>OY992883.1:19913513-20373513 GCA_963921405.1 Cepaea hortensis
AAGAAGAAGAAGAAGAAGAAGAAGAAGAAGAAGAGAAGAAGAAGAAGAAGAAGAAGAAGAAGAAGAAGAAGTTTCCCTAAATCTGTTTATATTGCTGTCTGAATGTTTGTGAGATTCAACGGCTTGAAGGGACGTTTCACCAATGTTGTTATGAAATGACTGCTTGATTTCAACCTGTCTGACATCTCAAATAGCGTGTAGACATCTTGCAACGTGCCACATCACATGGCTTGTAGAAATATTGTAAGGTGATACCTCAAATTATCGTCACCATGTGTAGCGTAGGGGGCCTTGTTTCGCCATCTCGCGCGATCACCAGAGTCATGCATCAGCTCAGTGCTCATGTCTCGACCATACCACGTGGCCAAGCATCCAGTTACCTCAAATAGCGTGTAGAAATATTGCACGGTGTTACCCCAAATGACGGGTAGAATTCTTGAAAGGCGATACCACAAAAAACGGATTGAAATCTTGCAGGGTGTTACCTCAAAAGGCGGGTGGAACTAGTGTACAATGTTACCTTAAGTAGCGTGTAGAAATATTGCAAGGCGTTACTTCAAACAGCGTGTAGAAATATTGCAGGGCGTTACCTCCATGGCGAGTAGAAATATTGCAAGGCGTTAGTTTATCAATCACTAAACTGGTACAGACATAACTGGACTACGCAAAGACCATTCCCAAAGAGACACCTCTCGTGTTTGCAATAATACATCTAGGTTTCTCCGTGACAGCCCCGTTAACAGAGGTTACCCGAACACAAAATTGTTTATTCGTATGTTCAATACAAGTAATTCCTAATCTGTGTGTCTTAACACTAAGTTTCCGTATATTCTATATCAGTTATTCCTAACCTATGCATCTTAACCCTCGCCTTCCGTATATTCTATACCCGTAGTTCCTAACCTGTGTTTCTTATCCCTCAGCGTCTCTATGTTCTATGCCAGTGATTCCTGTCTTAATTCTCAACTTATGTATGTTCTATACCCCATACCAGTGATTCCTGTCTTAATTCTCAACTTATGTATGTTCTATACCCCATACCAGTGATTCCTGTCTTAACCCTCAGCTCCTGTATGTTCTATACCAGTGATTTCTGTTTTAGCTCTCAGCTTCTGTATATTCTATACCAGTGATTAATGTCTTAACCGTCAGCTTCTGTATGTTCTATACCAGTGATTCATGTCTTAACCCTCAGCTTCTGAGAGTTAAGACAGGAAAAAGGAAAAATATAAAAAGTGGTCGAAGAGCAAACAGGAATGAAATTACATTGAATATAGAATAGCGAGAAGACATGTGAACAGAACAGTAAAGAGAGAAAAACAAAAAGACTGGGAGGAGTATGGAGAAACCCTAAATAAAAACTACAAGGAGGCAATTAGAAACTTTTACAAAATGATAAGTGCAATGAGAACTAGAGGAGAATCCTTTGACACAACTGAAATAATTAACAGCGAGAATGGAGAACCAATAAGTGAACAAAAACAAATCCTAATAAGATGGAAACAGTACTTCGAACAACTTCTCACCATCCCATCAGATGTCACAGGAATTCAAGAAACCGACACAGATGCCACCGAAGAACTAGAACCAGACATACTGAAAGAAGAAATTATAGAAGCCGTCAGATTAGCCCCATGTAACAAATCACGAGGACAAGATGAAATACCAAATGAAATAATTAAAGCAGCAAGAGAAGTAGGAGCAGCATGGCTACATAGACTATTCAACCATGTTTGTGTAGAACAACATACACCACAAGACTGAGGAAACGCCATAATTATCCCAATTTGGAAAAACAAAGGCAGCAAAAGCGGCTACATACAATATAGAGCATTTCACTGTTGAGTCATAACGGGAAATTATTTTGCAAACTTCTTGAGAAAAGATTACGAACTACTATAGAACCCCAGCTAAGTGAAACACAACTTGGATTTAGTAAAAACAAAGGATATACAGATGCCATTTTTGCTCTTAGACACCTTATAGAAAAATCAATCGAATTCAACGAAACACTCTACTTAGCCTTTGTCGACCAAGAAAAGGCATTTGATAGAGTAGATAGAAACAATCTGTGGGAAATCCTTAAACAATATGGAGTGAGTACACATCTAACAAACCTATGCAGAAGCTTATACACCAACAGTGAATGCATAGTGAGAGCACCTGAAGGACATTCAGAACCCTTCACCATAAGATTCTGAGTACGACAAGGTTGTGTCCTGTCCCCTCCCTTATACATAACATATATAGACAACATATGCAAAGAAAACAGCCAAATAGAGACCGCAAGAACACCGCATGACGAGAACACAGAAGAAGAACCATCTGCAAATCTAACCATTAGAGAACTCCTGTTTGCGGACGATCAGGCACTAATAGCAAAATCAGAAGCTGAATTACAAGACCACATGAATAGTCTAAACGAAATGTGTAGGGAACATAACATGAAAATTAGCACAAGCAAAACAGAGGTAATGACTATAACTAAATAAGAAAAAGCAGTAACGATTCACCTGAATGAACACCACTTGAAACAAGTAATGAGTTGCAAGTACCTAGGAAGTATAATATCATCAAATGGCAAATCAGAAGACGAGATCGAAAATAGATGCAATAAAGCAAATCAACTCATCGGACAAATGGCGCCAATACTAAAGAACAAACATGTATCAATAACTACTAAGAAAGCACCTTACAACACAATCTTCCTACCAACTCTATGTTACTGTCATATATTTTTGAAGGGAGTGGGAGATCACTGTAGTGCATGCCCCATCTCTAACAAAAGAAGTAGAGCCCCATCCTCTTCTATCTTCAATAACCCCAGAATATGAACCTTGAGTTATCTGCAGGCCTCGTTCTATTAAGTATGTCTAGGAGATATAGATTATGGCCCTGGTGAGAATGGAAATTACTAACTGGGAATCTGCCCCTTCTCCAATGATTCTGATAGCTCTGGAGCCCCCTTATTGGTTATCAAATCTGAGGAAAGTCTGGAGAATTTTCTCAGCCTGATTTAGATGAAGAAAACATGGATGTTGAGCAGTTGATAGATCTAGAGTCTTTTTATTTCCCCATTCAGTAAGTCATTATGAGTTACTTTTTCTTTAAACAATCAAACACATAAACAATCACATCAGATTCTGACAACATGATGTACAAAGAAGTTGTTGACACAGATAGGTTGGAACTGACAAATTAACAGAAGGTCAATTCATGTTAATCATTTATTGACTGGCCTGAGCCTTCTGGTCAGTACATACATCTCTATTGTGATTTACACAAAGTAATAGAACAGTTGCACATTGGACCATTGTCCCAGACAATCAATAACAAGCATCAATATATGAGATGTCAACAAGTGTGAAAACATAGTAAACATTTTGATGTTGTACATATTAAGTATGATGGTGATGACTCAACAATTAAATATCAGTTTTCCTGAAATTGGGTGTGGTGTGTACCAATGAGAAAAGTAACCTGGTGACTGGAGGATTAGGTAAGCCAGGGTCCATTGACTGATGGATCCACTTCAGGTCTGCCCGTATAGCTCCACTGAAGGCCTCCCCATACTCTGCTCATAGCTAAGTCATCCTCCATCTCACTTGTGGTTCATCTCTTTCTCTCGGCTTCCCTCTCTCAGGTATGATTTAGGTGGTTAGTTTGCTGATGTGTTGGGTGGTTGTTGGTATGTAGCCACCAAGATCACTGATGAATATTCGCATAATATATACATTCCTACCAATACAATAATAAGAAGTAGGTCGGAAGAAATCTAAATTCCTGAAGTAGGAACTAGTTCCCCTTCCCTCCTTTTTCTCTCTAAGCTAGTGTTGGGTTAATTTGGGGTGGTCAGAGTTTATCACACGGTGTACGCCTTGTATCAACTTGTTCCTGCTGTATGTAAGTTCTCATTTGACCTGGGGTCAGTGAACGTGTACAGTAAGACATTGACAACAGTGAGAATATGTCAAGATGCATGTAAATAAATGACATACATTTAGAACATTTCTTCCACTAAATGGTGTTTATCGCGTGTATAAATAATTCTCTGTGTTTTCCCAATTAACTTCTTCTTCTTCTTCTTGTGTCTAATAACTCTCTCCCATTATCTGTTGTTGTGATGTTGAGTGTTGGGTTGTGTGGTGATGAGTGGTGTTGAGTTTTAAGTTATGTTGAGTAATGAGTTAAGTTCACAGCGCGTGATGGTGTTCCGTGAAGCACAACTTTCTCGTGTATTGCAGTTCATAAGTGCTCTTATCTAATTAAATTTGACATAAATATAAATATTTATTTCGCCAAACCCTATTAATTCAATAGATGAAGGAGAAAGAAAAGATTGATTTCTCTTTCAGCTTTCTAAATTGTAAATAGGCATAGATAAGTCTGTTTTAGAACAAGGCACTTGTTCTCGTACACGAACTGTCATTTCAGCTGTAGATAGTGATAGCATCTTTAACAATGTTTCTGGTGAAATGCACAAGATTGCTTTCGAATCACCACTTCGTAAAGTTGTTTAGAATAGAATGTAGTAGTATAATGCACTTCTTAAAGTTAATAATTATCTCTAAGAATATCAGAGATTGCAGTTTCATCTAAGAGAATATTAGAGAGTCATTTTGCCCGGGAATGGCTCTGCGTCGTCTGAACCCACAGTCGAGCATTTTTACATTTCAGAGGTTTTAATTAATAATAATACATTTCAATTGACATCACAAACACTGGATACCGTTCTTTTGACACTTGATACATCGGGTTATCAGTTTAATCTAAGGCCTAACAAGCTCACCCGAAATTCAGACATTCTGCCTTGTCCATTGAAAATTTTGGTCACACAATCTTCTTACATCTGTTCAGGGGGCGGGTTTCAGAAAAGAGTGCGGGCTTATTAACATTTCTGATGAACTAGTAACATATGCTAATTATGCTTTGGCGCGAAGCGGTCACGTGTCCCTTTTCGTCCAATGGTCTTCCGAGCTTTGTCTGATGCAATCTTTCTAAGAATCCACGTCATTTGTCACTTGTTCAGTTCCAGTTTCGATGTTAAGTTTCAAGTCCTAGTCTCCGTTTGTGGTTGTGAAGTCAATTTCCTTTAATGTTGTTTCCTCTTTTTGTGGCAGGAGTTGGTAAATGAACAATGGTGGTTGCGTTATGCCACATGGCCCCACTCCAGATTGTTCTATGGTATGGAACTATGTTTCCAACATTTTCAGTTATCAAGCTGTCCCCATTTTTCCTCCCCTGTATTCTCTTCTGCATCTGATTGACCTGGTTCATCAGGCTCTGTAAGGTGATTCAGATGGTGAGATTATTCCTGCGGTGAGCAGCTGTTGTATTTCTTCCTCTAAAGTCTTTTGCTTTGCATAAGGAACTGGGTAAGTCTTGACTCGCACAGGCACTGTGTCATTTAACTTCATGTCAAATTCCTCCAAATCAGTTCTTCCGGGCTTATCAGTAAGTACTTCTGCATATTTTGCCATAAGTTCCCTAATCTGCTTTTGCTGATCCTTTGTTAAGTTGGGATTGATTTCCACATCCTTAAAGGTCTCTTTGGCTTGCAGTTGGCACTCGACTCCCATTGTTGATCCTTCTTCGACTTCAGTAGCCACACTCATGGCCATCAGATGTGCAGGTTCGGTGGTTGAGGGTCTTTCATGATATTTCTTCAAGAGGTTTATGTGAAATACTTTCATCTTGCCTTTGACTGAAATTCTGTAGTTTGTACGTGAGATCTTCTCCGTCACTACATAAGGTCCTCTCCATCCTATTTGCAGCTTATTCTGACTGGTTGGAAGCAGCAACATCACCTTCTCTCCTACCTCTAACTCTCTATCCTTTGCCTTGCGGTTGAAGTTACGAGCAGTTCTTCGTCTGGCTTGACGTAGATTGACATTCGCTTGTTTCCAACTGTGTTTTAAACGATTTTTCAACTCGGCAACATATGTAGATGCAGTCACGACTGTATCATCTGTAGTATTATCAGTCCATGTTCGCAGTAACGCCTCAAGGGGTCCTTTGATCGGTCGTCCAAACAACAGTGTGGCTGGAGCAAAACCTGTTGAGTGATGGGGTACTTCCCTGTAAGCGAATAAAGCTGCAGGTAAATACAAGTCCCAATCCTCTGTCTTCTCCTGGGCAATTTTGCGCAGGATACTAATCAATGTCCCGTTCCACCTTTCCACAAGTCCATTTGACTGAGGGTGATATGGTGAACTGAAGATATGGCGTGCATGAAAAAGTCTGAAGGTCTCTTCCATGAGCTTACCACGAAACTGTGAACCGTTGTCCGTCAAGATCCTTTGTGGGAATCCTAGACGTGTGAATATTCCTAATAATGCATCAGCGACGTGTTTGGAGTCACAGCTGGGCATAGGAACTGCTTCGGCCCACATGGTTGTTGTGTCCACAAGCGTTAATATGAATCGGTTTCGCCTCTTCGTTGCTGAGAGAGGTCCGATTATGTCTACTGCCACTTTCTCAAATGGAATTCCAGTGATTGGCGATTCACCCAACATTGCCGGTGGTGTCCGGTGTTTTGGTGATACTTTCTGACACTGTGGGCATGATTTTACAAACCGTTGTATGTCTGAATTCATCCCTGGCCAAAAGTAGTGAGTGGTAATCCGCTGTGTAGTAGCGTTGATACCCATGTGCCCACTGAATGGTAGACTATGACCCATCTCTAAGATCTGAGTCCTGTATTGAGTTGGTACAACAAGTTGATTAAACTCTTGTCCAGCTCGTCCTGCTTTTCTGTAAAGAAGTACTGACTTCATGAACAGATCACCTTTACGTAGAGGTAAATGTGATTTTGGCAGTTTTCTGAAGCAGGGTTCCAAGGTGCTGTCGGCGTCTTGTGCCCTCTTCAGTTCCTCCGTTCGAGGGATTGGCGTAGTTGTTTCTGGAGTTTTTGTTGCCTGGGATCGAGTGGTCATGGTCGCCATCGCCACAGGTTGAACAGGTTCTCCTAGAACGATAAATCTACAGCCGAGGATTACAAGATATATCGGATCGTCCAAGATTGCTGCCTTGATCGTCCCAGTGACATACCGCGAGGCTATGTTCACTTTTGCCACAGGAAGAGACATATTTGTTGAACTCTTCAGTGGTCCCTGTAATTCCACTATTTCCTCTGTCACCTGTTCGGGGTGAACTAAGGATGATGAGACAACACAGTCATATGATAATCCAGTATCATATAAACAGGTCGTTTTGAATCCATTTAGTAAGATGGATTCCACAACCGGAATACGAGATGAGGTGTCTTGATGAGGTGTCTGTTTGGACGTTTCACCAGTGCTCACTTTTTTCTCATTTCGGTTGGCCAAACATGCCGCTGTGTGTGGAGGTGGCTTCTTCCTGCAATTCTGAAATGTGTGACCTCTAATCTTGCAATGGGTACAGAATGGTTTGTCCTCCCTCGGCGCTGTTTGGACTGAATTTTGAGTGTTTTTCTGGGATTTCCCCTTTTTCCCGGTGGCTACAGTGTTTTCACTCTCTTTTGGCGGTGGAGTTTTGTTTTGAGAGGAGGTGTTGTTCGAACGTCCCTTTCCTCCCATCTCCTTCTGAGATTTCTCAAATCTCTCTGCCAGGATGATTATAGTTTCCAGGCGGTCAGCCCCGTTTTGGGTTAAGAATGCCTTCATTTCGTTCTGCATTTTCCCCTTGATCTGATCAATGATAATCATTTCACGGAGTCCTTCATAATTTTCCTCAAATCCTCCCAAGCAAGTCCATCTTTGTATGTATGACTTCAGTCTTTCGACTAGTTGTGCGTAACTCTCACCCGGTTCCTTCCTTGCGGCTTTGAACCTGAGTTTATAAGATTCGGCGTCCACTTCGAATCGGCTCAAGAGTGCCGTCTTAAGTGTTGTGTAGTTCTGTTGTTCCTCTCTAGTGAGTCTTGAGAACACCTCATACGCCGTGGATCTTAAGGCCTGCGCTACCTTCGTCGCCCATCTACTTTCTTCAAGCCCACAGCTGACAGCCATTGCCTCGAAGGGTGATAAAAATCCTTCGATGTGGTCAGTCTGTTCATTAAAGGGTTCCAGAGGAAATGACATAGCTCCTGAATTAAGTTGAGAGACGTGAGGTGGTTCTGTCACTGGCGATCCTGATGAGGTTGAGGGTGTAGGACCACTCCCTTTCTCTATTCTCCGGATCTCCACTTCAATCTCCATTCTCCTCAACTCCAGTTGGTGTTGACGCTCTCTCTCCTTATCTTCCATTTCAGCCTGTAGTCGTTTCTCTTTCTCCTCCAATTCTGCTTGAAATCGTTTCTCTTTCTCCTCCAATTCTGCTTGAAACTGTTTTTCCCTCTCAGCCAATTCAGCCTGAAGCTGTTTTTCTTTCTCAGCCAATTCAGCCTGAAGTTGTTTTTCTTTGAGAGCCAATTCAGCCTGCAGTCTTTCTTTTGTCGAATGCATCTGAAACATAGTTAGCTAGCTCAAGGCCATCTAACCCGCATTCTCTACCTGTTTCTGTTATTTGGGCTCTAAACTTTGCAGTTTCCGCCATGTCTATAATTTATTGCTTTGTTCTGCCAAAAATATAATTTCAGTTAGTCTGATCCGCGTAAGTTTGTCAGTCCCTGATCTGCAAATATACAACAGAGCATATGCAATATTAAAAACACCCTATGTTATGTCTGTCTGTCAATGCTGGAAAAGCCAAAGGCAGCAGGCACTGAAATAACCAGATTTAATTCCTAGTAAAGAAAAGAATCTGAAATTAGACAGAGTTTTCCCAACGGATAAGATTTTCCGGTGGTTGATGAAATGCTGTTAAGTTCAGACTCCACAGGAAAAAAACACCTTCTCTGGAAGAGAAGTAGTGTTGGTATAGTAGACACACTCTATATATTTCACCTGGAGCACCTCTTCCTGAAGTATAAGCCTATTTGAACATGGCCCCCTTCTCCAGGAGTAAAAATCAGTCACCTACTCTTATTTATCTGTAAATGTCCTTCATATCATGTGGCTGTCAATCAATATAAGAAAATGACAATGTTCAAAATCTAAAGATATCTGTGTTAATGTAATTGTTTAAAGGTTAATATATGGGAACCATCTAGGACGTACCCGACAATATGTCATATATTTTTGAAGGGAGTGGGAGATCACTGTAGTGCATGCCCCATCTCTAACAAAAGAAGTAGAGCCCCATCCTCTTCTATCTTCAATAACCCCAGAATATGAACCTTGAGTTATCTGCAGGCCTCGTTCTATTAAGTATGTCTAGGAGATATAGATTATGGCCCTGGTGAGAATGGAAATTACTAACTGGGAATCTGCCCCTTCTCCAATGATTCTGATAGCTCTGGAGCCCCCTTATTGGTTATCAAATCTGAGGAAAGTCTGGAGAATTTTCTCAGCCTGATTTAGATGAAGAAAACATGGATGTTGAGCAGTTGACAGATCTAGAGTCTTTTTATTTCCCCATTCAGTAAGTCATTATGAGTTACTTTTTCTTTAAACAATCAAACACATAAACAATCACATCAGATTCTGACAACATGATGTACAAAGAAGTTGTTGACACAGATAGGTTGGAACTGACAAATTAACAGAAGGTCAATTCATGTTAATCATTTATTGACTGGCCTGAGCCTTCTGGTCAGTACATACATCTCTATTGTGATTTACACAAAGTAATAGAACAGTTGCACATTGGACCATTGTCCCAGACAATCAATAACAAGCATCAATATATGAGATGTCAACAAGTGTGAAAACATAGTAAACATTTTGATGTTGTACATATTAAGTATGATGGTGATGACTCAACAATTAAATATCAGTTTTCCTGAAATTGGGTGTGGTGTGTACCAATGAGAAAAGTAACCTGGTGACTGGAGGATTAGGTAAGCCAGGGTCCATTGACTGATGGATCCACTTCAGGTCTGCCCGTATAGCTCCACTGAAGGCCTCCCCATACTCTGCTCATAGCTAAGTCATCCTCCATCTCACTTGTGGTTCATCTCTTTCTCTCGGCTTCCCTCTCTCAGGTATGATTTAGGTGGTTAGTTTGCTGATGTGTTGAGTGGTTGTTGGTATGTAGCCACCAAGATCACTGATGAATATTCGCATAAATATATACATTCCTACCAATACAATAATAAGAAGTAGGTCGGAAGAAATCTAAATTCCTGAAGTAGGAACTAGTTCCCCTTCCCTCCTTTTTCTCTCTAAGCTAGTGTTGGGTTAATTTGGGGTGGTCAGAGTTTATCACACGGTGTACGCCTTGTATCAACTTGTTCCTGCTGTATGTAAGTTCTCATTTGACCTGGGGTCAGTGAACGTGTACAGTAAGACATTGACAACAGTGAGAATATGTCAAGATGCATGTAAATAAATGACATACATTTAGAACATTTCTTCCACTTAATGGTGTTTATCGCGTGTATAAATAATTCTCTGTGTTTTCCCAATTAACTTCTTCTTCTTCTTCTTGTGTCTAATAACTCTCTCCCATTATCTGTTGTTGTGATGTTGAGTGTTGGGTTGTGTGGTGATGAGTGGTGTTGAGTTTTAAGTTATGTTGAGTAATGAGTTAAGTTCACTGCGCGTGATGGTGTTCCGCGAAGCACAACTTTCTCGTGTATTGCAGTTCATAAGTGCTCTTATCTAATTAAATTTGACATAAATATAAATATTTATTTCGCCAAACCCTATTAATTCAATAGATGAAGGAGAAAGGAAAGATTGATTTCTCTTTCAGCTTTCTAAATTGTAAATATGCATAGATAAGTCTGTTTTAGAACAAGGCACTTGTTCTCGTACACGAACTGTCATTTCAGCTGTAGATAGTGATAGCATCTTTAACAATGTTTCTGGTGAAATGCACAAGATTGCTTTCGAATCATCACTTCGTACAGTTGTTTAGAATAGAATGTAGTAGTATAATGCACTTCTTAAAGTTAATAATTATCTCTAAGAATATCAGAGATTGCAGTTTCATCTAAGAGAATATTAGAGAGTCATTTTGCCCGGGAATGGCTCTGCGTCGTCTGAACCCACAGTCGAGCATTTTTACATTTCAGAGGTTTTAATTAATAATAATACATTTCAATTGACATCACAAACACTGGATACCGTTCTTTTGACACTTGATACATCGGGTTATCAGTTTAATCTAAGGCCTAACAAGCTCACCCGAAATTCAGACATTCTGCCTTGTCCATTGAAAATTTTGGTCACACAATCTTCTCACATCTGTTCAGGAGGCGGGTTTCAGAAAAGAGTGCGGGCTTATTAACATTTCTGATGAAATAGTAACATATGCTAATTATGCTTTGGCGCGAAGCGGTCACATGTCCCTTTTCGTCCAATGGTCTTCCGAGCTTTGTCTGATGCAATCTTTCTAAGAATCCACGTCATTTGTCACTTGTTCAGTTCCAGTTTCGATGTTAAGTTTTAAGTCCTAGTCTCCGTTTGTGGTTGTGAAGTCAATTTCCTTTAATGTTGTTTCCTCTTTTTGCGGCAGGAGTTGGTAAATGAACAATGGTGGTTGCGTTATGCCACAGTTACCAATGCCAAACCTGGACAATGACAGAAAAAGAGAAAAGAAAAATCACAACAGAAATGAGATTCCTGAGAAGAATACTCAATGTGTCAAGAAAAGATAAGATCAGAAATGAAGAAATCAGGACTAAAGTGGGGATATAGCTTCTAGGTTTGCAATCTTGTTCGTTCACACATTAAAGAGCACGGGTGAGAATACCGTAATACAGTGTCTAGTGTATTAACGAACATTTAAAGAAGAGATTTAATTGGTCGGTTTCAATTTTGTACACTTATTATACATAAATATCAAATGGGGAACCCTTGAGGCCACTAAGACAGTTCAAAAATAAACACGCATGCATAGCTTGCCGCTCATAGAAGCAACAAACAAAATAATAATAAGTATAGACTAGAGAACTAGACAATGAAGTACATATTAAGCAATAAATCCTTGTCATTGGAAGTTAGAAAAGAAAAATTATACATCTCACATATAACCAGCGTTGTGGTTTAGAGGCAGTGAACGCGTTTCACAATTCCGTGAGGGTTCGAAATCAGCGGCGGTCGATTTGGGAGCAGACCGTTTTGCGTTTATTTCGATAGTATAGGCGTCGGTTGTTCAGAAAGCAAGGGCAATATACTGAACGTAAATATTGACTATAGTCAGTTTAGAAATGAATGCCTTCATTCACGATCATTTTTTTTTTAACTGTCTGTTGCATCATTATGAAATTTTTCCTGCCGTCTTATATTTACCCCACCCGAGGAATATGTCTTTGATAGGTCCAAAGGCAACTTAACTCATCGAAAGCGGTGACATTGCATTGATGTTTTGGCGAAAAACTAGCTAAAAACTTGTATTACAGTAATGCCTGTAAATTCGGATAATGACACAAGGCGTATCCAGATTTGTATGGGAGTTGGTGTATGTGTAATATCAATAAAGATAGACACTTTACAGAGGCATGGGGTAAATAATGTGGAATGGAAACGGAAATGGACAGGAAAGGAGAAGGAATATATGCATTACCTTATTATTCATTTCCTTTTTGTTTCTTCAGCTGCTGGTTAATAATGTGTACATAAGGAGTCATGTTACTATGATGCATTTAGCTTTTTATATGGAAAATGCTTCCAAACAACTGTGCGTTAATGTGCGTATGGAGTGACCCGCGATGATACAGCAATTGAGTCATCATGTTTTAATTGTTAAGGATCTGCTCAGCTGTCTGTGTAGTTTGTTCATACGTGCACATGTATAACAGAACTGCTTTAAGTCTTCATGAAAGATTGTCTACTCTGCTGTTTACCATTCAGAGACGGAACATGATTACCTGTTTTACACTATGAAAATAGTAGTAGTGTCTCTGTAGTGGGCTTTCTTCTTAACGAACAAGGTGTTTGTCCTCTTTTCATTGAAGTTTATAGATTGATTCGTGTGTTAGTTTGTTGTCCCCTCATTTGACAACGTGTTTGTTCTTATGTTTCTTGTTATGCCACAATAAGTCAGTTTTCACCGCAATATTACTCTTATGCTGGTATTCAATGCGTTTAGAGTTGTTGTTGTTATTGTTGTTGTTGTTGTTGTTGTCTTTTTTTTTTGGGGGGGGGGGGTGTCACCGTTGAGGGCTTGCGGAACTGAAAATTCATCGCTGTGTAATACAAACTGTTGCCATTGACAAATTGTATTTTTTGTGCTGATGCTGTAATGTTTAGGGCCCGCAATTCTTCTGAATAGTTGGAGCAAAATATTGCAGTAGGTGTGCATGTGGATTATTGTCTGTGATCAGCCCAGACCTTAATCTGTGTCGGACGATTCCAGTAGTTTGATGACTTCTTTCGGTTGCATAAAATTCAATCTAATCTTTCTCCAATAGTCGTCTTCCTCTTTCAACACGTGGTCCTCACATTTTTTTCCCAGTAACATTTATCAATATTTAATAGAGCGGACTAGGTTATATCTTGATGTCAGACAATTTGAATGTAGTATTGCCAACGGCCACCTATCCTTTAATTTTAGCCCACACAAGTTCTATGGGATTTTAATGAGAATGGAACAGCTGAAGTCTCAAGCACCTATAGGCATGCTCTTATATCAACTTGTCGATTTGATATTTCTTGCTTTTTTGCGTCTGTTTTACAAGGGAACATAATTCCAGTTTGAATCACGTTTTTGGAAATGGTATGTTTTCCCTTCGGTGCCATATCTTTATTGCTTCCATTGTGCTCGATGCCGTAGGTTTTTTGTCTTCTTGGGCAACAACATTCTGATATGGTGCATTGTCCATAATTAGACAAGATGGTCGATCTAGGTATGCAAGCACTGTATTCTCGAGCCAATCTCTAAATATATTACCATTCATCTCATTATGATAATCCCTATTGTATATATGCTTTGATATGAACACGAGTCCAGCATTCTGCAGTAATCAATTATGAGCACTACGAGCATGGGCTATGACCAAACGCTGTCCTTTATTACTGGGCACATATCGCTTTATCTTTCAACCCACTGATTGTCATTCCGTTTCACTTGTGTGGTGCGCATTGATCCAGGTTTCATCCAAATACACTATGTCATAATTTTTTTGCTCATTTTCCCTATTTCACCTAGGTATCTGCTTCTCTGACAAAACTGTCATTTACTGCCAATATAGTACCTTGCGGTGTATGGCAGGGGGATTTTTGAGTCTGAGGAATTAAGGCTGCCTGGCTAGTGCAGTCCCAGCGAACTGTGCAGGTTAGGATTTATTTTTGCCCCAGACAGAAAAAAATCCCACTCCCTACCGAGGATTCGAACCCGGGTCTCCAGAAGGAGAATCCAGCGTTCTAGCCACTCGGCCAGCTGCTTCTCGTGGCTTTAAATGCGGTTTCTCACAAATGATATTTCTACCTCACTTGTAATTTCTAAACGTGAAGCCTAATGTACTTTTAATTTTGGTTAGCTATATGTCAGAGGTTCCCAAACCACCGCCGCGAGCCACTTGTGGCCCGCCAGCTGTCAGAAAGTGACACGCGAGGCCTCGTTATTTAATAGAATATATTTTAATTATTTCAAACATGCGCTCGGAGCGTTCTGTCATCGTGCGATAATTTACTCTAATCGTGGTTATTATGCTCAGATATTATCGAATGCGCCTGTTCAGTTCGCAACAAAACGTTATAAAGTTCCCATATCCCAGCCTTGTCGACCAATCAGAGTGCGCATGGTGCCATGTTGTCGTCTGTTAAAACTGTTTAGCAGAGTCGGTAGTATTGTGTTGAAATTAAATTAGTTCAAATGAAAATTTACCGTTAAAGCCTATAAACATGAGTGTGGACAATCTAAAATCAAACAATAGTAAAAAGTGAAAATGTAAAGACGTTGCTTGTCGTGAATTCAACGAAGATTGGACGGAGAAATGTATGTTTATGCTTAGTCGTAGTGGTAAACCAGTTTGCTTAATCTGTGGATTTTGTGTTTCTGTTACACAAAATAATTTAATCTGGAACGACACTCCACGACCACACATTCAGACATAAATGCTCAATATCTGATCAATTCGGAGTTTAAAAAAGATTTCATAGCTAAGAAGGAAAGTTCTCTGACCAGGCAGCAGTCATTTTTCACTAAGGCTAACGAACAGAGCAAGAGTATTGTTGTTGCGTCGTACGAAGTCGCTCCTCTGTTGGCTCGCAAAAATAATCCGTTCGCCGATGCAGAAGAAATAATCAAGCCATCCCTTAACATTTCTGCTAGAATGCTTGGCGAAAAAAAAGTGTGAAACAAAATTTGATCAGATTCCTTTGTCTAATAATACTATGGCCAGGCAAGTTGAAGATTTAGCCAACGATGTTCATCGTCATGTAGCAGCACATATCAAAAATTGTAAATATTTTTCATTGGCAATGGATGAATCCACTGACATTCCTGACGCAGCTCATGTCGCAGTTTTTGTTCGAGCAATAAACGATAATTTTGAGGTCATTGAAGAACTTCTAGGACTTGAATCGATGCACGCAACTACAAAAGGGACTGATCTGTTTGAAACTCTGAAGTTGTGTGTAGAGAAAAACAACATAGAATGGACCAAATTGGACAGTGTATGCACCGACGGTGCTTCGGCTGTGACGGATAAAATGTCTGGATGTCTAGCATTATTGGAACACTTTCTTGGCAGCACTATATTAAAATATCATTGTATCATTCACCAAGAAGCTCTGTGTGGAAAGACATTAAATCTGAAACATGTCATAAATGTAGTTCTGGAGATGTTTGAATTAAATTCGAAGTAAGACGCTGACCAGGCGTGAGTTCAGACAGTTTCTATCAGACCTGAACGAGGAATACGGTGAGATACTGTTAGACTATGATGTCAGATGGCTATCTAAAGGGAAAGTTCTGTTACGTTTCTGGGCACTGAAAAATAGTGTCTATCTGTTTCTGTCTGAAATAAATGAATTGCCTACAGAACGGGAATGTCTGCTGAACGGTGACTGGCTTAATGACCTGGCATTTTTGGTGAATATCACGTCTCATTTAAACTCCTTAAATCCGAGGATATGGGGGGGGGGGGGGGGGGACTATTCACAAATTTGTGCGATGACATTTCTTCATTTAAAATTAGACTACGACTGTTTATCGGACAGCTTACGGAATCGACTTTTCGACTTTAGAGGCGTTTCCAACTCAGAAGACCCTTGTGGTGGAAAATAAATGGTACAGTACAAAGTTGAAAGTATTCTGGATATCGTTCAGTTGAGATTTCAAGAGTTCACAATAGTCCAAAGTAAAAGTTGAAAGTATTCTGGATATCGTCGAGATTTCAAGAGTTCACAATAGAGAAGGATAATGTTGCCCTCTTCATAAATCCATTCGTATTTTCTGATGCCAAGCTCTGGCAATTACAGCAAAACCTTCAGCACGAAGTAATTGATTTAAAAAGCAATTCTGCACTGAAATGTCAATTTCTGGAGCTGCCTGTTTCACCTTCAGCTGATCATATGAATTCATTCTGGCGACTATTGCCTGTCGAACAATTTCAACACATGCGTTCATTAGCCCAGAGATACATTTGTCGTTTTGGTTCGACTTACAGATGCGAGCAGTCATTTCCGCAATGAACGTTATCAAAAAAAAAAAAAAAAAAACAAGCAACGTTCCAGACGCACCGAGAGGAACCTAGCTGCGCTTATAACTGTGGGCACGTCAGATTTGTGACCAGACATTGATAAACTGGCATCTGAACTTAAGTAGCTAGTTATGAAGAACAGTAACAATTGTAAATTAGTTTGAACTTTATTGTTAAATGAACTTTTGAATTTTTTTTTAAATGGCTACAGTGTAGTATTGCCTTTAAAGTTTTAGAATTTTGTTGACGAAAGTTAAGAAAGGTAAGAATGATATTGCACGACTTTTATGATTTTATAACGTTGTGGCCCGCTTAACTAACGAAAATAGTAGATATGGCCCTCTGCTTGAAAAGCTTGGGAACTACTGCTCTATGTCATTGTTCTTTTTCTTACAGTCACTGTTTCTTTGGCATCCAGCATTTTTATAATAGTTCGCCTTATGACATCCTTGTCAAAGCTGTCTACAATTGCCTTTCTACCTCCATGCATCATGTGCCATGCCGATAAGCTTGGGCGGTCATGTACTGCCATGTCACTCGATCACCAGAGTCGTGGATCAGCTCTGTCTTTCTGTCTCGACCATGCAACATGGCCAAGCCATCCAGGTATTTACTTCTCGGTCTTCCCCTTGGTCTCTTTCCTTCGATCTTGCCAGTCGTCACCAAGTTCTTCAATTCATTTCTTCTCATAACATGCCCAAAACATTTTGACTGTCTACGTCTAATGTTTCTAATCAGTTTACGATCTTCATTTGTTTCTTGAAGGACTTGTTCGTTTGTTTTTCTGTCTGTCCATGGTATTCTTTGCATTTTCCTCAGAAACCACATTTCCACAGCCATCAGATGTTTTTCAGCTTGACTGATTATTGTCCACGCTTCACATCCATACAAAAGTACAGGTTCTATGTAGCATCTCAACACACTTTTTCTCGTGTCAATTGATATCTTTTTACTGGTCAGTATGTTTTTCATCTTAAAAAGGCTACCTTCGCAATGGCTATTCTTGTTCTAATCTCTTCAAGGCATCTTCCATCAGATGCTATGACTGTGCCGAAATAACTATATCGATTCACTTGCTTAAGAATATGCCCATTTACTCGTATATCACATTGTGGTATTTCCTTCTTCCCAGTGACGACCATAACCTGTGTCTTCTTAATATTCAGTTCTAACACTAGTTGTTCACTGTGTGCAACAATCGCATCTACTAAATTTTGCAGGTCCTGTTCATTGTCTGCAATAAAGACTGTATCATCTGCATATCTAATGTTATTGATGTATCGTCTCCCAATGTTGATTCCTTCCATATCTTCTATATTTCTGAAAATATTTTCACTGTACAGGGAAAAAAGATATGGAGACATTACACATCTCTGTCTCACACCTCTTTGACTTATATTGACCTACTTTGTTATCAATTCTTATGGCAGCTTGTTGTTTCCAATATATGTTTTTCACAAGTCTAAGTTCTTTTCCATCCATTTGTAGATCTTCAAGCATCCTTATCATGTCGACATGTCTCACTTTATCGAAAGCCTTTGTGTAGTCAATAAAGCAAAGATATAGATCTTTGTTTACTTCTATGGAACGTTCAATTACTGTTCTCAGTATATAGACAGTATTTACTGTGCCCTTGCCTTCTACAAACCCACATTGTTCTTCTCCTATTTCGGGTTGTATTTTTTCCTAACCCTTTGCATGATAATTCTCAGCAGAATCTTCGTGATGTGGCTCATTATACTAATTGTTCGATGTTGATCGCATTCAAAGGCTCCTGATTTCTTCGGGATTGCAATAAATATAGAATTACATAATTCAGGAGGTATATCTCCAGTATCGTATATTGCGTTCAGCAGTCTGGTGACTTGGTCTATTCTATATTCTTCTAAAGCATTGATCATTTCTATTGTGATGTTATCTGTACCCGGGGTCTTGCCAGTTTTCATATAATTAAGAGCATTCTGAACTTCAATCTTCAAAATTGATGGTCCTTCATTATTATTCCGATGATCATATTGTTCTTCTCTTGTATCGTCATAAAGGTCTTTCACATAATCTGATCACGCATGTAAAATTTGATCTTTTTCTATTACAATTTTGCCATCTTTGGTTTTTAGGCAACCCGTTGATGTGTGTGATCTTTTGTTAGTGATGTCATTAATTCTTTTGTGCATTAATTTGGTATTCCGGGTGTTGTGTTGGTTTTTAATTTCCTTGCAATTTTCCTCAAGCCATGTTTCTTTTGCCTCTACCTTTCTACCTACCATTTGCTTATTGCATGGTGGTTTCTTTCCAGATTCTTGCACGCAACGACGAAATGACCGTTTACTCAAACCCAATGCATGCACTGTTCTTTTCTCGGGATTTGTAATAGTGTGAAACAATTCCCTTCGATCAGCTTTTTGACAAAAATATGTATACAACTTCATAGCGATGCTTTGAAGTGTACAAAATTTCACATCCAATCCCATTCAACAATATTTGCACATTCAAATGTTAGCGATATATGGTAAGACATATAAAATAATCACGTTTCATGAGAGCACTCACATTATTGACGACACCTCTGAACACTCCCATTTAACTGCGCGAGGTTCTTGCCAGAAAGTTATTCTCGTTCTGCGAGATACATTCCACTATTGAAAGCTGATGTTTCCGTGTGAAGCTGAAATACATTTAATTATATGGACTTCATCTCTAACCCGTAAATTATATACCGTATATAAACAAACATTGAAATCTGCTGTACAATCTCCATAAATTAAAAAAAATGTGTGTTTGGGTGGACATAATGATAAGGCTGTATGATAAATCTCATCATGTTCCCTCGGTTGATTACTGATATGGATTTTCATATTGGGGCAAACAAATGTAAATAAACTACAGTAAATCACAAACGAACAACATAACATTTAGAGCCAGAGATCTGGTTCTGAAACAACGGGAAGTTTTACGATGGTGGTTTGTCGGACCGCCGATCAACCGTTTTAAGCCGAGCTAGAAAGAAACACGTCTCGCCATCTTGACCTACACCTGTGTAGTGAAGTGTGTGTTGTGTGTTATGAACGGCTACAACCGGACCGGGACATTCTCGACGTGTTTCCTTCGCTCGACGATCCGACTAATCATTTTCCGTTGCTTCAAGATCAGTAAATGTTATAATGTGCCGCTCAAATAAGTTAAACTCCAAGGATACTTTCAAGATTGGTTATTGGAATGTCAGAACTATGTACCAGACGGGGGAAACGACCCAGGTGTGTAATGTTATGAATGAATACAACCTAGAAATTCTTGGGGTTAGCGAATGCAGATGGACTGACTCAGGTAAGACATTTCTCAACTGTGAACAAAGACACATTTATTCAGGAAGAACCGACAACCATCATTCGAACGGAGTCGCTATCATCATGTCAAAAAATGTAGAAAGATCACTGATCAGCTGGGAACCAGTAAATGATAGAATCATAACAGCGCGTTACCAAACGAAATATTTCAAGCTGACAATCATACAATGCTACGCACCTACCAACGACGATACAGACATCAACAAAGATAATTTCTATGAACAACTACTTGGTACCATCAACTCATCTCCCAAGCACGACATTGTTGTTGTAATGGGTGATTTCAATGCCAAGATAGGGTCTGACAATAAGGGTGTTGAAAGATATATGGGAATTCACTGCTTAGGGGATATGAACCAAAACGGAGAGAGACTACTAGAATTCTGTGAAATAACAAATCTGATAGTAGCAAACTCTTTATTTCCGCACAAAGATATACACAAAGTCACGTGGAACTCGCCTGATAACATCACAAAAAATCAGATAGACCATTTTTGCATTAATGCCAAATTCCGTTCATCAGTACAAGACGTCAGAGCCTACAGAGGTGCAGATGCTGGCAGTGATCACAATCTATGCATTGCCAAACTAAAAATAAAGCTCAAGACTCTGCACAGATCACCCAGAATTAAGAAAATAAACCCACAGTCCCTACTGACTAAAGAACACCAACTCGCATTCAATTCAGAGGTACGAAGCAGCTATGCTAACAAAGAAAGTGTATCGAGCAATGCGAATATTAAAAACAACATTGAAGAAAATTGGAATTTCCTAAAAAATACCTTGCTAAATGCTGCAACAAACACAGTCGGCTACGTACAAAGACAGAAGAAGAAGTGGCTAAGCGATAACACCTGGACGAAGATACAAGAAAGAAAACAAGCAAAACTAACACTTCTTTCTGCAAAAGACACATCTACATATGATACCCATAAGCAAAAATACTATATGTTGGATAAAGAGGTGAAATCAAACGCACGAAAAGACAAACAGAACTTCATTCACAGCCTGGCCTCCGAAGCCGAAGCAGCTGCCAGAACTGGAAACAACAGAGCCGTATTCCATATCATGAAGCAACTATGCAATCACTCACCTACACCAAATATACCCATCAAAGACAAACAAGGCAATCAATTGTTATCCGATGACCTTCAAAAGCAACGATGGGCAGAACATTTCAAAGAAATATTAAATAGACCGCAGCCTGACACTGTTCCGAACCTGGATGGAGAAATTACTATGCCCCCACTAGATGCCTCCTGCGAGTCATTCACCATGGAAGAGATTAAAGCAGCCATCAAAAAATTGAAGAACAACAAAGCTGTTGGTGAAGATGAAATCTCAGGAGAAATGCTCAAAGCAGCAGATGAGAACACCTTACAACGTTTGTTACAGCTGATCAATGAAATCTGGCAAAGCGAATCCCCACCACAACAGTGGATAGATGGTGTAATTTTCAAACTGCCTAAAAAGGGCGATATGTCTGATTGCAATAATTGGCGTGGTATCACTCTATTGTCAGTACCAGGAAAACTTTTTTGTAGCATGTTACTTGAGAGATTGAAAAAGGCGATAGATGAAAGGCTCAGAGAAGAACAAGCAGACTTCAGACCAAAACGGTCATGCATAGACCACATTTTCACCCTCAGAATAATCATTGAAGACTCCGTAGAATTCCAGTCGAAATTAATCACCAACTTTGTCGACTTTCAAAAAGCCTTCGATAGTATCCACCGTCCTTCACTTTGGAATCTACTTAACATCTATGGTTTTCCTACCAAATATACCAACGTCATAAAATCTTTCTACAAAGAAACACGTTGCTGCGTAAGAACAGAAACAGGCAACTCTGACTGGTTCTCAGTCGAAACAGGAGTGAAACAGGGTTGTGTCTTATCACCGATGCTTTTTGGAATAGCTATCGACTGGGTCATGCGCAAATGCACAAACAACACAAATATGGGTATCCATTGGGTTGACAAAATTCTAGAAGACCTGGACTTTGCCGACGACATAGTGCTTTTGAGTTCAACACACCCGGATGCCCAAGAGAAAATAAACCACCTCCAAAATGTTTCAGGGCAAATTGGTCTCCAAATTAACACCACAAAAACAAAGACTATTGATCTTACCAACAGTTCAGATGACACCAAATTGAACAGCTACGTTCTTGAAAAAGTCAACAGCTTTACATACCTAGGAAGCAAAATGACATCTACAGGGGACTCAACACCAGAAATATCATCTAGAATCGCACTGGCATCTAGTGCCTTCAATAAACTGTCAAACATCTGGAAGTCAAAGACACTCAGCAAACACACAAAACTTAAAATCTTCAACTCATGTGTGATTCCAGTGTTAACGTATGGATGTGAAAGTTGGAAATCAACGGTAGCTTTAGATAAAAAATTAGACAATTTTGAGAACAAATGTCTTAGAAGACTTCTAAACATCCACTGGACAGACTTCAGAACCAATTCGCAAATAAGACAAGAGACTAAGCAAGATACAGTATCCAATTTCATAAGAAGACGCCGTTGGAACTACATCGGCCATGTACTCAGAATGGACAAGTCAAGACTCCCCTATCAAGCCCTCATATGGTCACCAGTAGGGAAAAGAAAACGGGGAAGACCAAGAGAGACCCTGCGTAGAACCATCATTAGAGAAGGCTCATTCAATGGCCAAGTGAATATTCAAGATCTACAACAGGTAGCAGCGAACCGCCAAGCATGGAGAGACAGGACTTCTGCCCTATGCGCCGCCTTAGGCTCAAGAGGAAAGACTAACTAAATCACAAACAGATAAGAGGGACAGAATACAAATTTGCCAAGCGCGTGCCTATCTCAGAATCAACGAAAACACACAACATGCACTGCACAGTGAGATTAAGAAGGTAAATGGCAGCAGATTAAAAAGAGGAAAGTCGTGAGTAGTAGGAAAGGCGCAAAACGGTTAGCATTTGGTGGATTGACCTGTGGATTGACCTTGACCTCGGTTGATTTTCACTCCCCCTCGGTCATGTAGTTGGGTAAGGGGTGGGTAAGGGGTGGTATGTAGGGGAGATATTTAACTCTTATATTTTGGGTTGTGTAGTAAAAAATGTGTGTACCACATAATCAACATGAAGCACCCTCTTGGAGTGGTCAACAAGAAAAATCATTCATACCACTAAAAAACCAACAAACAAGAGTCCGTTTTCATAACTTTTTATTTTTCATCAATTACATGAAATTTTCAATAATGTGTAGAAGAGTCAACAAGTGTACATACGTGTATTTTCATTGACAAAGTACATTCATTTTTATTGGTCGTGACAAATGTGACATTGAGTCTTTTATATAGACATTTCACACATATGACCACTTTAATAGAACATATTATAGACACCAAACAGTAGAAAACATATAGCGGCATTACCTAACAAGTTCATTGTTTCTGCCGTAACACTCTCAGCTGGATGTTTGTCCCCTTGGCGACGGGCATTAGAAACTGTTTCCCCAAATTGTTTAAAACAACTAACCGGTCGATACTCTATTGTCTGGTAGATGTGTGTAACCACCAACCCATGGGCTAGATACCACTTTAAAAGAGGGGTGGCTAATAATATTTTCTTCCCGAAATAACTACCAATCAATGTCCGTCGTGAGGTACTCAGTAGTTTATTTTTTATGGCGTATTCTTTCATAAATACGCCAATATCGTCCCTCTACACTTCTGTGTTCTTGAAAATAGGGGGCATTTCGGCAAAGGCCTCTTGTAAATCAACCGGGGTCTCGATATCGCACTCCACCAACCCGAAAAAAGTATCACTTTTTACAGACTCAATGATCTGGTTTTCACTCAAAGATCCCCAAGGAAACTCTGACGGTGGAAATGTTTCCCACAAGAAACGCTTTAATCATCTCAATTATTGACAGATTTGTCTGTTGTACTCTGTTTTATTAAACTTATCAACATGGTAAAATGTACCACATTTGATCACGCCCACCGACATGGCACACGATGACTGAAGAACTACTGCCCTACACAAAAAATCTAATGTATTTAAAATTAATAACTAAGCTGGTAGTGTTTTGTTATGTCTTTTCGTTACAAACTTGAGTGAGAAGTCTTATCAACAAACATCGGTAAATTTATACAAGAGACAATATCACAATCATAGACATATTTCAAGCGAACGAAAGAAGAATCGACACATGATAATGATAGACCCAGAGCGGTTACCGGCATGAAACATAATGTATTCTTTTTTCGGCGTTACAAAGTGTCTATTTTCTTATCTGTGGTGCGTAAGCGAAAGAGATACCAAAAAGGAAAATACTAGACAACGGTATTTTGATGAAGAACGGTTTAACGCTTGCGAAAGAATTTAAAAAAAAAAAAAAAATTCACACTTTGAGGGTTGAACCACCCGAACACGAGCCAAGTGCGCTATCAACTAAGCTATTACTTCTGGTAACACTGATCTTACAAAGCAAAGATACAACAGCAACCTTGCAACTGTGACTGTCGGAGATGATAAAAATAAGAATTACAGCGATAGACAAAACATATTTCTAGAACAACCATTTATAAACATATTAGACAAAAAATTACTCCCTCAATTATGTTTAAGCACCAATAAAGTATTGTTTTCAGTTGTATAAAAAGTAACATAATTTATATGTAAAAACTGTGCTATGCCTACTTGAGGGAAAGTCAGATTTAGACAAAATTATTCAAATATCAGAAAAATGAACCTTGTAATATTTAATAAGACCAAGTTTTAAGTATTTTAAAAGGCAATATAGCGTAATAAACCATTCTTATATATTTTAAAAAATTATTTATTTATACACAATCGGAACAAGTAAGCCTCGTATGACGCCTTAAATGTGTAATAAAATAACTTTGATAGGTCAAAAAGTATTAAAACTTATAGTGAAGTGAAAGATTACGAGGTTGTTGATATAAAACACCAATATTGATGGTGTTTTGCGAAATATAGCAAGAGATATTGATATTATAAATGCAGCGAGTTGCACATGTGTGGCTAATTTAGTTCCGTTACGAATTTTGTCCAGGGGGGGGGGGGGCGTGTTAGCAAGCTTTCTCGGATGACCGCGCTTGTTAACAAAACACCGGTAACACTGTGGTGTGTTTATTCGCCAGCCCAGACGAACACTGAGGCTCGCCTTGTAAGTGTTGTACTAACACGATAATTAGATTTAATTTTGATATCATCAGAATAAATCTAAATTTCGCCATGTTTTGATTGAACGAATGGTTATATTTTTTCTTTTCGATCTGTACAAAAGTCACACTTGTTTATTTCTTTCGCACCACACAACACATAGCTGTCTTTGGTGTTCTGGAACCAATTTTGCTGACACTGTCATCATCAAATGATGTAGACATTCATGACGATGTCTTTGGTGTTCTGAAATCAACTTGGCTGACACTATCATCATCAAATGATGTAGGCATTCATGACGCTGTCTTTGGTGTTCTGAAATCAACTTGGCTGACACTATCATCATCAAATGATGTAGGCATTAATGACGCTGTCTTTGGTGTTCTGAAATCAACTTTGTTGACATACCACTACCATAATTTCTAATCTCGGTATGTTACTGAGATAACACTTGTCACGATGTGCATGTGTCTCTTACATGATCGAAGAAAGTTGTTTCTTTTCTAGTTGTTAGGCAGGAAATTCACCTTACAAACCAGCTGCTTCTAATTTTTTGTTACAACATTCACTCCCACACACCAAAACTATTTACCACTCTCTTACTTTTTCATTTTCTAAAATTTATCTTGTTCTGTTCATTAATCTCTTGTACATCATCCGGCTGATAATTACCCCTAGGTAATTTATCTACTTGGTTAAGACTGTTTCTATGTCACATTTGGTGTCACCACTGTTGGTATCCCTGGTTGCACTTTTTCTTCGTAAGTAACGTGACCACTGTGAGAATCAGCACCGGTTCATACTTATGATGTGAGCCGGTCGCTCAATGGTAAACTACTGAGTGTAAGCTTTGTCTAGAAATCAGCTGAAAGCTGTTGACAGCGATGTCCTGTAAAACAAAACATTTACTTTCTTTTGATACCATTATTAATATTTTCTTGATAGAGCACTCCATATTACTACAATGTCCAACAATTATAGAGCTGGTGCATTATCTATCCCCCAAAACTGTATCATTATATCTTCCGAATTGTATTCCTGGGTTCTTTCTGGTTTCTCATATAAATTCCCCAACGCACGAGCCCACGCGAGCAGGAGGAAAAGGCGGGCTCATGGGACAAGGTCTGTTTTCACTTGCTCTCTTTTCGTTTTTACTTGGTGGTACTTGCTTTCGGTACTTCGTTTCAAAGGAATGTAAAATAACACATGAAGCAACACACAATACTTTTAACACACAAAAATCAGTTGTGAATGTTACACGTTGATAAGGTTGTGTACGGCAAATTAGATATGTTTGAAAATCTACAAATTGGTGGGGGAAGAAAAACATATTGGATCTGTCATGTGGATTGATAATGAAATAGGTAAATATCAGCCAATTAAAAGGGGTGTGAGACAGGGATGTTTTTTCCCCTTGTACACCAGAAATATATGAAAAGATTATTGCGGGACATCAATACATATGCAGTCTTGATTGTAGACAAGGAACAGGACCTGCAACAATTAATAGACGTGAACAACTAAGATTAGAACTAAAAAGACACAGATTATTAGGAAAAAGGAAACACCACAAGTAAATAGGAAAACAAGTACAATTAGCTCGGACCAGTTCTGATGGGCAATGGTTTGAAGAGCTTACAAGATTCATCACACCAAATGTAGCCTTTAGCAAGATGAAACTGACCAAAAAGATAGCAAGTAGAAAAAAGAAAAGTGTTGAAGTGCTTCATACTTTTGTATCGATGTGTGGACCAGGCTGAAAAACATCTGATGGAAAGGTGGAGAAAAGATACCACGGGCAGAAAATAATCTACAAGAAACAAAAGGAAAATCGTAAATAGATTATAGAAATTGGACATAGAAAAAATGTGTTGGGTATTTTATGAGAAATAAACATGGTAACAACTGGGAAGATCGAAGGGAACAGACCGAGAAGTAAATACCTGGAAGGGTTGGTCACTGGGGTATGGTCGAGACCAGATCCACGACTCTAGTGATCGAGTGAAATGGTAGAACATGACCGCTTAGTGACATGATGGGTGAATAGATGTGTAACCCCATGATAATCAAAATGATGTCATCAGAATAAAGCTAAAATTCACCATATTCTGAGCACAAAGATTGAAAAGTCCTAGCAACATGTTGTATGGATAGATGTGTAACCACATGATAATCAAAATGATGTCATCAGAATAAATCTAAAATTCACCATATTATGAACACAAGGATTGAAAAGTAAGAAGGTAATGTGATGGGCACACTTCGGGCCGTGTGTTTGTTGTTTCATTTATCTGTTAATGGTTTGTATCAGTGTTTGCGCGTATGACTAAAAACGTGTCTGTCTGTATGTCTGACTGTCTGTGTGTATCTGGTTATTTGTCGGTGGGTTTGTGTGTCTCTATATGGATATACTGGTGTCTATGACTGCGTGTCCATCTATCTGTCTGTGTGTCTATCTATATGTCTGACTGTCTTTTTATCTGTGTGTATGTCTGGTTGTCTGTATCTGGTTATTTATCGGTGGGTTTCTCTATATGGATATACTGGTGTCTATGACTGCGTGTCCATCTATCTGTCTGTGAGTCTATCTATATGTCTGGCTGTCTTTTTATCTGTCTGTATGTCTGGTTGTCTGTATCTGGTTATTTGTCGGTGGGTTTGTGTGTCTCTATATGGATATACTGGTGTCTATGACTGCGTGTCCATCTATCTGTCTGTGTGTCTATCTATATGTCTGGCTGTCTTTTTATCTGTCTGTATGTCTGGTTGTCTGTATCTGGTTATTTGTCGGTGGGTTTCTCTATATGGATATACTGGTGTCTATGACTGCGTGTCCATCTATCTGTCTGTGAGTCTATCTATATGTCTGGCTGTCTTTTTATCTGTCTGTATGTCTGACTGTGTGTATCTGCTTATTTGTCGTTGGGTTTCTGTTTCTCTATGTGGTTATACTGGTAGCTATGACTGCGTGTCCGCCTGTGTTGTTGTTGTTGTTGTTGTTGTTGTTGTTGTTGTTGTTGTTGTTGTTGTTGTTGTTGTTGTTGTTGTTGTTGTTGTTGGTCACTCTAAGACCTCTAATGTTAGCACAACGATCAGACAGCCTATAAAGAACTCACAATGAGAGTGTGTATGACTGATTGTGTGTGATATTCTGAGAGATTGGCCTAAAATTTACTTGTGTATGGTAGTCCCGATTACAGGGTATCCTTCTTTCTTCTATGGAGCACTTTTGTGAAGTATAGACGAATCATGGTTATGTGAAGCCATGGAAGCAGGTGGATGAAGTGTAACAACATATTGTTATTGGTTATGGTCTGGACCGCTAGAGCATCAGTATGGTCACAGATTAAAACAGTCACTGTCCAGAAGGAAAGTAATGTGCTTTCGGTAAACATTGCCAAGAACCCTGTAACAACCATGGAGGTGGGAACTTTCGAATATATTGATTACCAATAGTGACACAATGAAAGAAAATTAAAACGAGTGTCAGTTGCTCTTCAAAGACTAAAACAACTTAATAGAGTGGGACAGATAGAACTAAAGAAAAGTATGTTTTTAAGAGTATTCAACTTACACCTGTGAGACACTAAACACGTCATAAAGGCACTTGAATATAAATGTAATAGAGGGGTTCTAAGAATATCTTGGGTAAAAAGAACAAACTCATCCATACTTCAAGAATATTGAAGATGTTTTTTTTAAAGACAAGCAAAGAAAATTGGTATATTTGGTCACTTGAAACGGCATGAAAGTTTGGAGAGAACAATAATGGAGAGGTGTATGTCTTGGAAGGCCCAAAAGAAGATGATCTCCAGATGGGTGTAATGGACATCTTGTTTGTGATCAAGAATTTTTTAATTTTTTTTTTCTATATTTTCGGCGGGTTTTTATGGGAACGAGCTTCTGCAAAGGACATGCTACTGAATGATAGTAGTAAGGCATGTATGAATACATCTGACTTTCTGGATCAACCAGGAACCTGGAATATTTTCTTATATACACTTATGTGGGGTCGCAACAAGACAATTAATTTTCAAAGTTCACACATTAGAATACTTCTGGTTTCATTTAAAACAAACTCTAATTAGTAAAATAGTTTGTTTACTATGTAAAGTGAAAATAGTGCCACTTGTTAGGTCTTTGATACATCAGAAGCCGACTTGGGACTTTTTCGATATATAACTATTGTAACCAATGGTGTATTTTAAGGGTGGTTAGTGCTATCTGTATGGTTTAAATGTAATCATACCATTGACGATGTGTTAGAGATGTATGACTTTTCATCGGTCTGTGTATCGGTGTTGGTCATATTTAAAGTGGGTTACACTAGGTCAAAGGTGGTGCTTCGGGTTGGAAACATACATCTTGAAGACGTGGACATAAATTACCAAAGTGGGCTTCCGGTCACATGATCTACATCTCGGAAAGAACATTTGTGTTAATTTCTTATCTGTTTTCTGATTGGTTAATTCAAAATGTCCCTCAGACCACTACAGGAGATATGACCTATGTGATTTTGATGTTATCTGTTCTCTGATTGGTTGATTCAAAATGTCCCTCAGACCACTACAGGGATATACCCTTTGTGATTTGGTGTTATCTGTGTTCTGATTGGTTGATTCAAAATGTCCCTCAGACCACTACAGGGATATACCCTTTGTGCTTTGATGTTATCTGTTCTCTGATTAGTTGATTCAAAATGTCCCTCAGACCACTACAGGGATATACCCTTTGTGATTTGGTGTTATCTGTGTTCTGATTGGTTGATTCAAAATGTCCCTCAGACCACTACAGGGATATACCCTTTGTGCTTTGATGTTATCTGTTTTCTGATTGGTTGATTGATGTTGTTCATTTCAGATATACACCTCTCTCACGCAGACAGTATCAAAACCAGTGACGAAACGAAGGCCAAGTCTTTTTCTCATTTTCGCATTCAACGAAGAAGGATGTTTTGATTCAACGGATATTAAATTCAATTGTTACATTGTGTAAGGTACTTATTTTCCAGTAAGGGCTATAATCTGTGTCTTCTTACTATTCAGTTCCACCCCTAGTTATTGACTGCGTGGGTCTACTAAATGTTGCAGGTCCTCTTCATTGTCTGTAATCAGACTGTGTCATCTGCATATCTGTTATTGTTTCCTTTCATGTCTTCTATATTTCTGAAAACAGTTTCATTGTACAAGGCGACATTACACATACCCATCTCACACCTCTCTCAATAGGCTGAAATTGGTCTACTTCATTATCAATTTTTATGGTAGCTTGTAATTTTCATTATATGTTTTTACATGTCTAAGGTCTTTTCCAGCCGTTTGTAGATCATCAGTTCTAAAGTATTAAGCATTTATGCTATGATGCTGTCTGAACCGGGCTTTTGGTAGCTTTCATATGGTTAGAGCCTCCACATTCAAACGGTGGTCCTTCCTTATTATATTCTTCTCTGTTAACTTCATAAAGGTTTTTTCAATATTCTGATCATACGTGTAAAAGCTATTCTATTATTTTATCCATCTGTTGTCTTTAGGTAGCCTTCTGCTGATCTTTGATTAGTAAGTGGTTGAATTCTTTTGTATTAGTTTCGTACTTTACTGTTGCGTTGTTGTTGTTGTTTTTTATTTCTAAGCACTAGAGCCCTGTTTCTTTGACCTCTTATATAATATTCTGAATTTTCTGTGATCATCTTCATATTAGCCAGGATTATCTTTGTTTCCATTAGTTGGTTCAAGAATCCCTATCTTATTTTACTTTGTTATACCTATAGTATTTATCCTTTCATCAGGTTGAAAAGTTGCTGACACAGAAATATCTCGAAGCTATTACATACAAGGAAGTACAATCTCGAGGCTATTACGTACAAGGAAAAGAAAGCAACTGTCTACCACTGGTATGCCTTCAACGTTTTTCACATTACACATCACTAAATATTTTCAATCCTAAATGCTGTTCCTTGGTTTCCATATTCAGCAATGTTCATTAGTATACCACAGCTGTGTCATCCAATATAAAATAACACAGAAAATACAATTACAAATTTAAAAAAAAAAGGGGGTCATTGTTTGTCTTCATCTTCTGGTGACTACATAAGGACTGGCTGCGAAGAAAACAGAGAAAATGAAAATATGAAATAAGTGTTATGTGACGGCATAACCTCAGTTGCTATATCTTCCTTTTGGTATGTCTTATAAAATATTTTCTGTAGATATGATATATGGTGGCGAAAATATAAAAATGATTTTTTGTTATTCTCCACAGCTGTTTGCCGTCCAGTTCTTACTCGAGATTTATACAGGCGTGGAACGATAGGAACCTACACACTAATTTTCACTATCAAACCGTTATGTATTGGATCAACACAAAGTCTTACTATCATCAAAGCCAACACAGGAAACAAGTGACGCACATTATCAAGCCATTACCGGGAACTATAATAACAGGAAAAGCTACCAACTACACAAGATCTTAATATCACCTTATCATCAATCGGAAACTATTGCTTCATATTACCAAGCCAATACCGGAAGTTAAAAGTCTTTTTGCTGAATAACACTGTCTACTACCAAGATCTGTAATTTGGGAAAGTTTGGATACACAAGAGCTTATCACTATATCTCCGGAAACTTGACTCATCACCACAGTTCTGTCTATCAATATGGCCACTACTCAGAATGTTTTTTGGTGTCCTACATGTGACAAAGCCTTTACCGAACATCACAATCTTACACGTCACATTAACAACGTACACAGCACCACAACTCACAAGTGTCACATATGTTATAACTCATACAAACGAAAAGATGCCCTAAATCGCCACATGAAAGCACAGCACCAGACATTATCAATGGACACTACACCTTCAATGGACACTGCACCCTCAATATCAAACATGGATACTACAATACCAAAGACTACTGCATCAAACAGCACAGCACGTAAAAGGAAAGCTCCCACAGACACACATACACCTAAAAAACAGAAACTTGAACCAGAAACACCAGACAACCTCCCTGAGGAAATCCAACCCACCTATAGAGAAAACTGGGATAGTATTAGGACACATCACAAGTGTGGTAAACACATGTAAGTCTACACATACTACATTAGCCCTCAGACACAGCACCCTATCGATTGGACAGATACCCTATACAAGATCTTTAATACTCAGACAAACCGATTCAAGATCAATTATTCCCACCATTTAATTCTGAGACATAGAGAAACACAGGACCTTAGAGTCTTTCATGCTTCCTCCAACAATGCTGCCGTTTTAGAATTTCCAGCTTTAATTAATAACAGACATGACTTTGACGACTTCATCAAGACAGTTCATCAACACGACATCCTTACATACGCCATGCAGCAACGACCAGACACCAAATACAGTGTAGAGACAGTAGCTGCTACGTCATTTTATATTTTTCACATTCCTGAATTTCCTATTGGTTGCTGCCTGACTATTGATATTGTTGCCTCCTGTATTCCCGAATACATTACCCACAACCAAGCCATCAATATATTACAACACGACTCACACAGCAAGCCATACACTGATAATCTTTGTTTTTTTAGAGCTCTAGCCGTACACAAAGGATCACCACCGACAGATCTTAGGAAACCCACAAAAGAGTATGCTAATAAGTGGAAAGAGTATCAGCACATAGAGTCCCTAACTAATTTTCCAGGTGTTAAACTACTCGATGTCCCCAATTTAGAAGAATGCTTTGCTCTCAATGTAGACATTTTTGAGTATGATTATAACCATTCGCTTGTCCCAAAGCTTAGAGGTAGTGGAACATACGATGAAACGTTAAGACTGTTGTTTTTTAAGGAGCATTTCATGCATATTGTAGATATTGACAAAGCAGCTCACGCTTTTAGTTGCCCAAAATGTGGGAAGCTGTGGAAGATCTTTAGGGATCTGGAGAAACATTACAATACATGTAATGGTGGTAAAACTGTAGAGCATTTTAAAGGAGGGGTTTACAGTCCACCTGAAACCGTCTGGGAATTAATTGCTGACCAATGCATCCCAGTCGATCCTAAGTATGTTTACCCTTACAGGGCTACATACGATTTTGAATGCTTCTTTGAGGCTTCAAACCTTCCTGGTGCTAGTAATTCAACAACATTTTTAGCAAAACATGTTCCCATGTCGTGCTCAGTCGCATCCAACGTACCTGGGTTCGAGGCCTCGGTCTGCTTCATCACAGCGGGTGATCCTCAAGATCTGGTGAATAGGATGCTTGATCATTTGACCCGAATCGCTGATGCGGCGTATTCAGAACTGTATGCTAAGTTCGAAGATGTGTACACTGCACTAGAGGCGATAAATGAGAACACTTTAATTGACAGGTTCGATGCGTACTTGAAAGGGTTACCGGTCCTGGGGTTCAACTCTGGAAAGTACGATATCAACCTCATCAAGCCATACTTATTTTCTTATTTCATAAAATCAGAGGATGTGTCGTGCAATTTTGTTGTCAAGAGAAACAATAATTTTATGTGTGTTGCCACGGACCAATTGAAATTTCTGGATATCAGTAACTATTTAGCGCCAGGTTTCAACTACTCAAAGTATCTAGCTGCCTACAAAATTAAAGAAACTAAGGGAAATTTCCCTTATGAGTTTATAACTAATCTAGAAAAACTAAAAGAAACACAGTTACCCCCACACGCGGCTTCTTTTCAAAACTAAGAAATTGTAATATTACTGAGGCAGAGTATAAAGAGTGTCACAAGGTGTGGATAGAAAATAAGATGGCCACATTAGAAGACTTTCTAGTGTGGTATAATAACAAAGATGTAGAGCCTTTTATTAAGGCATTAGATAAACAGGTTACCTTCTACAAGGATTTAGGTGTGGACATGTTTAAGGATGCCATTTCCGTCCCCGGAGTAACCTTAAAATATCTTTTTAGGACTCTGCCCAAAAACGTAGTGTTTTCATTATGTTCTGAGAACGAGAAAGACCTGCACAAAACACTTAGAGACAATATTGTAGGAGGGCCGTCCATAATCTTTCATAGGTACCATGAGATTGGTCAGACACGCATCAGAGGGGGTAAGCTTGTTGAGAGCTTGAAAGGGTATGACGCTAATGCTCTCTACCTGTGGGCTCTAATGCAAAAGATGCCCACGGGTTTTCCTGTCATTCGAAAGGCAGAAGATGACTTCAAGACTCATAAGGGTAGATTTTACACTGTTCAGTGCAGAGAGTGGCTAGCGTGGATAGAGCATAGTGAGAATATAGAGTTGAGGACACAGTTCAATGGGCGGGAGATGTCTCTGGGCCCGCGTCATATTAGAGTAGATGGGTGGGATAGGGTGAATACAACCGTGTATCAGTTTCACGGATGTCTATTCCACGGACACCCAGACTGTCCCCTGACTCGTGGTATTGACATAAATCCAGTAAATAAGATACCTCTGACAGAACTATATGACAACACCTGTGACATTCACGACTACTTGGTTAACGAGGTGAAAGTTAAAGTAGTAGAAATGTGGGAATGTGAGTGGCGGAACCTTAAAAAGACCAATAGTGACATTAAGGGTTTTGTCAAGGGCAGATTCCCATATGTCAAAACATGGCATAATAAAAAGACCATTAACAAAGAAAGGATTCTAAAGGCTGTAAGAGCTGAGAGTTTGTTTGGGTTGATAGAGTGTGATATCCACGTGCCAGACAAATACAAAGCGCGATTCTCAGAGATGACACCAATATTCAAAAATATTGAAGTGGGCAGAGCGGCTATTGGTGACCTTATGAGGCAGTACGCCCAGTCACATAAACTGCTGTCAAGTTCCAGACGGACACTTATAGGTAGCTATATCGGAGAAAAGATCATGTTGGCCACGCCATTATTAAAATGGTATCTGGAACATGGGCTAGAGGTCACCCATGTGTACCAAATCATTGAATATAAGCCAGTTAGCTGCTTCCAAGAATTTGGTGATATGGTTTCTGATGCCAGACGAGAAGGTGACAGTAATACAACCTCTACCGTTAAGGCAGAAACCATGAAATTATTGGGGAATGCTGCATACGGCAAAACTCTAACCAATAAGGCCAAGCACACCAATGTTTCCTATTGTAAGGGTGAAGACACAACCAAGTTAATAAATAATCCCTTATTTAAGAAGATGACACCCCTGACCGACGACATATTTGAAGTAGTAAAAGGGAAAAAGACAACAGTCTGGGATCTACCTCTACAGATTGGTTTTTTCGTTTATCAGTATGCCAAATTAAGAATGTTGGCTTTCTACTACGACTTTCTCGACGTATTTATCTCTAAAGACGACTTTCAGCTTTGTGAAATGGACACTGGCTCTCTTTACTTAGTGCTTAGCACACCTAACCTAGCGGCAGCAGTTAGACCACACCTTAGAGCAGAGTATGATAGAGTTTATAATCAGTGGTTCCCGTCTGAAGTCTGCTCTGAACATATAGTTAGTACTGATACCTGTAAGGCTTGCCAGACTATCAAAGCTTATGAAAAGAGAACCCCTGGTCTTTTCAAGTTAGAATACGAAGGGGATGGAATGGTATCCTTATGTAGTAAAACATACCATTGTTTCGGAGACTACAATAAAACAAGCACAAAGGGCCTCACCAAACACCACAACACACACCTAGACAGACAAACATTTTTAGATGTACTTGACACACAGACAGCGACTGGAGGGACAAATGTTGGTTTCAAAACACAAGACACGTCTATCTACACATACACACAACACAGAAACTCGCTATCCTATTTCTACATAAAACGTCAAGTTCACAAAGACAAGGTCACTACATCACCCCTAGACATATAACACGTCCTAGTGTACTTATGTATATATGTTTTCTACTGTTTGGTGTCTATAATATGTTCTATTATAGTGGTCATATGTGTGAAATGTCTATATAAAAGACTCAATGTCACATTTGTCACGACCAATAAAAATGAATGTACTTTGTCAATGAAAATACACGTATGTGATGTCAACACTTGTTGACTCTTCTACACATTATTGAAAATTTCATGTAATTGATGAAAAATAAAAAGTTATGAAAACGGACTCTTGTTTGTTGGTTTTTTAGTGGTATGAATGATTTTTCTTGTTGACCACTCCAAGAGGGTGCTTCATGTTGATTATGTGGTACACACATTTTTTACTACACAACCCAAAATATAAGAGTTAAATATCTCCCCTACATACCACCCCTTACCCACCCCTTACCCAACTACATGACCGAGGGGGAGTGAAAATCAACCGAGGTCAAGGTCAATCCACAGGTCAATCCACCAAATGCTAACCGTTTTGCGCCTTTCCTACTACTGTCGTGGATGGGTTAAGCCGAAGACATTCTTCAGCAGGTGTCTTAATTTGAGGCCTTAGAACCTTACGAGGAGTGGGTACAAGTGCCAACAGAATTCTGTACATTCTTTTCAGTGTGCATCCAACTAGACAGGAAATGCAGACAAGAAAATCCAGCTGCTGTGGATTCGGAAGTACAGGCTCTGACCTTCGAGAATTCATTAGAGGATGATGCTGTCATTTACACGGATGGGTCGGTCCTCCGAAGAGTGAGAAATTCATGGGCTTTTACGGCTCAGGCCGGAGAGAAAAGTGTGAAGGAAAAGCCTGGCGCTTTTGCTTTGACCACAAGCAGCTTAACTATGGAAGTCATGGCAGTAAGTAAAGCAATAACATGGCTCGAGACACAGACATTCAATCGGGCATATGTCCATAGTGACTCAATGAGTATGCTCATGATGATAGAGATGGGGTGGGTCCGAAGAGAGTGGCTGCTGTCTCTGAAGTGGTCTCGGCTGACAAAGATTAGTTTCATCTTCGTGCCAGGGCATGCGGGTGTACAAAGGAATGAGCAGGCTGACTGGCTTGCAGGTAGGGCTACTGTGGAAGGCGGACGAGCCATGGACCAGGCGGACATTCTGAATGCTCTAAGAGAAGTAAGTCGTTTACGAGAACCAAGCGTTGACTGGGAATCTACAACCATCGTCAGGCTGCGAGAATAGCAAGTTAAAAGAGATGTGGCCAAACAAGAACACTACGCAGGAAGCCAAAGAATATTAATAAACCAACTCAGAACTGTTGCCGTCAGTTGCTACACGCTGCGGGATTTACTGAGGAGGGGATCCCAGCACTTATGGACTGAATGGTTCGATGTGCAATGAGGATGATCTGTCGACTAACTAACTAACAAACAGCCAAGAAATGCTGGTATTGATTGTGACGTCGTGTAAAGAGCATGCAACTAGCTTTACATAGAACCAGTTCTAACATACTGCTGTGAATTCTGGGCAATTATTCATTGGCACCTTACCGTCTTGACAGACGATAGTTTGTGCTTTATAAAGGCATAATAACTTTTACTTATGGCGGTAGCGAATGTGACTGATAAGGCCAATTTGCGCTGTAAATGTCAGTTCACAGTGGGTGCATCTGAACACATGGTCATTTCCACCATCATGCACCATCTTACGTCTCTCACGCTCGGTGTGTGACTTATCTGCAATAATTTTCTCCTTTGTCTTTATTCCATTTCTGATAGTTGCCCTCGATGCAACAAGTTCAGCGGCGACTGCTCCCAATGTGCATTATCAATGCCTGTATCAATCATGTCCCGCTTACACACATCTTTGTATCGTAGTAGAGGCTGACCCTGAGATCTCCTGCCCATCTGTAATTCACCAAAAAAAATGTCCTTTGGTATTCTACCATCATCCATCCTCCTAACATGTCCTATCCATCTAAGTCTACGAAGACTGAGCATGGAACACACCGTCACACAACCTGATCTTTCCAATACTTCAGTATTTGTGATTTTGTCTTACCACTTAATACCAAGTATTCTTCGCAGACACCGCATATGAAAGCTGTTTAAACGTTTCTCTTGGACAATTAGTAAACACGCATAAACATCCCTAGAAGCTTCGGAGATGTGGTTGTATAGACAAATGCTGTAAATTCCCTCATAAAGTCAAAATAAATAATTTTGAAGGAGTCTGAGACACAAAGGCAACATATCACACACATCAGAAAGAGGCAGTCATAATTTCTGGCCACATGAGAAGACACAAACTGGAACGTGTTGTAACAACCGGAAATAGTTGTGGAAAGAGAGACAGGAGATGACAGCGAGAGAAAATTCTTGACTGTCTCGTGTCATGACACACAAGGATGTCGGTGCACGAATTAATACATCCTGCTGGAGATCACAAGATATGTAGACGCATGGTCGCCCACGCTAGTTGGCGCTTGATAATTATGGTACATCATTCGCAGTAATTTCCCACTTTGATTTATCCTCGCTAGACGTGAATCTATGAAGAATTTGCTGAAACTATCTTGTTCGAGCAAAGTTTAAAATGTTAACACCATTTACACTTCATTCTTACTAAGTGTTAAAATTTTATCAGTTGCCGAAAAGCGCTTTAGAATTGTCTTTAACTATATTGGGACATGCTAAGTTGACCGTGTTAACGTCATGTTATCCATCACTCTTAATGATGTTATTATCGCTACACGTCTTCGACACGCCCCTCTCCCACTTATCCAACTCCTAGAGCATTTTCCCTCTAAGAGTTCAGGGCCAGTTTGGACAAAATTGGCCAAGTCTGTATTAGACTGGCTAAACGTCAGGATAGCTATGTGAGGAATGTGAAAAGATTGGGAATAACGGCTCACGAAAATACAACCCGAGGTATAATGAAAACAAGTTCTGTTTTACATTACATTTACAGCTCACGAAACAAACAGCACTTGAAAGAAAACATGTTTCAATATCCGACGTTCACGGGCTTTCTGGGATAATGTAATGATTACAGATCTTTTCGATCTCTTCGTGAAAATCTACACTCCTGGCAAGAGAGCAAGAAATCAATATGGCGCCAATGTTCGTCTGCGTCATGCTCAACATTCGTAGCGTTCTAAAGACGAAAGTGTTGGCGGGAAGGTGAAGCGCCAGAGTTAATCGAAAAGTAGAAGGAGTGGTTACAGAGGCCGGAAATAATGAGATAGTCGATGTCTTTGAAGTGTGGTCTGATTGTTACTGACTGAATTCGCGTTCACTGATTTCATCTTCGCTAGTTGATTTCTGAACAAATTACTACTCTCTGATCAGCTGCTTCCTGTATGACCAAAGTAATTTAGTTCTCTCAAAGAGTGTGATTTATAGAGTAAAGTATACTCATTAGTGAAAGGAGATGAATCCGATAGCAGGATGAAGTATAAATCTTTAACTCGAGAAATAAGAAAGAACACAAGAAAGGACAAAAATCAATATATACAAGATAGCTGTACCAGAATAGAGCAATATCATGAGGCTGGAAGAGATTATGAAATGTTCAAGGAAATGAAGTTATTGACAAGAAATGTTCAACCTCAATTGAATGTTATCTGTGACAAGATGGGAAATACCTTAACAGAATCTAGACAAATTCTAGAAAGATGGCAGGAGTACTGCAGTGGAATGTATGATATGAGTGACAGTGAGGATATGAATGAGATACATGAGCCAATGACAGCAGAGACAGAACCTGAACCCTCATTAGATGAAATTGCTTGGGCTATAAGGAACCTGAAGAATGGTAAATCACCTGGATGTGATGAGATACCAGCTGAACTAATTAAAGCAGGAGGAGAAGAAAGCATACACATATATCATGCATTATGTACAAAGATTTGGAAATATGGTATATGGCCAAAAGATTGGAAGAGAACTATCTTCATTCCAATACCAAAAAAGGGCAACCTGAAATTATGCACCAACTATAGAACTGTTGCCCTGATAAGTCATGCAAGTAAAATTCTACTAAAAGTCATAATGCGACGACTTAGTAAGAAAATGGAAGAAGAGATTAACGTAGTTCAAGCTGGATTTAGACAAGGAAGAGGAACAAGAGATCACATATTCAACATGCGTTTAATAATAGAGAAGTGCAGAGAATTTAATGTAAACCTATTCTCATGTTTTGTGGATTATTCAAAGGCATTTGACTGTGTACAGCATCAGAAACTTTGGGAAATCATGAGAAATATGGGCTTTCCTTCACATGTAGTACATCTCATAAAAATGCTATATCTAGACCAACAAGCAGCAGTTAGAATAGATGGCGAGACATCAGATTGGTTTGACATCAAGCAAGGAGTCCGTCAGGGCTGCGTGCTGTCACCCTATTTGTTTAACCTGTATGCCGAAAATATAATGAGAAATGTAAGAGATGATATAAACAGGGAGCCATATGATGCCCTAAATATCGGCGGTCATGACATACCAGAGATTCGATATGCTGATGATACAGTATTACTATCCACAACACAGAATGGCATAGAAAACCTAATAGCCTCAACACAATTGAATAGTGAAAATCACAACTTATATCTTAACATAGCAAAAACTAAGATAATGCATACAGATAAAACTACTATGGAGAAAGAAATGTACATTAATGGGAGAAAATTGGAGGTGGTGGAAAATTTTGAATATCTTGGGTCATTGATTACGAATAATGGTGACACAATGAAAGAAATAAAACGGCGACTATCCATTGCTCTTCAAAGACTAAAACAGATGAATAAATTATGGTGTGGGACAGACAGAACTACAAAAATTAGATTTTTAAGAGCATGCATCTTTCCCATTGCAACATACGCCTGTGAGACATGGACACTTACTAAACAAGCTGAACAGCGCATACATGCCTTTGAATATAAATGTTATAGACGAGTTCTAAGAATATCTTGGGTAAAGAAAAGAACAAATGCATCCATACTTCAAGAGTTGAATATTGAGGAGGGATGGCTATTAAAGACGATAAAACAAAGAAAATTGAAGTATTTTGGTCACTTGAAACGTCACGACAGTTTGGAGAGAACAATAATGGAGGGGTATATGCCTGGGAAGAGAGGAAGAGGAAGGCCAAAGAGAAGATGGGTGCAGGATGTGGCGGATGATCTCCAGATGGGTGTATCAGACGCGGGACATCTTGCTTGTGATCGAGAAGTTTTCCGGAGGGTTGTTATGGGAGCGAGGTTCTGTAAAGGACATGCTACTGAATGAATGATACTCATTAGTAATATTTCTTCTATATAGGGTGTGTATATTTCCCACGCGTTTAGAATGCATATATTATTGTTGCTGCTGCTGTTGTTGCTGTTGTTGTTGTTATTGTCTCTGTGGTTGTTGTTGCTGTTGATGTTGTTTAAGATTAGCCACATATGTGATGTTTGAATTAAATCATATATGAAAGCGGAGATTTAAAAAAAAAACTCTTAGGAGAGACAGCATGCCCAATTCTTAACTATTCAAAGATAAATTTTCTTCGCTCGTTCTTTGATTTCTAATACGTTTAGTTACTTTTGTTTTCGTTCTCTCATTTTCAACTCTGGTGTAATACATACATCTGCTGCTGCTGCTACTCCTACCACCACAACCACAACCACCACAACCACCACCACCACCACAACCACCACCACCACCACCACAACCACAACCACCACCACCATCACCACCACCACCACAACCACCACCACCACCACAACCACCACTACCACCACAACCACCGCCACCACCACCATCACCACCACAACCACCACCACCACCACAACCACCACCACCACCACAACCACCACCACCACCACCACAACCACAACCACCACAACCACCACCACAACCACCACAACCACCACCACCACCACAACCACCACCACAACCACAACCACCACCACCACCACCATCACCACCCCCACCACCACCACAACCACCACCACCACCACCACAACCACCATCACCACCACCACCATCACCACCACCACCACCACCACCACATCCACAACAACAACCACCACCACCGCCTTCCCCGCCGCCTCCGTCAACGACGACGCCACCACCACCATTATTACTACTACTACTACTACTACTACTACTACTACTACTACTACTACTACTACTACTACTACTACTACTGATAGTTGCTACTGCCAGTGATGCACTGGATTAATTTTGCGTAAGATACCATGACTTTCTTGTAAGGTGACAACACCATTTAACATGTTGCTCTTTAAAGAAGTGTATGACTGGTTTTAGACCTAGTCGTCTTCTAATGTCCTCACTTATAATGCTATCTCTCACGGTGATTCCCGCATCAGTTCTACGACATGTCAACTCTGTTGTTATAATTGTGTGCTCATTAGTTGTAATAAATTAATCGTCCATTTTTGACATCCGTAGCTTAATGTCGGCCAAAAATAGTTCTTGTGAGATTTGCATTTGTATTTATGGGTATCTTTCTGTGCGACAGAAGGGGCGCTAGTTGTTCCAGAATTCCATTTGCCTTTGCGCATCCTGTGTTGATTTCTCTCTCCATTCTCAAATCTGAAGTGAAAATTAATACTTCATTCATTCATTCATTCATTCATTCATTCATTCATTCACTCACACACTCACTCACTCATTCATTCATTCATTCATTCATTCATTCATTCATTCATTCACTCATTCATTCATTCATTCATTCATTCATTCAGCAGCATGTCCTTTGCAGAACCTCGCTCCAATAACAGCCATCTGGAAAACTTCTTGGTCATAAGCAAGAAGTCCCGCGTCCGATACACCCATATGGAGATCATCTGCCACATTCTGCACCCATCTTCTTTTTGGCCCTCCTCTTCCTCTCTTCCCGGGCATATACCCCTTCATTATTGTTCTCTCCAAACTTTCATGACGTTTCAAGTTACCGACATATTTTAATTTTGTTTTATCGTCTTTAATAGTCAACCTTCTTCAGTATTCAGATCTTGTATAATGGATGCATTTGTCCCTTTCTGTTTCCAGGATATTCTTAGACCTTGTCTATAACATTTCTATTCAACGGTATGTATGCGCTGTTCAGCTTGTTTAGTAAGTGTCCAGGTCTCACGTGCGTATGTTGCAATTGGAATGATGAGTGCTCTTAACTATCTATTTTTTTTTTGTAGATCTATCTGTCCCACGCCACAATTAATTCAGTTGTTTTAGTTTTTGAAGAGCAATAGTTATTCGTCTTTTAATTTCTTTCACTGTGTCACCATTGTTGGTAAATAATGAACCAAGATATTCGACATTGTCTACCAACTCCAATTTTCCTCATAAACATATATTTTTCTCCATATTAGTTTTATCTGTATGCATTATATTTTCTTTTGCTATGTTAAGATATACGTTGTGATTTTCACAATTCTTTGGGTTGATGTTATTAATTTTTCTATACCATTCTGTGAGGTGGATAGAATACTGTATCATCAACATATCGAATCTCTGGTATTTCATAACTACCGATATTTAAGGCATCATATTGCTCCTTGGTTATATCATCTCTGACATTTCTCATTATATTTTCGACGTACGGGTTAAACAAATAGGGGGAAAGCACACAGCCCTGACGAATCCTTGATTGATGTAAAACCAATCTGATGTCTCGCATCTATTCTAACCGCTGCTTGTTGGTCTAGATAGAGCATTTTAATGAGTTGTATTACATGTCATGGAAAGCCCATATTCCTCATGATTTCCTTAAGTTGCTGATGGTGTACACTGTCAAATACCTTTGAATAATCCACAAAACATGAGAATAGGTTTGCATTAAATTCTCCACACTTCTGTATTATTAAACGCATGTTGAGTATGGAATTTCTTGCTCCTCTTCCTCGTCTTAATCCATCTTGAACCACGTTAATTTCTTCTTCCAATTGTTTTACAAAGTCTTGCCATTAAGATTGTTAGTATAATTTTACTTGCATGATTAATTAAGTCAACAGTTCTGTAGTTGGTGCTTAATTTCAATTTGCTCCTTTTTTTGGTATTGGAATGAAGATAGTTCTCTTCCAATCTTTCGGCCATTTACCATATTTCCATATCTTTTCACATAATGCGTGATATATTTGTATGCTTTCTTCTCCTCCGCTTTAATTAGTTCAGCTGATATCTCATCTCATTCTGGTGATTTACCATTCTTCAGGTTCTGTATTGCCCAAACAATTTTATCTAATGAGGATTCAGGTTCTGTCTCTGATGCCATTGATTCATGTGTCTCATCCATATTCTCACAATCATTCATATCTTACATTCCACTGCAGTATTCCTTCAAACTTTCTATAAATTTTCTAGATTCTGTTAGGGTATTTCCCAACGTAATTAGTGAAAAACAGTATGGATTTGTGGAGGGAAGGGGCACAAACAATGCAATATATACATTACGGACACTAACAGAAAGGTCAATAGAGAAACAGAAAGACATATATTTGTGCTTCATAGATTATACTAAGGCATTTGATAAAGTAAAACATGATGAACTGATTGAAATGTTGGAAGATATCAACATTGATGGAAAAGATTTAAGAATAATAAAGAATATTTACTGGAACCAAGGAGTAGCAATTAAAATGGGAAATAAAGAGGGTAGTTACGAACATATAAAACTAGCAGTATGACAAGGGTGTGTCTTGTCACCAGATCTTTTCTCCCTGTATAGCGAAGTAATAATGAGAGGGATCAAAGAGAAGCCAGGAATACTAGTTGGAGGTCATAATATAAATAATATACGCTATGCAGGTGACACAGTATTGGTGGCGGATAAATCAACAGACCTACAACAATTGCTGTACATTGTAGTAACAGAGAGTGCAAGGAAAGGACTCTCCTTGAATAGCAAGAAAACAGTAACAATGGTGATATCAAAGAAAATGGTGACACCAAAATGTGACATAGAAATAGAAAGAACAATTCTTAACCAAATGGATAGTTTTAAATACCTTCATTCATTCATTCAGTAGCATGTCCTTTACAGAACCTCGCTCCCATAACAACCCTCCGGAAAACTTCTCGATCACAAGCAAGATGTCCCGCGTCTGATACACCCATCTGGAGATCATCCGCCACATCCTGCACCCATCTTCTCTTTGGCCTTCCTCTTCCTCTCTTCCCAGGCATATACCCTTCCATTATTGTTCTCTCCAAACTGTCGTGACGTTTCAAGTGACCAAAATACTTCAATTTTCTTTGTTTTATCGTCTTTAATAGCCATCCCTCCTCAATATTCAACTCTTGAAGTATGGATGCATTTGTTCTTTTCTTTACCCAAGATATTCTTAGAACTCGTCTATAACATTTATATTCAAAGGCATGTATGCGCTGTTCAGCTTGTTTAGTAAGTGTCCATGTCTCACAGGCGTATGTTGCAATGGGAAAGATGCATGCTCTTAAAAATCTAATTTTTGTAGTTCTGTCTGTCCCACGCCATAATTTATTCATCTGTTTTAGTCTTTGAAGAGCAATGGATAGTCGCCGTTTTATTTCTTTCATTGTGTCACCATTATTCGTAATCAATGACCCAAGATATTCAAAATTTTCCACAACCTCAAATTTCCTCCCATTAATGTATATTTCTTTTTCCATAGTAGTTTTATCTGTATGCATTATCTTAGTTTTTGCTATGTTAAGATATAAGTTGTGATTTTCACTATTCAATTGTGTTGAGGCTATTAGGTTTTCTATGCCATTCTGTGTTGTGGATAGTAATACTGTATCATCAGCATATCGAATCTCTGGTATGTCATGACCGCCAATATTTAGGGCATCATATGGCTCCCTGTTTATATCATCTCTTACATTTCTCATTATATTTTCGGCATACAGGTTAAACAAATAGGGTGACAGCACGCAGCCCTGACGGACTCCTTGCTTGATGTCAAACCAATCTGATGTCTCGCCATCTATTCTAACTGCTGCTTGTTGGTCTAGATATAGCATTTTTATGAGATGTACTACATGTGAAGGAAAGCCCATATTCCTCATGATGTCCCAATGTTTCTGATGCTGTACACAGTCAAATGCCTTTGAATAATCCACAAAACATGAGAATAGGTTTACATTAAATTCTCTGCACTTCTCTATTATTAAACGCATGTTGAATATGTGATCTCTTGTTCCTCTTCCTTGTCTAAATCCAGCTTGAACTACGTTAATCTCTTCTTCCATTTTCTTACTAAGTCGTCGCATTATGACTTTTAGTAGAATTTTACTTGCATGACTTATCAGGGCAACAGTTCTATAGTTGGTGCATAATTTCAGGTTGCCCTTTTTTGGTATTGGAATGAAGATAGTTCTCTTCCAATCTTTTGGCCATATACCATATTTCCAAATCTTTGTACATAATGCATGATATATGTGTATGCTTTCTTCTCCTCCTGCTTTAATTAGTTCAGCTGGTATCTCATCACATCCAGGTGATTTACCATTCTTCAGGTTCCTTATAGCCCAAGCAATTTCATCTAATGAGGGTTCAGGTTCTGTCTCTGCTGTCATTGGCTCATGTATCTCATTCATATCCTCACTGTCACTCATATCATACATTCCACTGCAGTACTCCTGCCATCTTTCTAGAATTTGTTTAGATTCTGTTAAGGTATTTCCCATCTTGTCACAGATAACATTCAATTGAGGTTGAACATTTCTTGTCAATAACTTCATTTCCTTGAACATTTCATAATCTCTTCCAGCCTTATGATATTGCTCTATTCTGGTACAGCTATCTTGTATATATTGATTTTTGTCCTTTCTTGTGTTCTTTCTTATTTCTCGAGTTAAAGATTTATACTTCATCCTGCTATCGGATTCATCTCCTTTCTGTTTCAGCTCCCTTCGTTGTTTTATTAATTCTAACGTGTCTGATGTAATCCATGGCTTACGTTGCGTTTTCTTGGTCGGAATGAAATCTTTGGCTGCAGTTATCAAGATATCTCTAGCTTGTACTGCCAGTTCATCAGGTGTCATTTCTTCTTGTACAGACATCAAGACCCCAAAGCGATTCCTAACTTCTATGTTGTATGCGTCCGGTATTTGTGTGAGATCAAAACGAAGTGGCCTTGGTCCTCGGGTAAGCTTTTTGAGTTTTAATTTCAGATCTGCTTCTAATAACTGATGATCTGTATCACAGTCTGCACTTCGTAGGGTTTTTGCAGATGTTATGCTTGATCTCCATCTTCTTTGTATTAAAATATAATCTATCTGATTTTTGGTAAAACTGTCTGGAGACTTCCATGTGAAGAGTCTTCTTGGATGTTGTTTAAAAAGTGTGTTGGCTATCGTTAACTCATTTTCTGTGCAAAATTCAATTAATTTGTCACCTGCATCATTTCTATTTCCTAATCCAAATTTGTCTCTGTGGCTGAAGGGCTTGCGAACGCGGTTTGTGAGCCCGTATACCCGGGTTCGAAACACGGCGGTGCTGGTTTTTTCGAAAAAGGTATAGAGGCCGGTCGTTCAGAAAGCAATGGCAAACTACTGAACGTAACACTTGCCTAGTACATCAACAGCAGCTGAAAATGCTGGTGTTGACTGCAACGTCCCGAAGGGATACGCAAGACAATCCAAATTTTCCTAAAATGTGTCTCTCATTTTCAGCTCTTCCTGCACCTACTTTAGCATTAAAATCTCCCATTATTATTGCTATATCATTATGACCAATCTTATTTAATGTGTCTTGTAGTGTGTTGTAAAAATCTTCAATTTCGTCCTCCTCTGCTGTTGAAGTAGGTGCATATATCTGTATGAGAGTTGTGTTTTTTGGACGGCCTTTAAGTCTAATAGTGAGGATTCTATCACTAACTGGATTATATCCCATTAAAGCTTTTGCAGTTGTCTTATCTAAACAAAATGCCACTCCACTCTGGCCTCCGACATCTCTACCAGAATAAATGAAAATACTTCCATTTTCAGTTGTGAAATGTCCCTTGCCGCTCCAGCGATGTTCACTAATTCCTAAAATGTGAATGTTTAACCTCTCAATCTCATCACACACTACTTTAAGCTTTCCCTCATACAAACTTCTCACATTCCACGTTGCCATTCTCACTCTGTTTCTTAGTCTGACACAGGGAATTTCCTTGGCAACACAGTCAGGATTAACTCCGTCATCACGATTACTAGTACTGGTCCCTGCGTCACACTCTTCCCCAGTGTTATCTGATCTGCCTGGCCTGGGGGTCTCGCCACCAGATCTCTTTCTTATTATGTTTTCTTTCATGGTTGTTATGGTTTCTTGGCAAGTTTTGCAGAAGGTAGTTTGCCGTTGCTTTCCTTCTGGGCAGTGACTGTACTAGTCGGTGGCCATAGCCATTGTCTCTACTGATGAGATCATCTGCCTATCGCCGCAGAGTGCAAGACCATAACCAACATTTAAATACCTAGAGACGTTTATAACATCATATGGAAGATGTACAACAGAGATTAAGAGCAGAATAGGGCAAGTAAAAGCCGCATGTTAAAAAGTTAAGACTATCTTATGCAATAAGTCACTGTCACTGAATGTAAGAAAGAGAGTGCTGAAATGCTATGTAGAACCAGTTTTGCTGTATGGCAGTGAATCGTGGAATGTAAATGAACAAATTAGGAACAAATTAGAAGCAACAGAGATGTGGTTCCTTAGACGAATGTTGCGAATTCCTTGGACTGCCAGAGTAACTAACAACGACTGCCTGAGACAGGCTAATGAAACTAGAACATTATATACAACAATAAGAAAGAGACAAACATCTTTCTTCGGTCATGTGATGAGAAGAGAGGCATTGGAGAACATCGTGACAATTGGAAAGATTGAGGGGGAAGAAAGGCAGAGGCAGACCAAGAGAAATGATGCTGGATGGATTGAGACGGTGGCATGGAGGAATATCATCAGTAGAGTTGATCCAGAACACCAAAGACCGAGATCTGTGGAGAGTCATGAAAGCCTACGCCAGCTGGTAGGGCACTTGATTATGATGATAATTTCCCAACGTGTCACAGATAACATTTAACTGAGGATGAACATTTCTTGTCAATACCTTCATTTCTTTGAACATTTCGTAATCTCTTCCATTCTTATATTGCTTTATTCTAGTACAACAATCTTGTCAATACTGGTGATTGTCCTTTCTGGTATTCTTTCTTATTTTTCCTGTTAAAGATGTATACTTCATCCTGCTGTTATCGGTTTGTCCTCCTTTCTGTTTCAGTTCCTTTCGTTGTTTTATTAATTCTAATGTGCCTGATGTAATCCATGGCTTATGTTTGTTATTCTTGGTTGGAGTTAGATCTTTAGCTGCTGTTATCAAGATATCTCTATCTTGCCCTGCCAATAAATCAGGTGTCATTTCCTCCTGTATGTACATCGATACCCCAAAACGATTGTTAACTTCTTCGTTAATTGACACTAAACATTTAAATTCGCTGGCGTGTTTTATTTCCGAGTTCTTTATTTGTATTCAGTGTTTCTAACAGTCTGTCTGTCACCATTACCTCTGTCATTTCAATGCTTATGTTCATGTTACATTCCTCACACTTGGAATTGATTTGATTTTGATGGATCTGAAGACCCTCTTCATTGTTTGCTATTAACATGTTGTCGTCCGCAAATAATAATTCTGAAATGTAATCTTCTTCTTCGGTCTCTGCTTCTCGACGTATATTGTCAATTTTTGTTGTAAAACGTAGGGAAGTGAGCACACATCCTTGTCGTACAACTGAATTTAATTGAAAAGGTTTTGGTGTACCCGCCTTTGTTTTTACGCAACTTTTGCTTGACTTATACAAACGTTTACAAACATTGAGTAGCTGTTTGCTGTTTCCGTATTTCCATAGGCAATCTCATTGCATCCTCCTTTTAATCTGCCAAAAGCCTTTTCCTGGTTTATAACTGCTACTTTACAATACTTATCACGTTCAACTGCTTGTTACGTCATTTGTCTAAGTGTGAATATTACATCAGAGCAGCTTCTGTTTGATCTAAATCCCATTTGGGCTTCTGATAATTGTTCTTCAAGTCTTAATCTTCTTTCGCTGATTTTGGAACACATTTTGCCTGTGTGGCTAAGTAGTGAAATTTCTCTATAATAAGCACAATCTTGTTTATTACCTTTATTTTTCCAACTGGTACAATTATGGCTGTTCGCCAATCATCTGATATTTCTTGGTCTGGTCAGGCGATCTAGAAAACTCGTCGGAGCCATTTTGCCATTATTTCTCCAGCTGCTTTGATAGCTTATTCATGTAAATCATCAATGTCTGTTGCTTTGTGCTTTGGTGCCATTTTAATCACTTGTTCCATTTCGGCTATTAATATTTTTGGTTATTGTATGTTATTATTTAATTACTGATTTACGGAAGACGCCGGATGTGACAGAAATATTTGCATTGCGGTTGCAAGATGGCATTCAGAGAAAATTAAGACATTTTAACCTCAGATAGTACACAACTTATTCTATACATATGAATTACCCGTATGAACCTTAACCAGCAGCACTATACTATGTGCTGTGGCAGTAAGCATGAGCAGTCATTGTTCCCCATTACATACGATCACCAGAGCCTCAGATCCTGTCTGTGTTCTTGTCCCGGTTATCTCATTAATCTAAGCCGTCCAAGTGTTTATCTATATGTCTTCCTCTTGCTCTTTTACGATCACGTTTACCAGTTACTAAGTTTTCAAGTTTATTTATCTTCAGAATATGACCAAATCATCTAGCTGATCATTCTGCGCAGTAATCTGCTTCTTGAAAGAATGTGACATTCGTTTCCCGGTAGGTTTATGGCATTCTTATCCTCAGAAAACACATACCTGTTAACGTTAGATGATTCTCACGTTGTCTATTTATTTTTTCAAGTTTTCAGGTGTCTATTTATTATTTTAAGGTTTCGCGTGTCTATTTGTTGTTTTAAGGTTTCACATTGTCTATTTTTTTTTCAAGTTTTCACACGTCTATTTATTATTTTTAAGGTTTTTCATGTCTGTTTATTGTTTTAAGGTTTCACATGTCTATTTATTGTTTTATGGTTTCACATGTCTATTTATTGGTTTAAGGTTTCACATGTTTGTTTATTGTTTTAAGGTTTCACATTGTCTATTTTTTTTTTCAAGTTTTCACATGTCTATTTATTGTTTTAAGGTTTCACATGTCTATTTATTGGTTTAAGGTTTCACATGTCTATTTATTGTTTTAAGGTTTTACACGCCTACAACAGCACTGAACTACAGACATAGAACAAACTACATGAACAACGGAGCAAGACATTAGAGATGTAGTCTTCTTCTTCTTCTTCAGCGTTCCGAGCCATTGAGGTTCTTTGCTGCAAATACAATCCGTCTCCATTCGTCTCTCTGGTGGACCTTCTCTTGCCAGTCGTTGATTCCAAGTGCTTGTAGGTCTGTACGTGTATTATCTCTCCACCGCCTTCTTGGTCTACCTCGGGGTCTACGGTCATTTATTTCCTGAGTGTAAGCGAGTTTTGTTTCCCTATTATCTTCCATTCTTTCTATATGCCCCAGCCATTGTAGTCTATTAGCCTTCATGATACCAGTGATTAGCGGGGACTTAAACAGATCATAAATGTCTTTGTTACTTCTTCTTTTCCACTCTCCACTTTGTGTATCCCTAATGGGTCCAAAGATGCGTCTTAAAATTTTGTTCTCAAAGGTTTGTAACAAGGCTTCGTCTCCTTTCGTTGTACTCCAGGTTTCAGAGCCATACAGCACAACTGGTCTGATCAGTGTTTTGTATATTGTGATTTTGGTGTTACGAGATAGCGCCTTTGATTTTAGTAGATGTTGTAGTGCATAGTATATCTTATTTCCAGAGTTGATTCTAGTTTGTATTTCTTCCCTTATGATGTTGGAGCAGTTGAAGATTGTACCCAGGTATTTGTATGTTTCCGTTCTTTTAATGGTCATATTATCTATTTGTATGTGGCCAGAGTTTCTAGCCATTCCGTCTCTTGAAATTACCATATATTCTGTCTTATCTTGGTTGATAACCAGTCCCATCTGTTGGGCTTTTCCCTTTAAGTGAGTATTAGAGATGTAGTAATAGTAGAGATGTAGTATTATTGAAAAATAGCATTAACTAGATATCCTAGAAAACGTATTTCAGAAATAAGACGTAGACAGCCATGATGTGCTGGTCACGTTATTAGAAGAAATAAACTAGGGAACTTGGTGACAACTGTCAAGAAAGAGTGAGGGAAAAGAACAAAGGGGAGGCAGAGAGCTAACTATCTAAATAGCTTAATCGAGAAAAACCACAGAGATGGTCCACGTCTCTGGTGATCATGTGACAAGCCGAAACATTACTACCCACGCTTATCAGCATGGCACATGGTAATGATGATGACGATTATGAGATTACCTGGGAAATACTGACAAACGAACATGTTCTAGAAAATAAAACATAACAAAGAAAATGACTTAAAGTCGCCAAAAGGCTCGAAGACTGGCATTGTTATGAAACACCCTAAAGCATGCAGGATCACCAAAGCTTTGAAACACCCTAAAGCATGCAGGATCACCAAAGCTTTGAAACACCCTAAAGCATGCAGGATCACCAAAGCTTTGAAACACCCTAAAGCATGCAAGATCACCAAAGCTTTGAAACACCCTAAAGCATGCAGGATCACCAAAGAGAATAAGAATAAAAAGTACAATATAGGCCCTCTTCTCATCCTAAAGAAGAGTTTTGGATATATGGTGCGAATCTTATAATTTTAGAACAATCGGCATTCGAAGGGTGATGTTGTCAGAATAATGCAAGCCGTGATACTTCCCTGAAAGTGTCATGGTACCTATTTTAGTCTTAAATCGGCCTGTAAAGATCCACACCTGTCTCTAAGAGGTTCGAACACATGATCATAGCGCTGAAAGGCAAGCCTGCGCTACAGCAGGTCCCACCAAGAGGGGCAGTAGAGGGTAAAATACTGGGAAAGGAGAAAGGGGTAGACCAGGGATAACATTGACAAACCATGCAAGCAGAGATCTGTACTGAGGTACATGAGATTATAGAGAATGCCGCAGGACAGACAGCTGTGGAGTGTAATGATGAGGACACTTAACTTCAAGACCAGTTCAATGCTGATGATGATGATAATGATGATGATCATCATGATGCTGGTGACTGAGTTAAGTTCGGTATTTTAACACATCCCAATATTTGAAATGGACCTAGCGTGTATGTTTAAGCTCAATATGATGATGGTGGTGGTGAATGATGATGATGATGATGATGATGATGATGATGATGATGATGATGATGATGATGATGATGATGATGATGATGATGGTGGTGATGATGGTGATGATGATGATGATGATGATGATGATGATGATGATGATGATGATGATGATGATGATGATGATGATGATGATGATGATGATGATGATGATGATGATGATGATGGTAAGGATGAGGTGGGTGCTTATAATAGTGAGGATGAGGATGGTGATGATGATGGTAATGATGCAATTATGATGATTGTGTTAAGTTCAACATTTCATCACATTCCAATATTGAAAATGGACCTACTGCGAACAAATAGACTCAACCAGCCTTGAAGACACCAGGAGAGTTTTTCAGGGCAATGACTATTAATCAACTGAAACGAGAAAAAGAGTGTTGAAGTGCTACATAGAACCGGTACTTTTGTATGGTTGTGAAGAGTGGACAATGAGCAGTCAAGCTGAAAAACATCTGATGGCTATGGGAATGTGGTGTCTGGGGAAAATTTAAAGAATACCATGGACACACAGAAAACGCAATGAACAAGTCCTTAAAGAAAAAACTAAAGATCGTAAACTGAATAGAGTCATTAGACGTAGACAGTCACAATTTTTTCGCCATGTTATGAGAAGAAATGAACTGGAGAACTTGGTGACAACTGGCAAGATCGAAGGGAAGAGACCAAGGGGAAGACTGAGAAGTAAATTCCTGGATGGCTTGGCCACGTGGCATGGTCGAGACAGAAACACGGAGCTGATCCACGACTCTGGTGATCGACTGAGATGGCAAAACATGGCCGACCACGTTTATCGGCATGGCACATGATGGATGGATGACTATTAAACAACCAGAACTTTAACAAAGTCTGCATTTGGCATATCTTAAAAGTTGCTTAAAAGTCAATAGTGTCGACTTCATTGCACCGGGTTTATCCTATATGGCTCATTCTCTTTCTGCAGCACGGAAAGCGTCGCACAAAGCACGAACTCTGTAGTTCCAGCGACGACCTTCAGGAGTCTCCGAAAATATGCATTCGTGAACCGAAGGATGCGGCCCGGAATCGAACCCACAACCTTCGGAGTCCGAGTTAGACTGCTTGACCACTTCGCCAAGGAGACTCCCAAAGCGAATAATTAACCTCAGTATGACAATGGTGGCAATGATAATGTTAAGATGATGATGATGATGATGATGATGATGATGATGATGATGATGATGATGATGATGATGATGATGATGATGATGATGATGATGATGATGATGATGATGATGACTGAGTTAACATTTCAGCATAGTCCAATATTGGAAATGAAACTAATGCAAATAAATCAATGTAATATTATGATGGTGGTGGTGATGGTGGATGCAGTAATGATGATGTGATAAAGATTGTGACAATGATGATGATAATGATAATGATGACTGAATTTTAAGTTCAACATCGCAATATTGAAAATGGACCTAATTCTAAAAAATAAACTCAACCAGCCTTGAAGACACCAGGAGATTTTCTCAGGGCGAAGACTATTAATGAACCAAAACTTTAACAAAGTCTGTATTTGGCATACCCAGCTATTCAAACAGTACAGCTTTTAACATGACCGTCTGCCGAGTACCTGAATTAACAAATTCAAAGCTGAGTTGGGGAAATGGTCTTCAAACGACAAGCAGGAAACCTCACAGGAGAGTACAATGCCTTGACTAAACGGGAGACGGAAAGAAGAAGTAGTTATATAAATGCTCTGTATCTCATCATGTGTCATTATTTTCCTTTCTGTGAGTGTCTCTAAGTGCTTCATTACTTTCCTCTCTGTGAGTATCTCTGTGAGTATCTCTGTCAGCTTCATTGTTTTTCTCTCTGTTTGTCTCTATAATATGTGCTTCATTATTTTCTTCTCTGTCAGTATCTCTATGTGCTTTATTACTTTCCTCTTTGTGAGTATCTTTAATACGTTCTTCATTATTTTCCTCTCTGGGAATATCTGTTTGCTTCATTACTTTCCTCTCTGTGGGTATCTCTATGTGCTTCATAATTTTCCTTTATATGAGTATCTGTAATATGTTCTTCATTATTTCCCTCACTATAAGTATCTCTAATATATGCTTCATTATTCCCCTCATTATGAGTATCTCTAACATATGCTTCATTATTCTCCTCTCTATGAGTGCCGATCAATATATGTAAATGGTTATATCACGCTATGTACAGGATGCTATATAGCAAGAAATAAATACACCATGCTATGTATATGTTGCTATATTGCAAGGAATAAATACACCATAATATGTACATGATAGGAGGCTGAGTCGTCTCGAGGTATGGTGTCCGCATTGAGTACTTGAGGTCCCGGGTTCAACTCCCAGTGAGGACCGGGACTTTTTCTTGTGGACTTCTAGTTACAAAATGTTCCCTGGTCTCTGGGTAGTGAGATCGGACGCCCGTGTGTATTGTTGCGCCCGTAAAAAAATCCCTTGGCGGTTGGAAATTGAAAAAGAGTAGCCTAACGGCACTGCCCGGGCAAAATTTCGAGTTAAAAATCTACCCAAAGTATTTCAGGATCCTCGCCGGTGCTACGGAGTTCGTGCACTGTATTGAGATTCTCCGGACGCAGGCTTGAGATAGAAGCAGAACGGAGCACCTATGGGTTACACCCGTGTTCCTTGATGTTGATCTGTCGACTAAACTAAGCTAAACTATATACATGATGCTATATTGCAATAAATGGATACACCATGCTATGTACATGATGCTATATTGCAATTAATGGATACACCATGCTATTTACATGATGCTATATTGCAATGAATGGATACACCATGCTATGTACATGATGCTATATTGCAATGAATGGATACACCATGCTATGTACATGATGCTATATTGCAATGAATGGATACACCATGCTATGTACATGATGCTATATTGCAATTAATGGATACACCATGCTATGTACATGATGCTATATTGCAATGAATGGATACACCATGCTATGTACATGATGCTATATTGCAATGAATGGATACACAATGCTATGTACATGATGCTATATTGCAATGAATGGATACACCATGCTATGTACATGATGCTATATTGCAATGAATGGATACACCATGCTATGTACATGACGCTATATTGCAAGTGAGGGCTGGTCTGGTTCGCTAGATCAGTTCCGCGTCTAGCGATCGTTGTCTTGGATGGCTGTGTGAGGTGCACCAAAACGGGATCTTCCCAGCCAACGCAAGTTAGCGAGGCAGGCGTATCAAGAATGTAACCGCATCGTGCAGCCAGGGTCGTGGTTTTAGCGGGCAAAAGAGCAAAATTTGTACGACCGTTCGACAAAGTCTCGATAAGCGCCCACTCTCTCTCGATGAGTAGTGGGCCTGCAGTCAGTAAGCTGGTATAGCTTTTGTTCGGTCAGTCCTGTCGGCGTAGCTTGAAAGCTCGTCGGTAGGCGTCCAGTGGTTTTTCATGTATCACCTTGTTTCCGATTCCGATTCCATTTCAAAAACAAAAATTCCAAATTCGTCCTCGTCTAACCTGCTTCATCAGCTGTGGTTATAATTGAGGATCGTGGTTTTTGTGGGTTTATTTACCCTAATTCTTGTCTTGTGAGTCCTTTCTCGGACTGGTTATGCATCGTTTGTGTCTGTGACGTCAGCAGTGGTCGGCGGCTATCCTTTGTGCTCTTCTGTTGTTGTGGTTTTCTTTGTTTGTGTAGGCTCCTGGCTCGTCTGGCTTGACTGGCTGCAGTCCTTATAAGGACTTTTCGTTATCCCACTCCAGCTGGGGGATCGGTCGGCGGCCATCCTTAGTGCTTGTTTCCTCTTGTTGTTTCCTTTTTTGGCGCAGGCTCCTGGCTTGAGTGATTGCAGTCCTTAAAAGGACTTGTTATTTAGTACTTTTGCCTCCTGTTCTGTGTAATGCCCCTAGAAGCTTTTCGATGTTATTTAAATCCTTGCGCTTTCTTTCACTTTCGTGTGTAAGTTTTTGCTGTTTTTCGAATGCTTCCTCTGTGGTCAGCCATGGGAAGATCTCTCCGTCTTCTATGTAGTACTCGAAGTCGGCATCAACGTCATAGTGTAATTCCGGGTATTCTGTCGGTTTCCCCCTGAGTTTCTTGGGCTTCTTTCCTTTTGCTTCCTGTCTCCTTATGTATTCCTCGTGTCTGAGTTCCTCTTGTTCTGCTCGTTTCTTTCCTTCTGCTATGTACACCTCCATTTCCTCCCGGGTAGGTTCCCCTCCAATCCACGGTATGCCGTCGGAAGGTACCTTATCTTGTCTTTCTTCGGCTGTCTGGTGGGATGTTGGTTTCCCCTTGGATGGTTTGGGCGTCGAGGTTCGGCTGCTGGTTTTATCTTGCGTCTCCGGGTCGGTTTTTTGTTGTGTTTCTTGCTGTTTCTTTGTGGTCATTTGCCTGACTTCTGTTGATTTGTGTTGAGTTGATTTCATTTCAGCTTTTAGTCGCTCTCTCTCCACTTTTATAGTGCGTAGCATTTCTTCGTTTTCCTGCTTCAATGCGGTCATCTGTTCCACTTCTCGCTTGATGTTTTCATGGAACTCCTTTATTTCCGCCAGTAGATTCTCGTTGTCGCTGGTCGGATTAGGCGTCAGCAATGTTTGTTGACTTGTTTCTTCAACTCGTCTATCTGCTTTTGAAGTTGATCTCTTTCAGCTTGTGCTATACCCGTGGCTGTCTCGCCCCTCTGCATTGCTTCCTTGAATGGTGTCTTTGTGATGATGGCGATCTTTAAGACGTCTCTGTGTCTCTGCAGGTACGGACAGCCCAGGTATCTTGCTCCGTGTTTGCCCAGACAGTTGGCGCACTTTCTTCTGTTGTTAGGAGCTCGGAAGTCCGTGTCCAGCTTGGCCGGCTGACACTCCTTGAAGGCGTGGTGATCGGCGCAGTATCGACAGATTTCCGTCTTACTGCGACACGTTGCTCTGCTGTGACCGGCCCTCTGGCATTTTGAACATTGCGTGATTCTTGGTATGAATCTCTCTGGTTGCTGCAGTCTCTTGTTGAGTGATGCTGTGGTCGGCATTTCGCTGCCCTCCGATGTCACCACTGCCAGGGTTGTAGGTATCTTGGAGTAAGTGAGAAGCCGCTCCGCCTTCAAGACTCGGATGTGAAGATTCTCTTCACGTAGCTGCTTCAGGATTTCTTCATCTGTCAGCTCCACCGGAATCCGCTTGACAACCCATCGGACTGTTTTTGAGTCGGTGTTTCCGACTCTGGTGTCTTTCTCCTCCCTCTTCTCTGCTGTCTTGATTCTTGACTGTGTTGGGCTGTCAATCTTCTCCCTCGTTGTAGCTTCAGATATAGCTGTAGTATCAGGCTCTTTGATGCAGCTAGCAGGTGGGCTCTCAACGTTCTTCTTCTTGTTGTCGGCTCCCACGCTGCACATCTTGGCAACAGCGTGTTTCTTGTTGGATTTTCCACGTGACATTTTCCCGCTGATCAGGCTTCTTGACAGAATAATGCGACTTGACTTGTTAGCGCTCGCAGTGCGAATGCGACGACGGCATGATCACCTTGTACCGGGAGGGCGCGCTTTAGCGATGCTACTCTTGGCTTGCGTGTGCGTGATCGTCTGTCCTGTCAGTCGCCATGTGCACTTGTTCGCTGGTGAGGCTCAACCGTAAATCGGGAGATCTGTTGGCAACCTAGACGAGCAATATCTTCTGTGGGCAGCTTCTCGCCTCATATGCGTGTGGTCTGTTCTGGTGGTCAGTCCGTCTTCGGCGAAGGAAATCTTGTGGATCCTATCAGCAATCATACGCTCATTGCTTGTCGCTACGCTTGTCTTAAAACTGAAAATTAAAGGAATTGACGGAAGGGCCGTTTGCACGAGGCTCTCGAGAGCCAGTAAATACAGGGATAACTGGCCCGTGGCAGCCTAACGTCCACTGCATCTGTGTCCGTCTTCCAGTCGTCTTGCCATGCTCGCCACTGGAGCCAGATGGACACAGACGAGAGAGCGGGGAAGACGGAGTTGCGTGACCACTACCTCGCTATATAAAACTAAAGCGCAAGTCATTCGTTCCTCATCAAAAGATGCAGTGTAATGAATGGTCCTCGTCATTCATGATGGACGAACATCGGATATTGCAATGAATGGCTACACCATGCTATGTACATGATGCTATATTGCAAGGAAGGAAACTCCTGACGTCCGACATTAAATGCTTGAGAAAAGCAGCCTATATCATGAGAAATGAAAACAGAAACAAAATCACTGTTAGGAAAAGTAAGATTCCAACACGCCACCACCGGACCGCAGTACAGCGTTCATGTCACGGCGCTATGGCGACCCCTTACAGATTTTAATCACTACTGACTAATATAATACACAGGGGATAAAATAATTTAATTGGTTAATTGTATTATCCCCCCCCCCCCGGCTCCCCCCTCCTCCTCTAGGAGAAATTAACCCGTAACCCAGATTGTATAAATGTGTATAAGTAAAGTTGTTGCAGATCCTCTACAGGCCTTGCAGTCAGCTCCAGCATTTTTTGGCTGTTCATGATTCCTGGGCAAGTTTACTTTCAGTAGTTTTCCACTGCTTTCTGAACGACCCGCACCCATACCATTTAATAAAATCCAACGTAATGCGGTCTGCTGTCAAATCGCCCACAGCTGTGTTTCGAACGCGGGTATGCGGGATTACGAACTGCATTCGTAAAACCTTCGCAGCGGAGTCGGCAATATAAAGACACGCTTTTAAAAACCATACTGGAGGGTAAAGCTGGAGGCAAGCGAGCAAGAGGTAGACAATGATACAAGTGGGAAAATAGCATCAAGAGGTGGACAAACAGCCAATCTGACAAAATGTATAATCAAGGCGAGAGACAGACAGTTTAGGGGACCCATTGCAGCCAACCTTTATTGTGGAGATGGCACCGTATTGATTCATTGATTAAGCAACAATAATTCTGTAACAGACAATGAAGTCTGGGAAGTCCCAAGGTAATCTGTGGTCGTTGTGGGGGAAAGTCGTTTTTGATGTTCGTTAACTCGGAGACGTTCCGAGGTATTTTATGGGAAACGGATTTGCATGAGGGAAATGGTTCCTTAGCGTTCATGAAAGGATGGCAAGATTTGGTGGGTGATGCTGATGATAATGGAATTTGGTATTCTGGGACCATTTCTGGGCTGTTAGAAGTAATCTACTCATCATTTGCATTGCTATTTATTGTCTTGTTTAGTGATCTATGTCTGTGTTTGTTGTCTTCTGTGTTCACTATATTTCTTCTTCCTCTCCTACTCCTTCTTATTTTTATTCATGTCCTCCGCCTCTTCCTTCTCCTCCTCCTTCTCCTCATCCTAATCCTCCACCTCCTCCTCCTCCTCCTCCTCTTCTTCTTCCTTCTTCTTTTCTTCTTCTTCTTCTTCTTCTTCTTCTTCTTCTTCTTCTGTTCCTCCTACTCCTTCTTTTTGTTCTTCTATTTGTTCACTTGTTTCTTCTTCCTCTCCTCCACCTTCTTCTTTTCCTTCTTCTCCTTACTCTTCTTCTTCTTGTTCATTATCTTCTTCTTCGTCTACCCCTCCTTCTTCTTCTTTTTCTTCTTTTCCTCCTGCTCCTTCTTTTTCTTCTTCTTATTGTTCACTATTTTCTTCTTCTCCTGTTCCTTCTTCTTCTTTTTCTTCGTTTCCTCCTCCTCCTCCTCCTCCTCTTCCTCCTCCTCCTCTACCTCCTTCTTCTGCTGCTCCTCCTCCTCCTCATCCTCCTCCGTCTTCTTCTTCTTCTTCTTCTTCTTCTTCTTCTTCTTCTTCTTCGTCTTCTTCTTCTTCTTCTTCTTCCCTTTCTCCCTATAATCTCCCAGTGGAGATATACCCTCAACCAACGCATCCCCGCATCCTTTATTATCTCCTACTGACATCATTGCACAAAGCACGAACTCCGTAGTTTCAGCGATGACTTACAGAAGTCTAGATTAAAAACTACACTCGTGGTCTGAACGTCGCAGTCCTGGAAACGTGCTACCCAAAATTCATAAACTTAAAAATCCTGGACGTCGGATAGTTTCCGCCTGCTCATGCCCGACTGAACTGATCTCAGCGTTTCTTGACAGGATTTTTCAACCTCTAGTTGCGAATCTCCCGTCATACATCAAGGATACAACGCATGCGTTACTTTCATTCAACTCTCTCCAACTGACTCCTGGGAACACATACAGACTATTCCTAATGGATGTATGTTCTCTCTATACCTCCATTCCTCATGTTGATGGCCTCATGGCGCTACAATTCTTTCTGGATCAACGCACAGATCAAGCCATCCCTACTCGCACACTTGTGAGACTCGCTGAATTGGTCCTCACAAATAATTCCTTTGCGTTCAATGGCCATTACTTTGAACAAATCAGCGGTTTCGCCATGGGCACTAAAATGGGACCCAACTACGCGTGTTTATTTATGGGGCATTTGGAACACCAGATTGAACTCAGCTATGGTGGTCTTCTCCCTTCTTTTTACTGACACTACATTGATGACGGTATCGGTCTCACTGACATGACAGAGGCGGAACTGAACCGCTTCATCAATTATGTCAAGAACTTCCATTCGTCGATCAAATTCACCACATAAATTTTCACCACCTCTGTCAATTTCCTTGACATCACTATTAAAATAAATCCTACATGCCTCAAGACCTCCATGTACTACAAACCTACTGATGCTCACGGTTTCCTCCTGTACAGCTCATTCCATCCCAAAAGCTGCAAAGATTCCACCCCATATTCCCAACTACTCCGTCTTCGTCGCATCTGTCAGGATGATAATGGCTTCCTCGAGAAAGCCCATGAAATGCTTGACTTTTTCCGCAGACGGGCCTACCCAGAGAACATCTTGTCTACAGCTTTCTGTCGCATAACCCAAGTCTCGGGTGAAATGTCCCTTGTCAAACAAACGCGACCTCCTAACAATGAACCTAAGCTTATCCTCACCTTCCATCCACATGCCTATGCCATCAAGGACATTTTTCTCCGACACTGGTCTATCCTGGAATCCGATCCAACCACTCGTGAGGTATTCTCTAATGGCCTTAGGGTAATTTTCCGCCGAAACCAGAGCCTCAGAGACCACCTTGTGCATAGTCGCCTCCCCACAGACACTTCATCTGTGGGCACATTCAAATGCCACCGTAAGAACTGTCTGATATGCCCATATGTTTTTCAGACACCTACGATTGCATTCCCCCTAGGCACATTCTCCTTGAAAGATTCTTTTACTTGCACATCCCGAAATCTCATATATGTTATCATCTGCAAACGATGTGACATGAAATACATTGGTCAAATTGACAGACGCCTTGCCGACCGTTTTAGGGAACACCTCAGAGATATTAACCAGGGCGCAGACAAACCTGTCCCCAACCATTTTAATTCTTCCAACCATAATGTAGTTGACGATGTATATGCATTAAAACCTTGCTTCTCCAACAGCTCCATTAGGCTCAAAATTGAAAGCCAATTAAAAAAATCTCTGGGAAGCGTCCATCCAGCAGGTATCAATACTGTTGTGGACGCCACTGTATAACTGTGCCATTTTCCCTCTATGCATTCATATCCAACTGTTCACACGCCTCCATTTATACATATCCAATCTGTTTACACTGATTTTAACTATGCTGTCCTCCCTCTATAAATTCATACCTTATTGTCTTCACACCTCTATATATTCATATCGGACTGTTCGCATTTTTTTTTAATTTTTTTTTTTTTTTTTTTAGCGACATAAACCCTATCTGGCCCTCTGACAATCTAACTATACTTAAACTCTGTAGTCAAAGAGTGCCTTCGCAACCTTCACAAACCGCCATTTCTGCTCCCTATGGGAACCGAGTAGTTGCGTTATTTTGTGTTTTGTTTTTCGTTTTATCTATGTGTGTTGTCCTGTCCTTGACAAAAATTCTTAGAATCGAAACATCGGCCGTCCTGTGTGTCCTGTTGTACGTATTTGTGTGTTTTTTTATTTTATTATTTAATTTTATACATTTATTGATTGCTTCTAATTTGGATAAGCCACTGACTTTGTTTTCCTCTGTGTACAACGGATCTCCTTGTAAGGTATGTTCAACGTGTCTGTGTTTAGTATGTTTCTTTTCGCATGAGCTAAATATACCTATTTGTTCCCAATTCATATTGTTATATCCTGCGAGGGCCGCTGCTTTTTCTTTTGTTCCTGGGAACGAGCACACGACATTCAGAACGTGAGGCATAACCACATCAAATACCTACTGTTAACCAAAGTTCACGGGCTACACATCGGCGAGGATTCTGATCTGTGTGAACTAGAAGCACACATGGTATAGCATTGTCTTCCTTTCCTCCTCCTCCTTTATCACCATCATCAACATCATCATCTACATCATCATCATCATTTTTAATATCATCATCATCATTAAAATTATCATTAACATCATCACCAACAGCATCATCATCATCACCATCATCATCATCGTCATCATCATCATCATCATCATCATCATCATCATCATTAACATCATCACCAGTGTCATCATCACCAACATCATAATCAGCACCATCATCAACATCATCAGCATCATCATCAGCATCACTAACATCATTATCAACATCATCATCATCATCATCATTAACATCATTATCAACATCATCATCATCATCATCACTAACATAAACATCCCCATCATCCTCATCAACACCATCATCGTCAACACCACCATCATCATCATCATTATCATCGTCATCAACATCATCATCATCCTTAACATCAACATCACCATCATCATCATTAACATCATAATCAACATTATCATCATCATTGTCAAAATCATCATCAACGGCATCACTAGCATTATCAATATCATAATTATCATATTTATTAAACGAGCAAAGAAATATTACCGGAGAGAAGCCAAAACTGGATAACTGAAGAAATTTTTAAGTTGATGACCAGAAGAAAACAGAGTAAAATGATAAACAAGAATATAACGAGATAAATACAGAAATAAGAAATAAGCGTGAGAAGGCAAAAGAAAGTTGATTAAACGATCAGTGCAAGAAAATTGAATTTAATTCCATTAAAGACACAAAAAAGTATGCACAGACACATCAGTGAACTCACAGGAAGAAAAATAAGAAGAAATGCAGGGTGTTTAAAATCAAAAACAGGAAAGATATTATTGGAGGAATATTCTATAATAAAGAGGTTGAATGAGTATATTAGAGAATTATATGATGGGAAAAGGGCAGAATTAACAGAAGAAAGTAACTTAGAATGTCCACCTATTCTAAAAGAAGATGTCGCTGACGCTATGAAATATAAGAAGAAAGGAAATACAGTTGGCCAGGTGGAATCACCATAGAGAATTAGAAGTAATGGGAGAATTTGGAGCAGATATATTAACCAAAATGTTGAGTGATATTTACAGCAATGGATATATACCAAGAAATATGCTGAATTTTGTATTTACAGGTATATCTAAAAGGCCATGAGCTATTGAATGCGAAGATTTTCGTACAATCTATATCTATAAAACGCAATGTATGTGTGTCCGTTTTTATGCGATCGAGAACGGTCCATCCGATTGAGATGAAATTTTCTACATGTTTTCTTTTCATTCCCGTGCAACCAACTGTCATAGTTTTTTTAGTGTACAATCAGCTATTTACTTACTAAAATTTAATATTAAAATTTACATTATCATTTCTATATAGCAAGGGGACTTAACATAAGAAAAGTTATTTCAAGGGGCATAACTTTTAATAACATTGCTATTATTTTATGTATAGATTGTTGCATTGTTTTCAAAGATTTATAAACTCTTTGTCTACAGTTATTTACAGGCATATGAGTTATAATAAATAATGATATAATCTTTAAGGCATTTTCATAGTTTTCATCGAAATAATGCATCTATTTAAATAGTGAAACTTTTCTAACTCATCTTTTTATTTTTCTTCAATAGCACATTAATTTTTTTTTAACATTCTCATATGTATGGCGCGTTACACCCACATTGGGTATTTATGATGCCCATGTTAACAGTTACTTTTCATGCATTTTAATTTGTTGTCAAATAATTGCTTCATAAGAGATGTTGAATGAAAGAATGTATGAGAGGAAATAGAGAAGAAGGGCAGAATGTAGGACGGGCCTGCGAAAGATTTTCGTTCGTTAAAAACAAAAAAGTAATTTTTTTGTGAGAGAAAGTTAGTTGCATATCGTTTGCAGTACTCTGCAGTCAACCCACCGCCCACCATTTATTGGCTGTTCGTGATATCTTGGTAAGTTTACTTTAGATAGATCTCTTCCAATCATATTTTCTAATATCAATCTATCTATTCTTCTATTCTATCTATATTTTTAACGGGAACGGGCCGAACATAGATAGATAGATAGATAGACAGACAGACAGACAGACAGACAGACAGACAGACAGACAGACAGACAGACAGACAGACAGACAGACAGACAGACAGACAGACAGACAGACAGATAGATAGATAGATAGATAGATAGATAGATAGATAGATAGATAGATAGATAGATAGATAGATAGATAGATAGATATGTAGGTAGGTAGATAGATAGATAGATAGATCGGGAACGGGAGCTTATATGACTACTTCTTCTTCAGCGTTCCGAGCCATTGAGGTTCTTTGCTGCAAATAAAATCCGTCTCCATTCGTCTCTCTGGTGGACCTTCTCTTGCCAGTCGTTGATTCCACGTGCTTGTAGGTCTGTACATGTATTATCTCTCCACCGCCTTCTTGGTCTACCTCTTGGTCTACGGTCATTTATTTCCTGAGTGTAAGCGAGTTTTGTTTCCCTATTATCTTCCATTCTTTCTATATGCCCCAGCCATTGTAGTCTATTAGCCTTCATGATACCAGTGATTAGCGGGGACTTAAACAGATCATAAATGTCTTTGTTACTTCTTCTTTTCCACTCTCCACTTTGTGTATCCCTAATGGGTCCAAAGATGCGTCTTAACATTTTGTTCTCAAAGGTTTGTAACAAGGCTTCGTCTCCTTTCGTTGTTCTCCAGGTTTCAGAGCCATACAGCACAACTGGTCTGATCAGTGTTTTGTATATTGTGATTTTGGTGTTACGTGATAGCGCCTTTGATTTTAGTAGATGTTGTAGTGCATAGTATATCTTATTTCCAGAGTTGATTCTAGTTTGTATTTCTTCCCTTATGATGTTGGAGCAGTTGAAGTTTGTACCCAGGTGTTTGTATGTTTCCGTTCTTTTAATGGTCATATTATCTATTTGTATGTGGCCAGAGTTTCTAGCCATTCCGTCTCTTGAAATTACCATATATTCTGTCTTATCTTGGTTGATAACCAGCCCCATCTGTTGGGCTTTTTCCTTTAAGTGAGTCAATATTTCCAATGTCTTTTGTTCACTTTGCCCTATAATATCTATATATTCTGCATAACCAAGCAGCTTGGATGTTCCTCCAATATCACATTCCTCCTTTACCTTCCTTACAACTTTCTCTAGAGCCAGATTGAAGAGTAGCGGCGATAGTGCATCACCCTGTTTCAAGTCAGTCTGGTCATGTTGATTAACTTCCTTGGTATTCCAAATTCCTGCATAGCATTCCATAGACTATTCCTATGGACACTATCATAAGTCTTTTTAAAATCCACAAAAATTTTATGGAGATCTCTTTTATATTCCCAATGTTTCTCGGCTATTTGTCGTAAGATAAATATCTGATCTATTGTTGATCTGTTTTGTCTAAAACCCGCCTGGTAGTCACCTAATATGTCTTCTGAATATGGTTTTAGTCTATTTAGTAATACTGCGGATAGTATCTTATAGCTTGTGGACAGTAGTGATATTCCTCTATAATTTCCACATTGGAACTTGTCTCCTTTCTTAAAGATAGGTATCAATAATGACTCTTTCCAGTCATGGGGTAATTCTTCTGTCCTCCAGATTTTTATTATTAGTTCGTATAGCTTTAGATGTAATGCATGGCCACCTGCCTTTATAAATTCAGCAGCAATTCCATCAGTCCCAGTTGCCTTATTGTTTTTAAGTCGTGTGATTACATATAGGATTTCTTCAAATGTAGGTTCTTCAATTTGTGGTTCGCATGTTAGAACCTCTTCCTGTGGGAAAATGTTACTTGGAGCTTCACAATTTAGTAATTCAATAAAATATTCTTTCCATGTGTTGCACATTTCCTCATTGGTATTTGTGCAACCATGACTACTTATATGAATTAAATGAGATGCTCCCCACCAGGAGCTGGGCGAAGCCGGGCCGGGTCAGACAGACAGACAAGCAGACAGATAGACAGATAGATCCGCGCCAGGATCTGGGCGAATCCGGTCCGGGTCAGCTAGTTAACCTCATAAACGATGTCACTAAGCTTCTACTCAGAATTAAAATGAGAAGAGCAAGAAGGAGAAAAAAAATGGAAATTGGTGAAGAACAATATGGATTTGTGGGAGGAAGGGTACAAACAATGAAATATATACATTACGGACACTATTTTTTTTTTTTTTTTGCATATCCCTCACAGGACGTCGCAGTCAACATCAGAATTTTTCAGCTGCTGTTGATGTACTAAGCAAGATTACGCTCAGTAGTTTGCCATTGCTCTCTGAGCGAGCGGCTCATATACCCCGTAAGTTACCAACGCTGCGAGAACCGCTACCGATTCTCGCGCAAGTTACGTTACTCACGTGAATATACGGGATTATGGAGAAAGACGTTAACCCCTATAGAAAGATCAATACAGACACAGAAAGACATATATTTGTGCTTCATAGATTATACTAAGGCATTTGATAAAGTAAAATATGATGAACTGATTAAAATGTTGGAAGATATTACCATTGATGGGAAAGATCTCAGAATAATAAAAAAAAAAATAATAATATTTACTGGAACCAAGTAGTAGCAATTAAAATGGGAAATAAAGAAGGAAATTATGAACAAATAAGACTGGGAGTACGACAGGGGTGTGTTTTGTCACCGGGTCTCTCCTCCCTCTATAGCAAAGTAATAATGAGATAGATCAAAGAGAAGCCAGGAATAATATTCGGAGGTTATAATATAAACAACATACGCTATGCAGATGACACAGTACTGATGGCGGATAATGCAAAAGATCTACAACAGTTGTCGGACATTGTGGTAACAGAGAGTTCAAAGAAAAGACTCTCCTTTAATATCAAGAAAACAGCAACAATTGTGATATCAAAGAAGAAGATGACACCCAAATGTGAAATAGAGATATAAGGAAAGTTCTTCACCAAGTGGATAGTTTTAAATACCTAGGGGTATTTATAACATCAGATGATAGATGCACAACAGAGATTAAGAGCAGAATATTACAAGGAAAGGCTGCATTTAAGAACATGAAGACTATCTTATGCAATAATCAATATCATTGAATGTAAGTAAGAGAGTGCTGAAATGCTATATGGAACCTGATTTGCTGTATGGCTGTGAACCTTGGAATGTAAATGTACAAATTATAAAGAGATTGGAAGCAACAGAGCTGTGGTTCCTGAGAAGAATGTTGCGAATTCTTTGGAATGCCAAAGTAACTAATAACGACTGACTGAAAGAGGCTAATGAAACTAAAACATTATATACAACAATAAGAAAAAGGCAAACAGCTTTTTTTTTTTTTTTGGTCATGTGATGAGAAGAAACCATGACCGCGGGCAACCATGGCCGCGAGGTCATGGACTAACGGGGCTATGGCTCGCCATAGGGGATGGACTCCCTGTGGTCAGATTTGTGTCCTAAACCTGCGACTGACCTAGCAAGCCGGCAGGGGATCTTCATACTGCTCGTAGAAAAACTAAGAAGTATAAACGGACTGAACTAAAGAAGAACAAACAACAATTCACCTAAACGAACATCCCTTGAAACAAGTGAAGAGTTTCAAGTACCTGGGAAGTATAATATCATCAAATGGCAGATCAGAAGACGAGATCGAAAATAGGTGCAATAAGGCAAATCAACTCATTGGACAAATGGCACCAATACTAAAGAACAAACATGTATCAATAACTACTAAGAAAGCACTTTACAACACAATCTTCCTACCAACTCTATGCTACCAATGCCAAACCTGGACAATGACAGAAAAAGAGAAAAGAAAAATCACAACAACAGAAATGAGATTCCTGAGAAGAATACTCAACGTATCAAGAAGAGATAAGATCAGAAATGAAGAAATCAGGACTAAAGTGGAGGTTAAAGCAGCACTAGATTTTATCAGAAAGCAGCAAGTCAAATGGTTTGGCCATGCAAGTAGGTTACCAGTCAACAGCATACCACATCAAGCAATGATGTACAGACCAGATGGAAACAGAGGAAGAGGCCGACCACGTAAACCTTGGACGGAGGGAATAGCAGAGTCCATGGGAATATCGATATATGAAGCCCATAATCGGGCACTCTCACGAAGTTTATACTTCACCTCGACACTGCAAGGTACAAGAGGAACATGATGAGATGAGATGAGATGAGATGAGATGATGAGAAGAAAGACATTGGAGAACATCGTGATAACTTTGAAATATCGAGGGGAAGAGAGGCAGAGGCAGACCAAGAGAAATGATGTTGGATGGATTGAGAGCGGAGTTGATCCAGAACACCAAAGACCGAGATCTGTGGAGAGTCATGAACGCCTACGCCAGTCGGCATGGCTCTTGATGAAGATGACGAATCATCATATTTCAGTAGTGGCTTGTCCTGTGGTGAACTTTGTCACGAAAAGTCTTCCAAATTTTATCGATGACTTTTCTTTTTGTTGTTGTTGCGCCCCCTAGCTCTGAGCTCAACCGTAGTCTATGCACTACTCCAACTTCTAATTGTTGACTCTACTGGGAAGAACATTGGACTGCATTTTGCGTGTGGATTAGCTCTCCCTATTACCGCTGCCCTCGCTATAAGACGAACTTTCTCCGACTTCTGAGGTACTTGTAATTTATGTCTCCAAGTCAAGGACGAGAAATCAAAATTCTAGTCCAGCTGACCAGTGTAGAGGTTGAAACTGCTACCTCGGATCAGCATACGGGAAGTTTTAGAGCGAGAGTTCTTGTCCATTCTCTATGATAAACAACCAGGTCTTGTCTCCGTAACGGGCATGTGTAAATTATCTACCACATCTTGAACTCATCTACATCATTGTCTTCATCTTCTCTGCTTCTCCTGTGCACCTCCCTCGATAATTATCTTGCCCAGGCATCCTTGTCTTTTTGTTTGCCAAAACTATTTCATTTTGCTCAATTTCATATGCCCAAATAACTAATCTTCATTTCTTGTTGGATACATCGGATATTCTCATTTCTTGTTGGATACATCTGATATTCCCATTTCTTGTTGGATACATCTGATATTCCCATTTCTTGTTGGATACATCGGATATTCTCATTTCTTGTTGGATACATCTGATATTCTCATTTCTTGTTGGATACATCTGATATTCTCATTTTCACCCAGTAAATTGTTATTACTCTTCTCTAAGATAAAAAAAAAAAAACATAGTGTCCAATAAAAAGATGTCATTTACAACTAGGAAAAATTGCTGAATTGCTACATAGAACCATGCCGGCTTCGTGGCTTAGAGGTTAGCGACTTCTCTTCGTAATCTCGTATACTTTCGTAGGTAACGTGATGACGGTGAGAATCAGCAGTGGTTCGAATCGCATCGGTAACTTACGGGGTATGTGAGCCGGCCGCTCAGAAAGCAATGGCAAACTACTGAGCGTAATCTTGCCAAGAAATCAACATACAGCTGAAAGATGCTGGTGTTGACAGCGATGTCCCGTAAAGGATATGCAACACATTTACATAGAATCTGTACTTTTGTATGGATGTGGAACGTGTACAATGAGCAGGCAAGCTGAAAAACATACAGTTATAATGAAAGTGAAAATGTGGTTTCTAAGAAAAACGAAAACAATACCATGGTCAGACAGAAAAAAACAACTAATGAGCAAGTCCTACAAGAAACAAATGAAAACAGTAAACTGATAATTTGTTAGGCGTAGACAGTCAAGATTTATTTGGGCACATTATGAGAAGAAATAAACTAGAACTTGGTGACACCTGGCAAGAGTAAGAAGAAAAACATAATTAGAAAACAGAGAAGTAAATATATGGACGGCTTGGCCACATGACATGGTGGAGTCAAGAACACAATGTTGATCCACGACTCTGAAGGCGAAATGAGATGGCGAAACATGACCGCCCATGCTTATCGGCATGGCACATGATGATTATGAACGATTATATTTAAGTGCTTTTTCATCTGGTTTGTTAACTGTTCAAGTTTCACATTCATATGTTTCGTGGATACGTTTTCAAATTTAAAATCGCATTGCATTGGTTTTGACAATGGTATGAACCTCGGCCGTACAGAAAGCAGTGATAAGCTACTGAACGTAAAATCACAGCCTAAACATACTTGGGTTGATAGCGAATTAACTTTCTAAGGTGAAATTCAGCTTGTTTGTGCCGTATTTGTCTAAATGTTTTTCGGTATTTAAATACGAAGATCTGTAACGTGTACACGGGTACCCTTAGATTTTAATCCTTATCCTAAAATGCCATACGTCCTATGCAGTACCCTAGGATCACTGGGAAGTACACCATCCCTTTTTCTTTTAGCAAAAGCCTTAATTGCTCACACAGCGAACAGCACCAGGTTTGATCGAGTTCAGTGACATTCTACCTTTCAGTCATTTGGTAGTAGGGTGATAGTAACTGAAGGTGTTTATATAGGCTAGACTTTTCGGTAATCTTGTCCCTATAAATTAACCCCACAGTCCTTTTCTGAGGGTTAATTAAGGAGCTTCGTGACTGAATTGGAACAACCATCCCAGATTGTGGAGCAATAGTCAATATGTTTGTGTGTGTGTTATGTGTATATGGATATGGTAAAGGGTCATAAACTAAGACGAGGCAGGTCCTGGATGGCACAGGCAGAACTTTCTATAAGTCAGGTGTGTGATCTGGAGACCATCAGTCGTGAAAGAGAGTGGGTTGAAGTTCCGGAAGACATGACGGACTGGCACAATGTAATAATAACACTGGGTCGTGGGTGCAGAGAATGGGCTGCGGGCTGCACTGAGTTTGAAGTGCAACAGCTGATCCAGAGCAACACACATCAAGGTGGCATAGTCATCTACACCGATGGGTCAGTGGTGAGAAACAGACGTAGTGACTGGGGCTTTATTGCAAAGTCTAATGGGCGAGTCTTGAAAAAGGTGAGCCTGGCATATGAGACTACGACCTCCAGCATGAGAATGGAGGTGGAGGCAGTAACAGTGGCATTCCGGTGGCTAGAGGAGACTACTGCAACACACGTTGTGTTCATTACGGATTCAAAGAGTTTGCTTAGCAAGGTGGAGAACGGAATGTTTCGTGTGGAATGGCTCTCGTCGCTTCAGAGGTCACAGACTGAGAATTGTATGGATATTTTGCCCTGGCCATGCGGGTGTCCGGGTGAATGAACAGGCTGATAGACTAGCAGGGAATGCACCCCTTGGTGGTATTTTGCCTATGGACAAGGGGAAGGTGGTCGTGCGCTTGTGGGACCAGGTGGAGAATGCGGAGGAATAGATTGAGAACCCATATGTGGAAAGAATGAGATTGCGGGGGATCGGCAGGGGTTCTGGAAGAATCTCAAAACTGAGAGGAAAGACCAGGAGAACTTTTAATCAGATAGCGGTGGGAACGATTAGTAGTATGACTCTTCGGTGGCTGTTGAACGAGGGGACTGAGCACGTATGGGAATGTCCTAAGTGCAGTGATGTCGGTTCTTAACTCAACTCAACTTTGACTTGTGTATGTGAGAAGCATAGACTATATACGTACAAGCTAGAAATGAAACATTGACAGAATGATTTGCACAGCTGCGATACAGAGATATGTGCGAGTGTGCAACACTAAAAGATCACCATCCCTCACTGTGTCGAAACCTAAATATCTAGAACCTTCAAGCTTAACTTCCTTTGTTTCAGACAGACAATTAACTGTCTTTTCAAAGCTGACATCACGATATTGTCACTAACTTTTCTCATGAATACTAAATGATCGCCATATCTCACTCTGCCAACACTTCAATGTCTAGAACCACGATGTTTCACCTCCATTGTCCGAGACAAAGACAATTAGCTGTCATTGCAAATCTGCCATCACGATATTGTCACTAACTTTTCTCAAGAATACTAAATGATCGCTATCACTCACTCTGCAAAAACCTAAATATCTAGAACCATGAGACTTCACCCCCATTATCGGAGACAAAGACAATTAGCTGTCGTTTCAAATCTAACATCGCGAGACATTGGAGATCGATTCCTTGCACGAAAAGCTAAGACTTAGTTGACATCATAGATCCTAGTAAAAATAGACAGGGAAAATGTTAGTCCATACGGAGAAGAATCGACCATGACAAGTACCATCTGAAAGACATGGGAGGTGGCACATGGGAATGTCACCAAGCAGAAATCGATAATTTAGCGGATTGTTAATTTAAACCAAAAAAAAAGGGAGAGTTACCGGATAGCGAATTTTATTTTAATTATTGTCAAATACGGCGTGTCATTGTGTGATAAGAAGTAGGATGTCGGGAAAATAATGATTAGTCCTTGACGTCATCAATAAACATTACTTTCAGGTGCACTATATTGTATAGATGTCGTCGTGGAGCTGTGATTAGAGCGGTAGTCTGTAGGTGCACTATATTGTATAGATGTCGTCGTGGAGCTGTGATTAGAGCGGTAGTCTGTAGGTGCACTGTATTGTATAGATATCGTCGTGGAGCTGTGATTAGAGCGGTAGTCTGTAGGTGCACTGTATTGTATAGATGTCGTCGTGGAGCTGTGATTAGAGCGGTAGTCTGTAGGTGCACTATATTGTATAGATGTCGTCGTGGAGCTGTGATTAGAGCGGTAGTCTGTAGGTGCACTATATTGTATAGATGTCGTCGTGGAGCTGTGATTAGAGCGGTAGTCTGTAGGTGCACTATATTGTATAGATGTCGTCGTGGAGCTGTGATTAGAGCGGTAGTCTGTAAGTGCACTGTATTGTATAGATGTCGTCGTGGAGCTGTGATTAGAGCGGTAGTCTGTAGGTGCACTGTATTGTATAGATGTCGTCGTGGAGCTGTGATTAGAGCGGTAGTCTGTAGGTGCACTGTATTGTATAGATGTCGTCGTGGAGCTGTGATTAGAGCGGTAGTCTGTTACACGAAGTTCTTCTGCTTCCTCTTCTTCTCGCCTCCTCCTTCTCGTCCCCCTACTTCTCCTCTTCCTTCTCCTCCTCCTCCTTCTCCTCCTCCTCCTCCTCCTCTTCTTCTTCTTCTTATTCTTCTTCTTTGTCTATGTCTTCCTTACATTTATACTTTTGCTTCTTCTGCTTTAATTTATTAATATTATTATTATTATTATTATTATTATTATTATTATTATTATTATTATTAACCATACTACAGCTTTTGTGGCCCGGGAATAAAAACGCAGATAAACTTGCAGAAGCGGGAGGCGAATGTACACAAGAGGCAGTCCTAATCTCATACTTTGAGAAAAAGCGAGCTGTCCGTGTGTTTCAGAAAGGTACTCAATTAATCCAGTTTTAAATAACCCGAAGTAGTGCAGCTTTACATAACACAATTACAAACAAACAAAAAATGGGACATTGCGGCGACTAGCCTTCATAAGCAATCACATACACAAATCACAACATATAACAGATAACAGGGAAAGCTAATCCAGACGCAAAAATTAGTCTCGTGCACTAGAAGTATTATCACTTGTAGGCCTATAGACTACGCTTAGGTTTAAAGCCAACGAACGCAACAACAACGAATATATAAATACGGGGAAGACTTTACATTGACTAAATTAAGGCAATTAACTTATTCAGCGCCAAAGAAAATGTAGGTTTCGACGAAACCCGGTACACATTCAAATGAACAAGAATTATAATGTAAATTTCCGTTCACTTGGCATTGACATTACGGAAGATGCCACGAAACAAAACACATAACATGATGACCCTAGTAAGGCGATGTATCGTTTATCTGTCCAAATGGGAGTTCGCATGGGGCGATATGTTGTCCTTCAGGATACTGAATCAGTAAATCAAACTACGATTATAACACTTTTCATCGACATGTCCAGATCATCAGTCATCAGCACTTGACATAACAGACTATAAACATACGTTAGGTGTTGTGTGTACTCTTCAACACTGTCCATGTGTGGACTAACTAAACAAACTGGTGAACATGTTCTGCGGGCGTTACGTTTCCAACGCGGTTTAGAAAAATACATTCGCCCACGGCAGAAGTCAGCATTAAGCTCCAAACTGCTTGGAACTTTTAAAACCGGTGAGAAGGGAGGGAGGGGGCACGTTATAAGACCTTCCTGACAGTTTAATCGTTAAAGATTCGACAGCTACAAGACGAAGAAGAGGAAGCAGAAGAAGGAGGGGGCGTTGGGGCAGGAGGATTAGGGGCAGGGGTGGAATAGAAGGAGAGGAGAAAAATCAGAAGGAGACAACGTAGAAGAAGGAGGAAGAGGCGACAGGAGTGACGAGGAAGCGAGAGAAAATGAGAACAAGAATGAGAAAGAACAAAACGAAGAAGAAGATAATGATGATATAGAAAAGAAAGAAGAAGAAGAAGAAGAAGAAGAAGAAGAAGAAGAAGAAGAAGAAGAAGAAGAAGAAGAAGAAGAACCAGCCGCAGCAACAGCAGCTAGCGAATAGTAACATCATCAACGACAACAACAATAACAACAGCAACAACAACACGTCACACTTTAATGCCATAAGTTGCAGAATTATAGGTAGACATTTTGAAACTACAAAACATGTCCCAACTGGTAGATTCTCATCATCGATTAATGCACAGGCGAGGTATTTGAGCTCAAAACGAAGCTTATTATCTCCACATAGCTTATGATACTGAGGCGAATGCCACTACGGCAATGTACAATGAGTAGGTAATCTCATCTCTCAGAGGTTCTCAAACTTACTTCTTTTTTTTTGGGGGGGGGGGGGTGCGGGAAGGGGAATTTTGGCTTTTGTAGTTACATTAGCATTCGAGTGTTTAGTCAGGTTTAAGTCAGATATGACTAAGCTACCGAATAACAGTAAACGGTACCACATGACACCTCATATTGTGCCAACGGATTCTGGCGGAGGAGCGCGATTGGAAGGTACAGGTGGTATCTTAGTGTGAGGAAATGCAACCTAAAGACTAAATGTGATGGCAGGGCAGACCAGGCAATAAGTTTTGGTAGGCAACTGGTCTAGGATCGAAGCTCCGACAGGCAGACAGTTAAAAGCCTTGCTTTGCTGATCCAGCTGCTTCTGCAGCTTGTCTTGTCCCAGACGTATTGGTGTTACTTTATTTTCTAGAGTAAACTATGCAGGCCGAGAGAGGGATCATGGATGTGAAGCGTGGACAATGTGCATACAATCTGAAAAAACATCAGATGGCTGTGGAAATGTGATTTCTGAGGGACATGCACAGATTACCATGGACAGACAGAAAAATCAATTATTAAGTCCTACAAAAAACGAACTGCAAATCATACAGTGATTAGAGAAATGAGACGTTCATAGACAGTCATAATTTTTTGGTCACGTTATGAGAAGAAATAAATTGGAGATATTTGTGACAACTGGCATGATCGAGGAGAAGATAGTTAGTCGAAAGATCATCCTCATTGCACATCGAACCATTCAGTCCATACGTGTTCTGATCCCCTCCTCAGTAAATTTCCCAGCGTGTAGCGGCTAACGACACAAGTTCTGTGTTGGTTTATCAATCTTCTTTGGCTTCCCGCGTAGTGTTCATGTTTGGCCACGCCTCTTTTAACTTGCTGTTCTCGTAGTCTGGCCATGGTTGTAGATTCCCAGTCATCGCTTGGATCTCGTAAACGACTTACTTCTCGTAGAGCATTCAGAATGTCTGCCTGGTCCATGGCTCGTCCGCCTTCCACAGTAGTCCTACCTGCAAGCCTGTCAGCCCGCTCATTCCCCTGTACACCGCATGCCCTGGCACAAAGATGAAACTAATCTTTGCCAGCCGAGACCTCTCCAGAGACAGCAGCCACTCTCTTCGGACCCACCCCATCTCTATCATCCTGAGCATACTCATTGAGTCACTAAAGACACATGCCCGACTGAATGTCTGTGTCTCAGGCCATTTTATTGCTTTACTTACTGCCATGACTTCCATAGTCAGGCTGCTTGTGATCAAAGCAAAAAGGAGAAGAGACCAATGGAAAGGCAAAGAAGTTAATACCTGGATGGCTTAGCCATGTGGTATAGTTGAGACAAGAACACTTGGGAGTAAGATTCGGCACAGCCAGACGCGAGAGGTACATCGGGAAAACAAAGCGCCTCGTCAACCAACACAGAACTGGCACTATTAGCCACCGGACGCTGATGCATATGCTGGGGGGAGGATCTGAGCACCTATGGACATGTCCGGAGTGCAATGAAGATACCCCAGCTGATAACTGATAACTGATAACTGAAGAACACTGAGCTGATCCACGACTCTGGTGATCAAGTGAGATGCCCACGCTTATCGGCATGACACATGATGATGATGCCTTTCTTCTCATTACATGACCAAATAATGTTGTGTGTCTTTTTCTTAATAAGTGTATATAATGTTCTACTTTTACTAGCCTCGTTTAGCCAATAGTTCTTGTTACTCTAGCAGTCCAAAGTTATTCACATTCGTCTCAGAAACCACATCTTCGTATCCTCCAAATTCTTCATATTTGTTTATTCACGCCTCATGATTCTCTGCCATGCAGCAAAGCAGGTTCTCTATAACATATCAGTACTATCTAACTGACGTTCAATGATAGTCACTTAGTGGTGACTTAATATTCAAGTTACCAATAATAATTGATAGTGCTAAACTTAATTTCCTTTGTCTTCCACATATGTTCTGGAGTTGTGAAAGCTTCCCCTGCCTTTTGAATTCTTATTTAATGTATATGGTAGTCGCCATGGCAAAGTGGTTACTCGTCCTGCCTCTCGTACAGAAGGTTGTGGGTTCGATTCCGAACTACGTCGTTAGGTTCGCGTGTGAGTTTTCTCGGAGACTCCTGAGAAGTCGTCGCTGGAGCTACGGAGTTCGTGTAAAATGGCGAAGGCGTAATGGCGGTTGTTGTTTTTTTTTCACAGAGGGACGCTGTTTTGTGTTTTTTCTGGGGAAGGTGTGCTGTTTTTGTAACCGTTTAAGAATGTATTTCACAAGAAACCACGGAAGGCAGGTAGTGTATGGGATTTTGAGGGCAGCCGACAGATAGTTGTTGTTTATGGTCTCAAGTTTCGCGACGGTAAGCAGAGGATCTCTTTAACGAGACAATGGCTACGGTCATCGGCCAGTGTGGTCCCTGACATGAAGAAAAGCAACGGCAAACTACCATCTTTATCATAATTCGTCAAATCACAGAACGTCACACGAAAAGGACAGCAACAGTGAAATTAGCAACATGAAATGTTGGTACTTTAAGCAAAGACGGAAAATTGGATAGCATCAAACAAGAAATAGGAAGATGGATATTAATATATTAGGAATGTGTAAGATGAGATGGAAAGGGACAAGAATTAAAATAGGGAAGGATTTTAAGATTATACATTCTGGGGGAGGCAAAGAGGTGTAGCTATTATCTTGGATCTGCAAACATCACAATCTGTTAAATGATATACATTTTAACACAAACGTCATTCAAATATATGCCCCAACAGGAGAAAGCAATGAAGATAGTATAGAGTAATTTTATAATGACATGAAGAATGCTTTGAAGAAATGTAACAATTCAGAAATAAATACCATAATGGGGGACTTCAATGCGAAAGTAGAAAATCAAGGCGATGAATGCACAGTAGGCAAACATGGTTAGGGAGAAACGAAAGAGGATACAGACTTGTAGAATGGGCAAAAGAGCATGAAAAGATTGTCGGAAACACCTGGTTTAAGCAACATCCTTGAAGATTATGGACATGGAGGAGTCCTGAGAGCAGGATTAGAAACCAGACTGAGATTACATCCTGATTAGCAGAAGGTTTCGAAATACGGTTACAATCACACACACAAAAAGTTCCAAATGCAGACTGTTACATTGATCACAGATTAATTACATGCACATTGAAGGTAAAGTTAAAGAAAGTCAAGTATGCACCAGGAAACACCAAATATGATCTATGTAAATTGAAATGTGACAAGACAATGCAAGGCAAGACAATGTTAACGTAGAAGTAAAGAACAGACCTGATATGTTGTCAGATCTAGAGATTCTTTTTCAAGATGTGGATGATCAGTCGGAAATGTTGAAGAATTCAGTCAGCTTGGCTGCAAAACCAACTATTCCAACATTAAAGAAAGTGGGTCGTAAGAAATGGATGCTGAAGCATTTTTACAACTAATGAAAACAAGAAGACAGAACAAAAATAATCCTGTCAAATATGAAACAATTCACAGAAAAGTCAGAACATTATATAAGGAGGCAAAAGAAGCATGGCTCGAAAAATGTTGCATAGAAATTGAAAAGCAACAAAGCAGCATTTTGAAATATCAAATTAGTGCACAAAATAATTCAGGAGCTTACTAATAAAAGAACACGTATATCAACAGGTTGCCTAAAAACAAAAGATGGAAAAATCATAATAGAAAAGAATCAGATGTTATATGTATGGTCAGATTATGTGAAAAACCTTAATGACGGTACAATAGAAGAACAGTGTGATATTTGAAATAATAATGAAGGACCATCAAGCTTGAAGATGGAAGTTCAGAATGCTCTTAACCATATGAAAACCGTCTAGACCCCTAGTCCAGACAACATCACAACAGAAATGATCAATGCATTAGAAGAATATGGAATAGACAAAATTACCAGACTGCTGAACACAATATATGATACTTTAAAGATACATCCTGAATTATGTAATTCTATATTTATTGCAATCCCAAAGAAATCAGGAGCCTTGGAATGTGATCAACATCGAACAATTAGACTAATGAACAACATCACGAAGATTTTACTACGAATTATTATGCAAAGAGTTAGGAAGAAACTATAACCCGAAATAGGAGAAGAACAATGTGGGTTTGTAGAAGGCCAGAGTACAGTAAATGCTGTATATATGTTGAGAACATTAATTAAACGTTCAACAGTAGTAAACAAAGACCTACATCTTTGCTTTATTGACTACACAAAGGCTTTCGATAAAGTGAGACCAGTCAACATCATAAAAATGCTTGCAGATCTACAGATTGATGAGAAAGACCTTAGGCTTGTAAAAATAAAACAAATATTGGAAACAACAAGCTGTCATAAGAACTGATAATAAAGTAGACCAATGGCAGCCTATTAAGAGAGGTTTGAGGCAGGGGTGTATAATGGCTCTAGATATTTCTTTTTCCTGTACAGTGAACATATTTTCAGAAATGTAGAAGATATGAAAGGAATCATCGTTGGGGGATGTAACATTAATAACATTATAAATATGGATGATACAATATTGATTGCAGACAATGAACAGGACCTGCAACATTTAGTAGATGTAAAATTTAGTAGAATTAAGTTGTAAGAAGGCACAGATTATGGTTCTCACTAGGAAGAAGGAAATATAGCAATGTAATATACAACTAAATGGGAATATTCATAAACAAGTGAATCGGTACAATTATCTCGGAACAGTCATAACATCTGATGGGAGATGCCTTGAAGTCATTAGAACAAGAATCTCCATGGCGAAGGTAGCCTTTTGCAAGATGGAAAACATACTGACTAATAAAATGATTTCATTTGCAACGAGAAAAAGTGCTAAGGTGCTACATAGAACCTGTACTTTTGTATGGATGTGAAGCGTGGACAATGAACAGACAAGCTGAAAAACATCTGATGGTTGTGGAAATGTGGTTTCGGAGGAAAATGCAAAGAATACCATAAGCAGACTGAAAAACAAATGACCAAGTCGTACAAGAAACAAATGAAAACTGTAAGCTGATTAGAGAAGGCAGTCATAATATTTTGGCAGGTTATGGGAAGAAATACATTGGAGAACTTGGTGACAACTGGCAAGATCGAGAGGAAGAGAACAGGGGGAGGGCAGAGAAGTAAATACCTGGATGGCTTGGACACGGTGTATAATAGAGACAGGAAAGCTGAGCTTATCCACGACTCTGGTGATCGAGTGAGATGGCAAACATGACCGCCCACGCTTACCGGTATAGCACATGATGATAATGATGCGGGATTACGAATTGGTTTCATAACTCCTTCACCACCTCGCTTAGCATAATCTCAATACTCCTATGATGTTACATTTCTTCTAGCACCTATGATATCTTCCCTAATTAATTCATTGTTCTAATATATCACCTGCCAGTTGTGGAGATTTTCCTAGTTGACAGGAAGTAATTCGCCAATCTAGACTTCGGCTCTTCCAGCTTCGCTTCATACATCTTCTAAGATAAGAGTTTCCTTTTTTCTTGGTTGATTGAGTTCTTCTTTCTTATTCTTCCCCTTATCTTTAGACTTGTTGATGGTTGGTTGAATTTTGCAGCTATGTTTTCTTCATGATGGGGTATCCAACCCCAATCAAAACCCTTCTTGGTTGGCCCTTCACAAAACGCTGTTAGAGGTTAGTGTTACAATTCTTGGCTTTTACTTAGAACCCCGGCAACTCACCTAAATTCATGGCGTACATCATTAGGCAAGGGTGTAGTCACTTGCGAAGCAAAAAGAACTGCAAGAGCTGTTGGAAAAAAAAAAGACTGGACAACAACACCACAACAGATCCTCCTCCTAGAAAATCAAGCATTCTTTGCCCACATTGTCAAAGAGTATTTCGAGCCAAAATAGGCCTTACCAGCCCTCTCAGAACTCGTGGCTCCAAACTTTCAAGCCAAATGAATTAAATGAATGGTCATCATCATTCTTGATGGACAAACGACAACTCAACAGTGGGGTACAAGGTACTAGCCTCATAATTATGTAAACCAATTGGGACCCCATGGATGATGTCGTCAGTACTATTCCGCCTGGCTTTACTTCTCAATACAGTACCTGATTCCCAGTTTAAGCTGGGCAACTGGGAGCGCAAGTCAGTTTTAGAAAAATTACCCACGATGGTGATTCGAACACATAACCATTGTGATCGGCGGGCAAGTGGCGTGTGCTTGAAACTGCGCTACCATGGCTCCCGTATCAGTTTCCGTGGCGCTTGTCAAATATTTATTTTGAAAGCACTTTTAACTGATTAATTGCCGTGGGATTATTAATCGTCTTAAGCGACTTCCCGTAGCTGCCACGGGCAGTATTTTCCCTTATGTAACCCCTTTAAGCTGATATATATTACAACATGTATGCTACCATATTAACAACTTTTAAGACTAACTGTGACACACCCTTGCTTCCCATTTACCACCATCCAGTTTTGTTTGGTCCAAACCTACTTTTTGTTTGGCCCTTAATCAATTAACCGCACACTGTAATTAACCCATAAATAAGTATAGTAATTAGTGTACGAAATATTATAATAGTGAAACAAAATTTAAATAAGTATACCTTCATTGTTGAAATACTTCGTGTAGATATATAGCAATCCGTATCGCCATATGAAGACATTAAAACTCGAACCAGAAATTAAAACAAGCCGATGTTTTCTCACCAACCTACATATACATCTGTTAGCTATAAACGGTTGAGTTGGTGCTCATTTGTCTGTCATTCTTGTCAGAAGCGGGAGAAATGTAATCACAACACTCAACACAAAAAAAGTCTGGACTTTCCTGTGGCTTGCCGAAGACATGATGGTTTTAATAGGCGCGATTTCTGCGCGCTTTCTCGCGAGTTGCCGCAGCGGCAGTGCAAACACTTAACAATGTCGCTCCGGGTAGGACGGCGACAGTGGGGAGACTTCGTCATCGCTATAGTCTTTGAATCTGGGCTGCTTATGTCAAGAGATTTTTTTTTTTTTTGCTCGCTGTGAACTTGAAGCGTAGTTCACAAACGTGCTACCACTAATAGCAATTGCTACTACTGCTGAGTGAACTGGACTGATTTTTGTGTGTGGACCAGCTTTTCCTATACCAATTACCAGTGTCCCTCGCCATCAGGTGAACCCACTCCGCCTTCTGGGGTACTTGTAATTACGTACCCAAATCAAGGACCAGAAATCAAAGTCCAACTTATCGTACCGGTGTGTGAACTTATGAAATGTTAAACCATTCAGGCTCGGTGTTGTGGGGAAGGGGGAGAGAGAGAGAGAGAGAGAGAGAGAGAGAGAGAGAGAGAGAGAGAGAGAGAGAGAGAGAGAGAGTAATGATGACTGTTATGATAGCGTCATTATGTATACAAGGGCCGCGGTGGTATAGTACTTAGTGTATTTAATTGCAAGGAAGTAGTCCGCAATAAATCCTCACCAGGGACTGGATTTGGATCGATCCAGAAATCGTAAATTGAATACTAGACAATGTTTAGAATGTTAAAAAAGTATGAAGAGAGGATTAAACACATAATGAATCAAAGGGCGAGGAAAAGACACTGGGTCTGGATATGACACATGTTAAGAGAATGTGAGGATAGTATAACAACAAAGTCCTTTTTCTGGACCCCACAGAGAAAGATAGATCTAACAAAATAAGTTGAAGAAAAGTAGAGACGGAGGTGAATAATATGTGTAAGACATTTACTTCTTCTTCTTCTTCTTCTTCTTCTTCTTCTTCTTCTTCTTCTTCTTCTTCTTCTTCTTCTTCTTCTTCTTCTTCTTCTTCTTCTTCTTCTTCTTCTTCGCATTCAGCACGAAATAGCAAGTCGAGAATTCGCTAGACGGTGATGCTGTCATCTACACAGATGGGTCGGTCGTCCGACATGTGAGAAGCTCATGGGCCTTTACAGCTCGGGCCGGAGGGAGAATTGTGAAGGAGGACTCTGGTGCTTTCACTGAAACCACAAGTAGCCTGACCATGGAAGTCGTGGCAGTAAGTAAAGCAATAACATGGCTAGAGACACAGGCATTCACTAGGGCATGTTTCCTTAGCGACTCAATGAACATGATCAAGAGGATAGAGGAGGGGTCGATCCGAAGAGAATGGTTGCTGCCTCTGGAGCGGTCTAGGCTGGCAAAGATTAGTTTCATTTTCGTGCCAGGGCATGCGGGAGTACAAGGAAATGAGCGGGGTGACAAGCCTGCAGGTGAGGCTACGGTGAAGGGCGGACGCGCCATGGACCAGGCTGACACTCTGAATGCTCTACGAGAAGTAAGACTTTTGCGTGAACCAAGTGATGACTGTGAATCCACGACTATGGCCAGACTGCGAGAACAGCAAATTAAAAGAGGGGTGGCCAAACAAGAACACTACGCAGGAATCCAAAGAAGATTGATAAACCAACACAGAACTGGTGTCGTTAGCCGCTACACGCTGCGGGATTTGCTGAGGAGGGGATCCGAACACTTATGGACTGAATGGTTCGATGTTCAATGAGGGTGATCCTTCGACTAACTAACTAACTAACTAACGAAATAGCAAACTCTAGAACGGCTTTGACAAAGTTGGTTAAGGGCCTATACCTTATTTGTTCATACAAGGCGATAGAACACAGCAGCAATCAGACACAACTGGTGTTCCAAACCCATAATAAATTACCAAAACAAAAACAACAATAGGTGACTACACAATGCATCACAACTGGCTGCTGTTTGGTTAGAATCCGTTTAATTGCAAGTCGGTATGGGGATCGGATTGTTTTATGTAGCAAGCTAGCAACTAAAATTACGAAGCAGCCCACTAGTCTGAAGTATATCTGAAGCAATACAACATTTCTAACGAAATATTATATCACAGCAGTACACTGGATCTATCTAGTTCATGTGAACCTATTGTCACTCCCTGCTGTTGTTGTTTTCGTTTCGCTTCCATCCGTTACACGTTATACCCATCTGTTATATCCATATGTTATATCCATCTACTATATCCATGCCTATATCCATCTGTTATATTCATACGTTATATTCATCTACTATATCCATCTACTATATCCACGCCTATATCCATATGTTATATTCATACGTTATATCCATCTACTATATCCATCTACTATATCCACGCCTATATCCATATGTTATATCCATACGTTATAGCCATCTACTATATCCATCTACTATATCCACGCCTATATCTATCTGTTATATCCATCTACTATATCCATCTATTATATCCACCTACTATATCCACGCCTATATCTATCTGTTATATCCATATGTTATATCCATCTACCATATCCATCTACTATATCCATCTACTATATCCACGCCTATATCTATCTGTTATATCCATATGATATATCCATCTACTATATCCATCTACTATATTCACGCCTATATCTATCTGTTATATCCATATGTTTTATCCATCTACTATATCTATAGACTATATCCACGCCTGTATCTATCTGTTATATCCATATGTTATATCCATCTACTATATCAATCTACTATATCCATCTACTATATACATGCCTATATCTGTTATATCCATATGTTATATCCATATGTTATATCCATCTACTATATCCATCTAATATATCCACGCCTATATCTATATGTTATATCCATGTGTTTTATCCATCTACTATATCCACGCCTATATCCATCTGTTATATCCATATGTTATATCCATCTGCAATATCCATCTATTATATCCATCTACTATATCCATCTACTATATATAGGCCTATATCTATATGTTATATCCATATGTTATATCCATCTACTATATCCATCTACTATATCCATCTACTATATCCACGCCTATATCTATCTGTTATATCCATATGTTTTGTCCATCTACAATATCCACGCCTATATCTATCTGTTATATCCATAAGTTATATCCATCTACTATATCCATCTACTATATCCATCTACTATATCCATCTACCATATCCATCTACTATATCCATCTGTTATATCCATGTTATATCCATCTACTATATTCATCTATTACATCCATCTACTATATACACGCCTATATCTATCTGTTATATCTATATGTTATATCCATCTACTATAGACACGCATATATCTATCTGTTATATCCATCTGCTATATCCATCTATTATATCCATCTACTATATCCATCTACTATATCCACGACTATATCTATCTGTTATATCCAGATGCTATATCCATCTACTATATTCATCTAATATATCTCTGTTATATCCATATGTTATATCCATCTACTATATCCATCTGCTATATCCATCTATAATATCCATATTCTATATCCATCTACTATAGCCACGCCTATATCCATGTTATATCCATATGTTATATCCACCTACTATATACATCTACGATATCCACGCCTGTATCTATCTGTTATATCCATCTACTATATCCATCTACTATATCCATCTACTATATCCACGCCTGTATCTATCTGTTATATCCATATGTTATATCCATCTACTATATCCATCTACTAAATCCATCTACTATATATTCGCCTATATCCATCTACTATATCCATCTATTATATACATCTACTATATCCATCTACTATATCCATCTACTATATCCACGCCTATATCTATCTGTTATATTCATCTACTATATCCATCTACTATATCCACGCCTATATCTATCTGTTATATCCATATGTTATATCCATATGTTATACCCATCTACTATATCCATCTAATATATCCATCTGTTATATCCATATGTTATATCCATATACTATATCCATCCACTAAATCCATCTACTATATCTATCTAGGATATCCACGCCTATATCTATCTGTTATATTCATACGTTATATCCATCTAATATATCCATCTACTATATCCATCTACTCTATCCATCTACTCTATCCATCTACTATATCCACGCCTATATCCATATGTTATATCTATACGTTATATCCATCTACTATATCCATCTACTATATCCACGCCTATATCTATCTGTTATACCCATATGTTTTATCCATCTACTATATCCATCTACTATATCCACGCCTATATCTCTGTTATATCCATATGTTATATCCATATATTATATCCATCTACTATATTCATCTACTATATCCACGCCTATATCTATCTGTTATATCCATATGTTTTATCTATCTACAACAACCACGCCTGTATCTATCTGTTATATCCATATGTTATATCCATCTACTATATCCATCTACTATATCCACCTACTATATCCATCTACTATATCGACCTACTATATCCATGCCTATATCTGTTATATCCATATGTTATATCCATCTACTATATCCATCTACTATATCCATGCCTATATCTATCTGTTATATCCATGTGTTTTATCCATCTATTATATCCATCTATTATATCCACGCCTATATCCATCTGTTATATCCATCTATTATATCCATCTACTATATCCATCTACTATATCCATCTACTATATCCATCTACTATATCCACGCCTATATCTATCTGTATTATCCATATGTTATATCCATCTACTATATCCACGCCTACATCTATCTGTTATATCCATATGTTATATCCATCTGCTATATCTATCTATTATATCCATCTACTATATGCACGCCTATATATATATATATATATATATATATATATATATATATATATATATATATATATATATATATATATATATATATATATATATATATATATATCATCATCATCTTCCACTTCTGCCGTCAACTATATATATATATATATATATATATATATATATATATATATATATATATATATATATATATATATATATATATATATCTGTTATATCCATATGCTATATCCATATGTTATATCCATCTACTATATTCATCTACTATATACATCTACTATATCCACGCCTTTATATATCTGTTATATCCATATGTTTTATCCATCTACTATATCCATCTACTATATCCACGCCTATATCTATCTGTTATATCAATATGTTATATCCATGTACTATATCCATCTACTATATCCATCTACTATTTCCACGCCTATATCTATCTATCTGTTATATCCATATGTTTTATCCATCTACTATATCCACGCCTGTATCTATCTGTTATATCCATCTAATATATCCATCTACTATATCCATCTACTATATCCATCTACTATATCCACGCCTGTATCTATCTGTTATATCCATGTTATATCCATCTACTATATCCATCTACTATATACATCTACTATATCCATCTACTATATCCACGCCTATATTTATCTGTTATATCCATATGTTTTATCTATCGACTATATCCACGCCTATATCCATATGTTATATCCATCTACTATATCCATCTATTAAATCCATCTACTATATCCATCTATTATATCCATCTACTATATCAATCTACTATATCCACGCCAATATCTATCTGCTATATCCATCTACAATATACATCTACTATATCCACGCCTATATCTATCTGTTATATCCATATGTTATATCCATCTACTTTATCCATCTACTATATCCATCTACTATATCCATCTGTTATATAAATATGTTATATCCATCTACTACATCCATCTGCTATATCCATCTACTATAACCATCTAATATATCCATCTACTATATCCACGCCTAAATCTATCTGTTATATCTATATGTTATATCCATATATTATATCCATCTATTATATCCATCTATTATATCCATCTACTATATCCACGCCTATATCTATATGTTATATCCATATGTTTTATCCATCTACTATATCCATCTACTCCATCCATCTATTATATCCATCTACTAAATCCACGCCTATATTTATCTGTTATATCCATATGTTATATCCATCTACTATATCCACGCCTATATCTATCTGTTATATCCATCTGCTATATCCATATATTATATCCATCTACTATATCCATCTACTATATCCACGCCTATATCTATCTGTTATATACATATGCTATATCCATCTACTATATCCATCTAATATATCTATCTGTTATATCCATATGTTATATCCATCTACTATATCCATATGCTATATCCATCTATTATATCCATATTCTATATCCATCTACTATATCCACGCCTATATCCATATTGTATATCCATATGTTATATCCATCTACTATATACATCTACTATATCCACGCCTTATCTATCTGTTATATCCATCTACTATATCCATCTACTATTTCCATCTACTATATCCACGTCTGTATCTATCTGTTATATCCATCTACTATATCCATCTACTATATCCAGGCCAATATCTATTTGTTATATCCATATGTTTTATCCATCTATTATATCCATCTACTATATCCACGCCTATATCCTTCTACTATATCCATCTATTATATCCATCTACTATATCCATCTACTATATCTATCTACTATATCCACGCCTATATCCATATGTTATATCCATACGTTATATCCATTTACAATATCCATCTACTATATCCACGCCTATATCTCTCTGTTATATCCATATGTTTTATCCACCTACTATATCCATCTACTATATCCACGCCTATATCTATCTGTTATATCCATATGTTATATGCATATATTATATCCATCTACTATATCCATCTACTATATCCACGCCTATATCTATCTGTTACATCAATATGTTTTATCCATCTACTATATCCATGCCTGTATCTATCTGTTATATCCATATGTTATATCCATCTACTATATCCATCTACTATATCCACGCCTATATCTATATGTTATATCCATGTCTTTTATCCATCTATTACATCCATCTATTATATCCATCTACTATATCCACGCCTATATCCATCTACTATATCCATCTACTATATCCATCTACTATATCCATCTATTATATCCATCTACTATATCCACGCCTATATCTATCTGTTATATCCATATGTTATATTCATCTACTATATCCACGCCTACATCTATCTGTTATATCCATATGTTATATCCATTTGCTATATCCATCTATTATATCCATCTATTATATCCACGCCTATATCTATCTACTATATACATCTACTATGTCCACGCCTTTATCTATCTGTTATATCCATGTGTTTTATCTATCTACTATATCCATCTACTATATCCATCTACTATATCCACGTCTATATCTATCTGTTATATCCATATGTTTTATCCATCTACTATATCCATCTGCTATATCCCTGTACTATATCAATCTACTATATCCACGCCTATATCTATCTGTTATATCCATATGTTATATCCCTCTACTATATCCATCTACTATATCCATATGTTATATCCATCTACTGTATCCATCTACTATATCCACGTCTGTAACTATCTGTTATATCCATATGTTATATCCATCTACTATATCCATCTACTATGTCCATCTACTATATCCACGCCTATATCTATCTGTTATATCCATATGTTTTATCCATCTATTATATCCATCTATTGTGTCCACGCCTATATCCATATGTTATATCCATTTACTATATCCATCTATTATTTCCATTTACTATATCCATCTACTATATCCATCTACTATATCCACGCCTGTATCTATCTGTTATATCCACCCTACTATATCCATCTATTATATCCATCTATTATATCCATCTACTATATCCATCTATTATATCCATCTACTATATTCATCTACTATATCCACGCTTATATCTATCTGTTATATCCATATGCTAATTCCATCTAATATATCCATCTACTATATCCATCTACTATATCCACGCCTATATCTATCTGTTATATCCATATGTTATATCCATCTACTATATCCATCTGCTATATCCATCTATTATATCTATATGTTATATCCATATGTTATATTCATATGTTATATCCATATGTTATATCCATCTACTATATCCATCTACTATATCCATATGTTATATCTATCTACTATATCCATCTACTATATCCACGTCGCTAACTATCTGTTATATCCATATGTTATATCCATCTACTATATCCATCTACTATATCCATCTACTATGTCCATCTACTATATCCACGCCTATATCTATCTGTTATATCCATATGTTTTATCCATCTATTATATCCATCTACTGTGTCCACGCCTATATCCATATGTTATATCCATTTACTATATCCATCTATTATATCAATATACTATATCCATCTACTATATCCATCTACTATATCCACGCCTGTATCTATCTGTTATATCCATATGTTATATCCATCTACTATATCCATCTATTATATCCATCTATTATATCCATGTACTATATCCATCTATTATATCCATCTACTATATCCATCTACTATATCCACGCCTATATCTATCTGTTATATCCATATGCTATTTCCATCTAATATATCCCACTACTATATCCATCTACTATATCCACGCCTATATCTATCTGTTATATCCATATGTTATATCCATCTACTATATCCATCTACTATATCCATCTATTATATTCATCTGCTATATACATCTACTATATCCACTCATTTATATATCTGTTATATCCATGTTTTATCCATCTACTATATCAATCTACTATATCCATCTACTATATCCATCTACTATATCCACGCCTATATCTCTCTGTTATATCCATATGTTTTATCCATCTACTATATCCATCTACTATATCCACGCCTATATATATCTGTTATATCCATATGTTATATGCATATATTATATCCATCTACTATATCAATCTACTATATCCACGCCTATATCTATCTGTTATATCCATATGTTTTATCCATCTACTATATCCACTCCTGTATCTAACTGTTATATCCATATGTTATATCCATCTACTATATCCATCTACTATATCTACCTACTATATCCATCTACTATATCCGTGCCTATATCTGTTATATCCATATGTTATATCCATCTACTATATCTATCTACTATATCCACGCCTATATCCATCTGTTATATCCATCTATTATATTCATCTACTATATCCATCTATTATATCCATCTACTATATCCATCTACTATATCCATCTACTATATCCATCTATTATATCCATCTACTATATCCAAGCCTATATCTATCGGTTATATCCATATGTTATATCCATCTACTATATCCACGCCTACATCTATCTGTTATATCCATATGTTATATCCATCTACTATATTCATCTATTATATCCATCTACTATATCCACGCCTATATCTATCCGTTATATCCATATGTTATATCCATCTACTATATCCACGTCTACATCTATCTGTTATATCCATATGTTATATCCATCTGCTATATCCATCTATTATATCCATCTACTATATCCACGCCTATATCTATCTACTATATACATCTACTATATCCACGCCTTTATCTATCTGTTATATCCATATGTTTTATCCATCTACTATATCCATCTACTATATCCACGCCTATATCTATCTGTTATATCCATATGTTTTATCCATCTACTATATCCATCTACTATATCCACACCTGTATCTATCTGTTATATCCATCTACTATATCCACGCCTGTATCTATCTGTTATATCCATATGTTATATCCATCTACTATATCCATCTACTATGTCCATCTACTATATCCATGCCTATATCTATCTGTTATATCCATATGTTTTATCCATCTATTATATCCATCTACTATATCCACGCCTATATCCATATGTTATATCCATCTACTATATACATCTGTTATACTCATCTACAATATCCATCTATTATATGCATCTACTATATCCATCTACTATATCCACGCCTATATCTATCTGCTATATCCCTGTACTATATCCATCTACTATATCCACGCCTATATCTATCTGTTATATCCATAAGTTATATCCATCTACTATATCCATCTACTATATCCATATGTTATATCCATCTAATATATCCATCTACTATATCCACGCCTGTAACTATCTGTTATATTCATATGTTATATCTTTCTACTATGTCCATCTACTATATCCACGCCTATATCTATCTGTTATATCCAAATGTTTTATCCATCTATTATATCCATCTACTGTATCCACGCCTATATCCATATGTTATATCCATTTACTATATCCATCTATTATATCCATCTACTATATCCATCTAATATATCCACGCCGGTATCTATCTGTTATATCCATATGTTATATCCATCTACTATATCCATCTACTATATACATGCCTATATCTGTTATATCCATATGTTATATCCATCAAATATATCCATCTAATATATCCACGCCTATATCTATATGTTATATCCATATGTTTTATCCATCTACTATATTTACGCATATATCCATCTTTTATATCCATATGTTATATCCATCTTCAATATCCATCTATTATATCCATCTACTATATCCATCTACTATATATACGCCTATATCTATATGTTATATCCATATGTTATATCCATCTACTATATCCATCTACTATATCCATCTACTATATCCACGCCTATATCTATCTGTTATATCCATATGTTTTGTCCATCTACAATAATCAAGCCTATATCTATCTGTTATATCCATATTTTATATCCATCTACTATATCCATCTACTATATCCATCTACTATATCCATCTACTATATCCATCTGTTATATCCATGTTATATCCATCTACTATATCCATCTATTATATCTATCTACTATATACACGCCTATATATATCTGTTATATCTATATGTTATATCCATCTACTATATACACGCATATATCATTCTGTTATATCCATCTGCTATATCCATCTATTATATCCATCTACTATATCCATCTACTATATCCACGCCTATATCTATCTGTTATATCCATATGATATATCCATCTACTATATCCATCTAATATATCTCTGTTATATCCATATGTTATATCCATCTACTATATCCATCTGCTATATCCATCTATAATATCCATATTCTATATCCATCTACTATATCCACGCCTATATCCATGTTATATCCATATGTTATATCCATCTACTATATACATCTACTATATCCACGCCTGTATCTATCTGTTATATCCATCTACTATATCCATCTACTATATACATCTACTATATCCACGCCTGTATCTATCTGTTATATCCATATGTTATATCCATCTACTATATCAATCTACTAAATCCATCTACTATATACACGCCTATATCCATCTACTATATCCATCTATTATATCCATCTACTATATCCATCTACTATATCCATCTACTATATCCACGCCTATATCTATCTGTTATATCCATCTACTATATCCATCTACTATATCCACGCCTATATCTATCTGTTATATCCATATGTTATATCCATATGTTATACCCATCTACTATATCCATCTACTATATCCATCTGTTATATCCATATGTTATATCCATATACTATATCCATCTACTAAATCCATCTACTATATCTATCTAGGATATCCACGCCTATATCTATCTGTTATATTCATACGTTATATCCATCTACTATATCCATCTACTATATCCATCTACTATATCCATCTACTCTATCCGTCTACTATATCCACGCCTATATCCATATGTTATATCTATACGTTATATCCATCTACTATATCCATCTACTATATCCACGCCTATATCTATCTGTTATTCCCATATGTTTATCCATCTACTATATCCATCTACTATATCCACGCCTATATCTCTGTTATATCCATATGTTATATCCATATATTATATCCATCTACTATATCCATCTACTATATCCACGCCTATATCTATCTGTTATATCCATATGTTTTATCTATCTACAATAACCACGCCTGTATCTATCTGATATATCCATATGTTATATCCATCTACTATATCCATCTACTATATCCACCTACTATATCCATCTACTATATCCATCTACTATATCCATGCCTATATCTGTTATATCCATATGTTATATCCATCTACTATATCCATCTACTATATCCATGCCTATATCTATCTGTTATATCCATGAGTTTTATCCATCTATTATATCCACGCCTATATCCATCTGTTATATCCATCTAATATATCCATCTATTATATCCATCTACTATATCCATCTACTATATCCACGCCCATATATATCTGTTATATCCATACGTTATATCCATCTACTATATCCATCTACTATATCCATCTATTATATCCATCTACTATATCCACGCCTATATCTATCTGTGTTATCCATATGTTATATCCATCTACTATATTCATCTACTATATACATCTACTATATCCACGCCTTATATATCTGTTATATCCATATGTTTTATCCATCTACTATATCCACGCCTGTATCTATCTGTTATATCCATCTAATATATCCATCTAATATATCCATCTACTATATCCATCTACTATATCCACGCCTGTATCTATCTGTTATATCCATGTTATATCCATCTACTATATCCATCTACTATATCCACGCTTATATTTATCTGTTATATCCATATGTTTTATCTATCGACTATATCCACGCCTATATCCATATGTTATATCCATCTACTATATCCATCTATTATATCCATCTACTATATCCATCTATTATATCCATCTACTATATCAATCTACTATATCCACGCCAATATCTATCTGCTATATCCATCTACTATATACATCTACTATATCCACGCCTATATCTATCTGTTATATACATATGTTATATCCATCTACTATATCCATCTACTATATCCATCTACTATATCCATCTGTTATATCCATATGTTATATCCATCTACTACATCCATCTGCTATATCCATCTACTATAACCATCTACTATATCCATCTACTATATCCACGCCTAAATCTATCTGTTATATCCATATATTATATCCATATATTATATCCATATATTATATCCATCTACTATATCCACGCCTATATCTATCTGATATATCCATATGTTTTATCCATCTACTATATCCACGCCTGTATCTATATGTTATATTCATATGTTATATCCATCTACTATATCCATCTACTATATCCATCTATTATATCCATCTACTAAATCCACGCCTATATTTATCTGTTATATCCATATGTTATATCCATCTACTATATCCACGCCTATATCTATCTTTTATATCCATCTGCTATATCCATATATTATATCCATCTACTATATCCATCTACTATATCCACGCCTATATCTATCTGTTATATCCATATGCTATATCCATCTACTATATCCATCTAATATATCTATCTGTTATATCCATATGTTATATCCATCTAAAATATTCATATGCTATATCCATCTATTATATCCATATTCTATATCCATCCACGACTCTGGTGATCGGGTGAGATGGCAGAACATGACCGCCCACGCTTACCGGCATGGCACATGATGGATGGATGGATATCCATCTACTATATCCACGCCTATATCCATATTGTATATCCATATGTTATATCCATCTACTATATCCACGCCTTATCTATCTGTTATATCCATCTACTATATCCATCTACTATTTCCATCTACTATATCCACGTCTGTATATATCTGTTATATCCATCTACTATATCCATCTACTATATCCATCTACTATATCCAGGCCAATATCTATCTGTTATATCCATATGTTTTATCCATCTATTATATCCATCTACTATATCCACGCCTATATCCTTCTACTATATCCATCTATTATATCCATCTACTATATCCATCTACTATATCCATCTACTATATCCACGCCTATATCCATATGTTATATCCATACGTTATATCCATTTACAATATCCATCTACTATATCCACGCCTATATCTCTCTGTTATATCCATATGTTTTATCCATCTACTATATCCATCTACTATATCCACGCCTATATCTATCTGTTATACCCATATGTTTATCCATCTACTATATCCATCTACTATATCCACGCCTATATCTCTGTTATATCCATATGTTATATCCATATATTATATCCATCTACTATATTCATCTACTATATCCACGCCTATATCTATCTGTTATATCCATATGTTTTATCTATCTACAATAACCACGCCTGTATCTATCTGATATATTCATTCATTCATTCATTCAGTAGCATGTCCTTTACAGAACCTCGCTCCCATAACAAACCTCCGGAAAACTTCTCGATCACAAGCAAGATGTCCCTCGTCTGATACACCCATCTGGAGATCATCCGCCACATCCTGCACCCATCTTCTCTTTGGCCTTCCTCTTCCTCTCTTCCCAGGCATATACCCTTCCATTATTGTTCTCTCCAAACTGTCGTGACGTTTCAAGTGACCAAAATACTTCAATTTTCTTTGTTTTATCGTCTTCAATAGCCATCCCTCCTCAATATTCAACTCTTGAAGTATGGATGCATTTGTTCTTTTCTTTACCCAAGATATTCTTAGAACTCGTCTATAACATTTATATTCAAAGGCATGTATGCGCTGTTCAGCTTGTTTAGTAAGTGTCCATGTCTCACAGGCGTATGTTGCAATGGGAAAGATGCATGCTCTTAAAAATCTAATTTTTGTAGTTCTGTCTGTCCCACACCATAATTTATTCATCTGTTTTAGTCTTTGAAATCCATCTACTATATCCATCTACTATATCCACCTACTATATCCATCTACTATATCGACCTACTATATCCATGCCTATATCTATCTGTTATATCCATGTGTTTTATCCATCTATTATATCCATCTATTATATCCACGACTATATCCATCTGTTATATCCATCTATTATATCCATCTATTATATCCATCTACTATATCCATCTACTATATCCACGCCCATATATATCTGTTATATCCATACGTTATATCCATCTACTATATCCATCTACTATATCCATCTACTATATCCATCTACTATATCCACGCCTATATCTATCTGTGTTATCCATAAGTTATATCCATCTACTATATCCACGCCTACATCTATCTGTTATATCTATATGTTATATCCATCTGCTATATCTATCTATTATATCCATGTACTATATGCACGCCTATATATATATATATATATATATATATATATATATATATATATCTGTTATATCCATATGCTATATCCATATGCTATATCCATATGTTATATCCATCTCTCCAGTGAACAACTAGGGTTAGAATTAAATTGTAAAAAGACACAGATTATGGTCGTCACTAGGAAGGACGAAATACCACAATGTAATATACAAGTAAATGGGAATATTCTTCAACAAGTGAGCAGGTACAATTATCTCGGAACAGTAATAACATCTGATGGGAGATGCCTTGAAGAGATTAGAACAAGAATCGCCATGGCAAAAGTAGCCTTTAGCAAGATGAAAAACATACTGACCAATAAAAAGATGTCAATTGAAACGAGAAAAAGAGTGTTGAGATGCTACATAGAACCTGTACTTTTATATGGATGTGAAGCTTGGACAATGAGCAGCCAGGCTGAAAAACATCTGATGGCTGTAGAAATGTGGTTTCTGAGGAAAATGCAAAGAATACCATGGACAGCCAGAAAGACCAATGAACAAGTCCTTCAAGAAACAAATGAAGATCGTAAACTGATCAGAGACATTAGACGTAGACAGTCACAATTTTTTGGGCATGTTATGAGAAGAAATGATTTGGAGAACTTGGTGACAACTGGTAAGATCGAGGGGAACAGACCAAGGGGAAGACCTAGAAACAAGTATCTGGATGGCTTGGCCTTGTGGCATGGTCGAGACAGAAACACGGAACTGATCCACGACTCTGTTGATCGAGTGAGATGGCAGAACATGACCGCCCACGCTTACCGGCATGGCACATGATGGATGGATGGATATCCATCTACTATATTCATCTACTATATACATCTACTATATCCACGCCTATATCTATCTGTTATATACATATGTTATATCCATCTACTATATCCATCTACTATATCCATCTACTATATCCATCTGTTATATCCATATGTTATATCCATCTACTACATCCATCTGCTATATCCATCTACTATAACCATCTACTATATCCATCTACTATATCCACGCCTAAATCTATCTGTTATATCCATATATTATATCCATATATTATATCCATATATTATATCTATCTACTATATCCACGCCTATATCTATCTGATATATCCATATGTTGCAGTCAGGTCTTAGTCAGATATGACTGAGCTACCGTATAACAGTAGACGGTACTACCTGGTTTCTGTTAGCGCCGAACGTTGGGCGGCGCTTACCAAACCCGACACCCCACATTGTGCCAACGGCTTCGGGCGGAAGAGCGCAATTGGGAGGGTACAAGCCTTACCCTGGTGCGAGGAAATGCAAGCTAAAGACAAAATTGTCATGGCAGGGCAGACCAGGCCCTAAGCCTTGGTTGGCGACTGGTCTAGGATCGAAGCTCCGACAGGCGGACAGTTAGAGCATTGCTTTGCTGATCCGGCAGCTTCTGCAGCTTGTCTTGTTCCAGATGTAGGGGTGTTACCTTTCCTCTGGAGTGAACTAGGCAGGCCGAGAGAGGGATCATGTTGCATGGGCAACACATGATCTCTATATTTTAGCCCAGGCTTTGTGCTATGGAGAGGCAATAACTCCATCCCTGGTCTTAACTGGTCTCGGAATCAAAGCGAGAGGCAACTGTTACGGGTTATAAGTCCTTGTCAGTTGGCGTAGACATGGGGCGCCACGCGTTGCCTCTGACGGTGGGAGACACCTATAGGTGTCACTGATCAGCTACCGCCCGCCTCAAGCTGGGCAGCCCCCAGCCAATTGGGTGCTGATCCGCCACAGCCTGCCTGCTTCAATGGGTGCTTGGGGCTAGGACAAAATCTGAATCGCAGGCTGTAAAACCAATGCACCAGGTACAAACAAAAATATAAATAGAAACCTCAAGCTACGGCTTGCAACCTGGAACGTGAGAACCATGTGTCCAGGATTTTCCACTGACTTGACCAATATTGACGATGTGAGAAAAACGGCTGTGATTGATGCCGAACTCAATCGTCTTAACATTGATATTGCTGGCCTGCAGGAGACTCGCCTCGCTGAGGAAGGGTCACTCAGGGAAAACAACTACACCTTTTTCTGGAAGGGTAAAGGGCAGGCAGAAAAAAGGCAACACGGTGTGGGCTTTGCAGTGAAGAATTCGCTACTGGGAATGATTGAAATTCCAGCAGGAGGAAATGAAAGACTATTATCCCTGCGCTTGGCAACCTCTTGTGGGTTTGCCACCATTATTACTGCATATGCACCGACACTCGATTCCTCTGATGATGTGAAGGATTTGTTCTATGAGGAGTTAGACTCTGTGATCAAGGCAGTTCCAAAATCCGACTACATCTATATGCTCGGTGATTTCAATGCTCGTGTGGGCAAGGACTCGAGTTCATGGCCAGTGTGCCTTGGAAAATACAACATCGGTCGCATGAATGAAAATGGGCAAAGGCTGCTGGAGCATTGCACCAGTAATGACCTATGTATTACAAACTCTTTTTTTAAAACAAAAGAGATGCATAAGGTCACATGGAAACATCCAAGATCCGGCCATTGGCACCAGCTGGACTTCATCATCACACGGAGACAACATCTGAACCATATATCATTGACTCGTAGTTACCACAGTGCTGACTGTGATACGGATCATGCTTTGGTTGTTGCAAGGGTTAGACTGAGACCAAAGAGAATCTACACAGCTAAACACAAATCTAGCCCCAGGATTAATATTATTAACACTCATGATCCTGAAAAGTGCTTTCAGTTTCAACAGCAACTTGAAGACGCTTTCACTGATACACCAGAAAATTGTACAGTAAATGATAAATGGAATAAACTTAAGGAAACTCTTTGTAAAACTGCCGTAAAGGTTTACGGCACTGTGGATCATAAGAGGCAGGACTGGTTTGCGGCCAACAGCGAGACTCTGCAGCCCTTGATTGATAAGAAGAAGAAAGCTCTCTTAAGAAACAAGGAAAGACCAACGCGTAACACTCTGAGTGAGCTAAGGCAAGCTAGGAAGGATGTGCAAATGGCTGCCAGGCAGTGTGCAAATGATTATTGGATCAAGTTATGTGAGTCCATTCAAATCGCAAGTGATAAGGGAGACATAAGAAGCATGTATGAAGGAATAAAGAAAGCCTGTGGTCCAGTGATCAAAAGAAGTGCACCATTGAAAACCTTGACTGGAGAAGTCATCACTGATAAGAAACAGCAGATGGACAGATGGGTAGAGCACTATTTGGAGCTTTACTCAAGTGAGACCAAACTAGCGGATAATGCCCTCAACGCCATAGAGGCTCTACCAACTCTTGACCACCTGGACACACTTCCCACCATAACAGAAGTTAAGTGTGCTATAAATGAACTTGCATCTGGCAAGGCTCCAGGTAAGGATGGGATTCCAATAGAGGTTATCAGGAGTGGGCAAGACACACTCACTATACAGATCCACCAGCTAATAGAGCTATGCTGGCGTGAAGGACAAGTCCCACAGGATTTCAAAGATTCAAGCATCATAACACTGTACAAGAACAAGGGCGATCGGAGCGACTGCAACAACTATAGGGGTATCTCACTTCTGTGTATTGTTGGAAAAGTATTTGCCAGAATTGTTCTGCGCAGACTTCAAGTCCTAGGAGATCAAGTCTACCCCGAATCACAGTGTGGCTTTCGACAGAACCGGTCTACCACTGATATGATATTCTCATTGCGACAAATGCAAGAAAAATGCCGTGAACAGAATCAACCACTGTTTATTGCCTTCATCGACCTCACAAAGGCATTTGATTTGGTCAGTCGTGAGGGTCTGTTCAAGGCACTAAAGAAGATTGGCTGCCCACCAACTCTTCTGTCCATTGTGGAATCGTTCCACACAGGCATGAAGGGTATAATCAAGTTTGATGGTGCAACTTCTGAAGAATTTGAAATCAAGAGTGGAGTTAAGCAAGGTTGTGTACTAGCTCCCACCCTCTTTGGAATATACTTTTCACTTCTACTGAAATATGCATTTCGTGATCAGGATGGTGGTATATACATTCACTCACGCTCAGATGGCGGCCTCTACAATGCTCAGAGATTGAAGGCTAAGACCAAAATTAGGAGGGTACTGATCAGAGAGTTGCTTTTTGCAGATGATGCTGCAGTTACGACCCACTCTGAGGAAGAATTGCAATGTCTACTATCTGCATTCTCCAATGCTTGTTCTGAATTTGGTTTAACAATTAGCAAAAAGAAGACACAGATTATGTCACAAGGTGCACATGGGGTACCATCAATCTTTATTGACGACGCCGAACTAGAGATAGTAGACCATTTTACATATCTAGGATCGGTGGTAAATAGCAAATTATCCCTAGATCAGGAAATCAACATCCGGATTGGTAAGGCAGCAACAACAATGAACAGGTTAAGAAAAAGAGTCTGGGAGAACAGGAAGCTTACTGCCAAAACAAAAGTCCTTGTCTATCAAGCCTGTGTCCTTAGTACTCTTCTCTATGGCAGTGAAACCTGGACAACTTACTCACACCAAGAGAACAATTTAAACAGCTTTCATATGCGGTGTCTGCGAAGAATTCTTGGTATTACATGGCAAGACAAAATCACAAATACTGAAGTATTGGAAAGATCAGGTTGTGTGACAGTTTATTCCATGCTCAGTCTTCGTAGACTTAGATGGATAGGACATCTTAGGAGGATGGATGATGGTAGAATACCAAAGGATATCTTTTTTGGTGAATTACAGATGGGTAAGAGATCTCAGGGTCGGCCTCTACTACGATACAAAGATGTGTGTAAGCGGGACATGATTGATACAGGCATTGATAATGCACATTGGGAGCAAGTCGCCGCTGAACGTGTTGCATGGAGGGCAAATATCAGAAATGGAATAAAGTCAAAGGAGAAAACTATTGCAGAAAAGTCACACACCAAGCGTTTGAGACGTAAGATGGTGCATGATGGTGGAAATGACCACGTGTTCACATGCACCCACTGTGAACGGACATTTACAGCGCAAATTGGCCTTATCAGTCACACTCGCTACCGCCATAGTTAAAAGTTATTATGCCTTTTTAAAGCACAAACTATCGTCTGTCAAGACGGCAAGGTGCCAATGATATGATATGATATCCATATGTTTTATCCATCTTCTATATCCACGCCTGTATCTATATGTTATATCCATCTACTATATCCATCTATTATATCCATCTACTAAATCCACGCCTATATTTATCTGTTATATCCATATGTTATATCCATCTACTATATCCACGCCTATATCTATCATTTATATCCATCTGCTATATCCATATATTATATCCATCTACTATATCCATCTACTATATCCACGCCTATATCTATCTGTTATATCCATATGCTATATCCATCTACTATATCCATCTAATATATCTATCTGTTATATCCATATGTTATATCCATCTACTATATCCATATGCTATATCCATCTATTATATCCATATTCTATATCCATCCACGACTCTGGTGATCGGGTGAGATGGCAGAACATGACCTCCCACGCTTACCGGCATGGCACATGATGGATGGATGGATATCCATCTACTATATCCACGCCTATATCCATATTGTATATCCATATGTTATATCCATCTACTATATACATCTACTATATCCATGCCTTATCTATCTGTTATATCCATCTACTATATCCATCGACTATTTCCATCTACTATATCCACGTCTGTATATATCTGTTATATCCATCTACTATATCCATCTACTATATCCATCTACTATATCCAGGCCAATATCTATCTGTTATATCCATATGTTTTATCCATCTATTATATCCATCTACTATATCCACGCCTATATCCTTCTACTATATCCATCTATTATATCCATCTACTATATCCATCTACTATATCCATCTACTATATCCACGCCTATATCCATATGTTATATCCATACGTTATATCCATTTACAATATCCATCTACTATATCCACGCCTATATCTCTCTGTTATATCCATATGTTTTATCCACCTACTATATCCATCTACTATATCCACGCCTATATCTATCTGTTATATCCATATGTTATATGCATATATTATATCCATCTACTATATCCATCTACTATATCCACGCCTATATCTATCTGTTACATCAATATGTTTTATCCATCTACTATATCCACGCCTGTATCTATCTGTTATATCCATATGTTATATCCATCTACTATATCCATCTACTATATCTACCTACTATATCCATCTACTATATCCATGCCTATATCGTTTATATCCATATGTTATATCCATCTACTATATCCATCTACTATATCCACGCCTATATCTATATGTCTTTTATCCATCGATTATATCCATCTATTATATCCATCTACTATATCCACGCCTATATCCATCTGTTATATCCATATATTATATCCATCTACTATATCCATCTATTATATCCATCTACTATATCCATCTACTATATCCATCTACTATATCCATCTATTATATCAATCTAATATATCCACGCCTATATATATATATGTTATATCCATATGTTATATCCATCTACTATATCCACGCCTACATCTATCTGTTATATCCATATGTTATATCCATCTGCTATATCCATCTATTATATCCATCTACTATATCCACGCCTATATCTATCTACTATATACATCTACTATATCCACGCCTTTATCTATCTGTTATATCCATATGTTTTATGCATCTACTATATCCATCTACTATATACATCTACTATATCCACGCCGATATCTATCTGTTATATCCATATGTTTTATCCATCTACTATATCCATCTACTATATCCGTCTACTATATCCATCTACTATGTCCATCTACTATATCCATGCCTATATCTATCTGTTATATCCATATGTTTTATCCATCTATTATATCCATCTACTATATCTACGCCTATATCCATATGTTATATCAATCTACTATATACATCTAATATATCCATCTGCAATATCCATCTATTATATCCATCTACTATATCCATCTACTTTATCCACGCCTATATCTATCTGCTATATCCCTGTACTATATCAATCTACTATATCCACGCCTATATCTATCTGTTATATCCATATGTTATATCCATCTACTATATCCATCTACTATATCCATATAAAATATCCATCTACTATATCCATCTACTATATCCACGTCTGTAACTATCTGTTATATCCATATGTTATATCCATCTACTATATCCATCTACTATGTCCATCTACTATATCCACGCCTATATCTATCTGTTATATCCATATGTTTTATCCATCTATTATATCCATCTATTGTGTCCACGCCTATATCCATATGTTATATCCATTTACTATGTCCATCTATTATATCCATCTATTATATCCATCTACTATATCCATCTACTATATCCACGCCTGTATCTATCTGTTATATCCATCTACTATATCCATCTATTATATCCATCTATTATATCCATCTACTATATCCATCTATTATATCCATCTACTATATCCGTCTACTATATCCACGCCTATATCTATCTGTTATATCCATATGCTATTTCCATCTAATATATCCATCTACTATATCCATCTACTATATCCACGCCTATATCTATCTGTTATATCCATATGTTATATTCATCTACTATATCCATCTGCTATATCCATCTATTATATCTATATGTTATATCCATATGTTATATTCATATGTTATATCCATATGTTATATTCATCTACTATATCCATCTACTATATCCATATGTTATATCCATCTACTATATCCATCTACTTTATCCACGTCGCTAACTATCTGTTATATCCATATGTTATATCCATCTACTATATCCATCTACTATATCCATCTACTATGTCCATCTACTATATCCACGCCTATATCTATCTGTTATATCCATATGTTTTATCCATCTATTATATCCATCTACTGTGTCCACGCCTATATCCATATGTTATATCCATTTACTATATCCATTTACTATATCCATATACTATATCCATATACTATATCCATATACTATATCCATCTACTATATCCATCTACTATATCCACGCCTGTATCTATCTGTTATATCCATATGTTATATCCATCTACTATATCCATCTATTATATCCATCTATTATATCAATCTATTATATCCATCTACTATATCCATCTACTATATCCACGCCTGTATCTATCTGTTATATCCATATGCTATTTCCATCTAATATATCCCACTACTATATCCATCTACTATATCCACGCCTATATCTATCTGTTATATCCATATGTTATATCCATCTACTATATCCATCTACTATATCCATCTACTATATCCATCTATTATATTCATCTACTATATACATCTACTATATCCACGCATTTATATATCTGTTATATCCATATGTTTTATCCATCTACTATATCCATCTACTATATCCACGCCTATATCCATATGTTATATCCATACGTTATATCCATTTACAATATCAATCTACTATATCCACGCCTATATCTCTCTGTTATATCCATATGTTTTATCCATCTACTATATCCATCTACTATATCCACGCCTATATATATCTGTTATATCCATATGTTATATGCATATATTATATCCATCTACTATATCCATCTACTATATCCACGCCTATATCTATCTGTTATATCCATATGTTTTATCCATCTACTATATCCACGCCTGTATCTATCTGTTATATCCATATGTTATATCCATCTACTATATCCATCTACTATATCTACCTACTATATCCATCTACTATATCCGTGCCTATATCTGTTATATCCATATGTTATATCCATCTACTATATTCATCTACTATATCCACGCCTATATCTATCTGTTATATCCATGTCTTTTATCCATCTATTATATCCATCTATTATATCTATCTACTATATCCACGCCTATATCCATCTGTTTTATCCATCTATTATATTCATCTACTATATCCATCTATTATATCCATCTACTATATCCATCTACTATATCCATCTACTATATCCATCTATTATATCCATCTACTATATCCACGCCTATATCTATCGGTTATATCCATATGTTATATCCATCTACTATATCCACGCCTACATCTATCTGTTATATCCATATGTTATATCCATCTGCTATATCCATCTATTATATCCATCTACTATATCCACGCCTATATCTATCTGTTATATCCATATGTTATATCCATCTGCTATATCCATCTATTGTATCCATCTACTATATCCACGCCTATATCTATCTACTATATACATCTACTATATCCACGCCTTTATCTATCTGTTATATCCATATGTTTTATCCATCTACTATATCCATCTACTATATCCATCTACTATATCCACGCCTATATCTATGTGTTATAGCCATATGTTTTATCCATCTACTATATCCACGCCTGTATCTATCTGTTATATCCATCTACTATATCCACGCCTGTATCTATCTGTTATATCCATATGTTATATCCATATGTTATATCCATCTACTATATCCATCTACTATGTCCATCTACTATATCCATGCCTATATCTATCTGTTATATCCATATGTTTTATCCATCTATTATATCCATCTACTATATCCACGGCTATATTCATATGTTATATCCATCTACTATATACATGTTATACCCATCTACAATATCCATCTATTATATGCATCTACTATATCCATCTACTATATCCACGCCTATATCTATCTATCTGCTATATCCCTGTACTATATCCATCTACTATATCCACGCCTATATCTATCTGTTATATCCATATGTTATATCCATCTACTATATCCATCTACTATATCCATATGTTATATCCATCTACTATATCCATCTACTATATCCACGCCTGTAACTATCTGTTATATTCATATGTTATATCTTTCTACTATATCCATCTACTATATCCATCTACTATGTCCATCTACTATATCCACGCCTATATCTATCTGTTATATCCATATGTTTTATCCATCTATTATATCCATCTACTGCATCCACGCCTATATCCATATGTTATATCCATTTACTACATCCATCTATTATATCCATCTACTATATCCATCTAATATATCCACGCCTGTATCTATCTGTTATATCCATATGTTATATCCATCTACTATATCCATCTTCTTTTTCCATCTACTATATCAATCTACTATGTCCATCTACTATATCCACGCCTATATCTATCTGTTATATCCATCTATTATATCCATCTACTGTATCCACGCCTATATCCATATGTTATATCCATCTACTATATCCATCTATTATATCCATCTACTATATCCATCTATTATATCAATCTACTATATCCATCTACTATATCAACGCCTATATATATATCTGCAATATCCCTCTACTATATCCATCTACTATATCCACGCCTATATCTGTTATATCCATATGTTATAACCATCTACTATATCCATCTACTATATCCATCTACTATATCCATCTACTATAGCCACGCCTATATATGTCTGTTATATCTATATGTTATATCCATCGACTATATCCATCTACTATATCCATCTACTATATCCACGCCTATATCTGTTATATCCATATGTTTTATCCATCTACTATATCCATCTACTATATCCATCTACTATATCCATCTACTATAGCCACGCCTATATATGTCTGTTATATCTATATGTTATATCCATCGACTATATCCATCTACTATATCCATCTACTATATCCACGCCTATATCTATCTGTTATATCCATATGTTATATCCATATGGTATATCCATCTACTATATCCACGCCTGTATATGTCTGTTATATCCATATGTTATATCCATCTACTATATCCATTTGCCGGTCTCTCTGGCTGTGGGGTTACAACACTTTCTCTCTGTAATCCCGTTTATCACGCAGAGTCTCGCAGCGGAGCGAGAACTGAGGTTGTTCGACCCCCGCTCGTGACTTGCGGATACTGAGCCGGCCGCTCAGAAAGCAATGGCAAACTACTGAGCGTAATCTTGCCAAGAGATCAACAGACAGCTGAAAGATGCTGCTGTTGACAGCTAAGTCCTGTAAAAGGATACGCAAAACATTTAAACTATATCCATTTACTATATCCACGTCTATATCTATCTGTTATATCCATCTACTATATCCACGCCTATTCCCATATGTTATATCCATATGTTATATCCATCTACTATATCCATCTACTATACCCACGCATATATCTATATGTTATATCCATCTACTATATCCACGCCAATACCCATATGTTATATTCATATATTATACACTTTTACTATTTAACATTTCTTTTTACTATGCTATATTTACTATATCCATCTTTTATATCCATATGCTATACACATTTACTCTATCCATTTTTATCAATGTGTTATATCTTTTTTATTTATTTATTATAGACATATATTATATACATCTGTTATATCCATATGTTATGCAGATTTACCATATCCATCTGCTATATCCATATGTTATATCCATATGCTATATCAAAAGTTATATCTATCTATTATACCCATCTGCTATATACATATGTTGTACACATTTACTATATCCATCTATTATACCCATCTATTATATCCATCTATTATACTCATCTGTTATATCCATCTATTATATCCATCTGTTATATCCATTTATTATACCCATCTATTATACCCATCTGCTATATCCATATGTTATACACATTTACTACATCCATCAGTTATATCCATCTATTATACCCATCAATTATATCTATCTATCATATCAATCTATAATATTCATCTATTATATCCATCTGTTATATCCATCTGTTATATCCTTCTGTCATATCCATCTATAATATCCATCTATAATATCCATCTATTATATCCATCTGTTATATCCATCTATAATATCCATCTATAATATCCTTGTATTTCGAGGTCTGTGGCCAAAGGGTTAATGAAACGCAGTTTCATAACTCCCCGACATACCGAGTCGAGGATTCTAAATCAGCCGCGGGCGATTTGCAAGTAGAGGATTTGCGTTGATTTCATTAATATGAGGAGTTGGCCGTTCAGTTGGTACTGAACGTACAAATGTCTACTTAATTACAAACAGCCAATCAATAATGGGGTTGATTGCAGCGTCATGTAAAGAGCGTACAAATAACTATTATAAAGAAATTTAAATTTCCATTCTGAAAATATATGTTTTCATGAGATAGTGTATACGTTTATATATACATATTTTTTTAATCTAAGGTCTGTGATTTTAGGAAGTGCTCATAATTTCGTCTTTGCTACAAATCTGTAATCAAATATTTTTCACATATTCGACTTTGAACCAATCTATGATGAAATAATTTGCATATATTCGACTGTGAAATAATCTGTGATCAAATAATGTTCACATACTCAAATGTAAAACAATGTGTGATGAGACAATGGTCACATACTGAACTGTGAAACAATGTGTAATAAAACAATGTTCGATACTGGACTGTGAAACAATGTGTAATAAAACAATGTTCGTTACTGGACTGTGAAACAATGTGTGATAAAACAATGTTCGTTACTGGACTGTGAAACAATGTGTAATAAAACAATGTTCGTTACTGGACTGTGAAACAATGTGTAATAAAACAATGTTCGGTACTGGACTGTGAAACAATGTGTAATAAAACAATGTTCGTTACTGGACTGTGAAACAATGTGTAATAAAACAATGTTCGTTACTGGACTGTGAAACAATGTGTAATAAAACAATGTTCGATACTGGACTGTGAAACAATGTGTGATAAAACAATGTTCGATACTGGACTGTGAAACAATGTGTGATAAAACAATGTTCGATACTGGACTGTGAAACAATGTGTAATAAAACAATGTTAGTTACCGGACTGTGAAACAATGTGTAATAAAACAATGTTCGTTACTGTACTGTGAAACAATGTGTGATAAAACAATGTTCGATACTGGACTGTGAAACAATGTGTGATAAAACAATGTTCGATACTGGACTGCGAAACAATGTGTGATAAAACAATGGTCACATACTGGACTGTGAAACAATGTGTAATAAAACAATGTTCACATACTGGACTGTGAAACAATGTGTGATAAAACAATGTTCGATACTGGACTGTGAAACAATGTGTGATAAAACAATGGTCACATACTGGACTGTGAATCAATGTGTGATAAAACAATGTTCGATACTGGACTGTGAAACAATGTGTGATAAAACAATGTTCGATACTGGACTGTGAAACAATGTGTGATAAAACAATGTTCGATACTGGACTGTGAAATAATGTGTGATAAAACAATGTTCGATACTGGACTGTGAAACAATGTGTGATAAAACAATGTTTGATACTGGACTGTGAAACAATGTGTGATAAAACAATGTTCACATACTGGACTGTGAAACAATGTGTGATAAAACAATGTTCACATACTGGACTGTGAAATAATGTGTGATAAAACAATGTTCGATAATGGACTGTGAAATAATGTGTGATAAAACAATGTTCGATACTGGACTGTGAAATAATCTATGCCCAAAGAATTTTAACGTACTCGATTGTGAAAAATATATGACCAAGTAATTTCCACATAATTAAATATAGAACAAACTATAATAACATACTTGTGACATGTTCGACTGTAAACCAATCTACTATCAAATAATTTTCACATTGTCAACTGTGAAACATCAATGATCAAAGAACTGTGACCCAGTTTATGATCAAATAATTTTCACATACTCGACTGTGAAACAGTCTATGGCCATATTTCCACATGTATTATTTATAGCAATTTATGAAATAATTGTTACATCACGGCTTTGAAATAATAAATTACACGGACTTTTTTCACATTTGACACTGAAGCAAACTGCGGAACGCTGTGAAATAATCTATAATCAAAGAATTTTCACGTGTTCATCTGTTATACAATCTATCATCATATAATTTCGCATACGGAACTGTGAGGCATCAATGACCAAAGATGTGTCACATATTCAAGTGCGAAACAATTTTGACCAAAGAGTATTAACATACTCGACTGTAAACTCTAAGACTAAAGAATTTCCACATATTCGACATAGAATAATCTATTACCAAAGAATATTCACATATTCTCCAGTGAAACATCTATGACTAAACTTTTCACATATTCGACTGTGAAAAATCTAAGCCGAAAGAACGTTCACACACTGGACTATGAAACAATCTATGACCAAATAACTGTCACATCATTGAGTGTGAAACATCTATGACCACATAATTTTCACGTATATTATTTGGAACTATTTTTCAAAGAATTTTCGCACAAACGGCTATGAAACAAACCAAACACCACTGGCGATTTCCATATATTAGACACAGAAGCCATCTATGGATCATTATGAAAACCTGTGGTCAAATAATTTTCATGTTGTTTCAAATGTTTCATTTTCCACTGAATACGTGGACATCTGTGGGCTGGGAAAGTTAATCTAGGTGAAATCTTTTCCACATGTCTTTAATCTTGTCGATTTCCTCTTGTTCGTACTTGATCGACGTTTCGTGGTGGTTGATGTGCCACTGGTGCAGCTCGGCGTTGCCGTCCCTGGGGAAAACACACACAAACAATAACATCTTCATTGGCATCGTTGGCGTCGTCAACAGCTGATTGATGTTGCGTAAATAGTTGACTTGTTCACAGCCATGTGACTGGAATTTAATGGAGCGTTTAAGGGGTAGAGAAAGAAAGAAAGAAAGAAAGAAAGAAAGAAAGAAAGAAAGAAAGAAAGAAAGAAAGAAAGAAAGAAAGAAAGAAAGAAAGAAGACAGACAGACAGACAGCCAGACAGACAGACAAGTAGTAGGAAGACAGACAGACAGACAGACAGACAGACAGACAGACAGACAGACAGACAGACAGACAGACAGACAGACAGACAGACAGACAGACAGACAGACAGACAGACAGACAGACAGACAGAAGCAAAACAAACATAGAAACAAACAAACAAACAACGAAACAAACAAACATAGAAACAAACAAAGAAACATAGAACCAAACAAATAAACAAATAAACAAACACAGAAACAACAGACAAACATAGAAACAAATAAACAGAGCAATAAACAAACAAACAAACATAGAAGCAAAAAAATATAGAAACAAACAAAACAAACACAGAAACAAATAAATAAATAAACACAGAAACAAACAAACATAGAAACAAACAAACACATAAACAAACAAACAAATAAACAAACAAAAACATAACACAGAAACAAAGAGTATGACAGTAAAACTAAAGGTGACATCATCAAAGGACATGTCCCTGTTGCCAGATACCACTCAAATCGTGTGAGTCCCGGCAGGTTCTCATGTCGTGTGAATATTTCATGACACTCCGTTAGCTGGCATCCCATATACATTAACTATACATGGGACAAAGGCATTAACTATACATTGGATCACAAACACACTGACTATACATGGGACAAACACATTGACTATACATTATACACGACCTCCCAAGAGAGTTGCCTCTAGCAGGGTTCTTGTGAAACTATCTTGCTGGTCTAACAAATGAACTGTTTGTGGGCTTGCTACATAGCACATACATATGTGAGTTACTTTGGGTTTATGCAAGATGACTGTAAAGTCTCACTACACTTTTTATGTAGAACAAATTTGAAAAAAATTTAAAAAAATAAGTACATGACCGATGTAGTTCCAACGACGTTTTCTTATAAAATTGGATACAATGTCTTGCTTAGTCTCTTGTCTTATTTGCGTATTGATTCTGAATTCTGTCCAGTGGAGGTATAGAATTTTTCTAAGACATTTGTTCTCAAAATTGACTAATTTTTTTATCTAAAGCTACCGTTGATTTGCAACTCTCACATCCATACATTAATACTGGAATCACACAAGAGTTGAAGATTTTAAGTTTCGTATGTTTGCTGAGTGTCTTTGACTTCCAGATCTCTCGTGAGTAACGTAACGACGGTGAGAATCGGTAGCAGTTCTAACCGCGTCGGTAACTTACGGGGTATGTGAGCCGGTCGCTCAGAAAGCAATGGCAAACTACTGAGCTGTAATCTTGCCAAGAAATCAACAATCAGCTGAAAGATGCTGAAGTTGACAACGATGTCCTATAAAGGATATGCAAACAAACTACTACCTTGATAAGTGTTGTTAATATTAGTAATATTATTATTATTGGGTAGCGGTGTTTTGGGTATCCCCTATAAAGGAGAAATAATGCGCCTCCTTCCCTCCGCTAGCCTACGGGACACCCTTGGCAATGTGAGTACCCGTTTAGCCCCCCCCCCCCCCCAACAGGGTAACATGAAGCCACGTGAGCAGGTGACAGGTCGTACTTGGGAGCAGCCGACGGATAGTTGATTATGGTTTCAGTCAGCGACGGTGGGCAAAAGATCTCTCAATGGAGACAATGGCATCATCTGATAAGTATAGTCACTGCCAGGAAGGAAGAATGGTAGACCTCCCTCCTTATTTATTCCCGGGCAGAGGAGGCTCGTCAGCCTTGGTTGGTATTCCCTCTAAGAGAGGGAACTCTAAATTTCAAGTCGCCGCTGCCTTGCGGGTATACCCATATGGGAAAGGCTTCGGGAGTAAACCCTGAGGACAAATCCGGAGATGGAGTCCCTAGGGCAGTTCCATGTTGTAAACAACATATTTCTGGCAACACCTGCGACGGCACCGATGCCAAGTTGCAATGACTACTACTTCCTTTCTATTGGTCAACATGGCGACGTAGACAGGGAGAACTTGCTACTGGGCAACAGCAGGTTCTCCGCATTCCTTTGTCCAAGCTTGTGCCCTGGAGAGGTCACTTCAGCACAGTGTAACAGCGGTGACACAACACGGGAAGCAGCAGTTGCCGGTTATAAGCCTACATTCTCGATTGGCGTAGAGCAAGGGGTTGCTTCCAGCGGCTGGGAAAAATCATTGTATCTCACTAGACAGCTACCGCCCACCTAAGCTGGACATCCCAAAGCCAATAAGCTACTGTCTCGCCACGGTTCATCTGCTCCTTGGAGTGTGTGGAGCGTAGGGAAAAATTCCTGACACATGGACCGCAAATTATACACCTGGCAACAAGAAACAAATTAGAACCATGACTCCTGGCATATCAGACGATCTAAATTGGATTGCCGATGCCCGCAAAACAAAACAGATTACTACTACTACAACTACTACTACTACAACTACTACTACTACTACTACTACTACTACTACTACTACTACTACTACTACTACTACTACTACTACTACTACTACTGCTGCTGCTGCTGCTGCTGCTGCTGCTGCTGCTGCTGCTGCTGCTGCTGCTACTATTACTACTATTATTATTATTATTATTATTATTATTATTCATTGGCACCTTGCCGTCTTGACAGACGATAGTTTGTGCTTTAAAAAGGCATAATAACGTTTACCTATGGCGGTAGCTAATGTGACTGATAAGGCCAATTCGCGCTGTAAATGTTCGTTCACAGTGGGTGCATGTGAACACGTGGTCATTTCCACCATCATGCACCATCTTACGTCTCACACGATCGGTGTTTGACTTATCTGCAATAATTTTCTCCTTTGCCTTTATTCCATTTCTGATCTTAGCCCTCCATGCAACACGTTCAGCGGCGACTTGCTCCCAATGTGCTTTATCAATGCCTGTATCAATCATGTCCCGCTTACACACATAAGTCTACGAAGACTGATAAGGCCAATTCGCGCTGTAAATGTTCGTTCACAGTGGGTGCATGTGAACACGTGGTCATTTCCACCATCATGCATCATCTTACGTCTCACACACTCGGTGTTTGACTTATCTGCAATAATTTTCTCCTTTGTCTTTATTCCATTTCTGATCTTTGCCCTCCATGCAACACGTTCAGCGGCGACTTGCTCCCAATGTGCATTATCAATGCCTGTATCAATCATGTCCCGCTTACACACATAAGTCTACGAAGACTGAGCATGGAATAAACCGTCACACAACCTGATCTTTCCAATACTTCAGTATTTGTGATTTTGTCTTGCCACTTAATACCAAGAATTCTTCGCAGACACCGCATATGAAAGTTGTTTAAACGTTTCTCTTGGTGTGAGTAAGTTGTCCAGGTTTCACTGCCATAAAGAAGAGTACTAAGGACACAGGCTTGATAGACAAGGACTTTTGTTTTGGCAGCAAGCTTCCTGTTCTCCCAGACTCTTTTTCTTAACCTGTTCATTGTTGTTGCTGCCTTACCAATCCGGATGCTGATTTCTTGATCTAGGGATAATTTGCTATTTACCGCTGATCCTAGATATGTAAAATGGTCTACCATCTCTAGTTCGGCGTCGTGAATAAAGATTGATGGTACCCCATGTGTACCTTGTGACATTATCTGTGTCTTCTTTTTGCTAATTTTTAAACCAAATTCAGAACAAGCGTTGGAGAATGCAATTCTTCCTCAGAGTGGGTCGTAAGTGCAGCATCATCTGCAAAAAGCAACTCTCTGATCAGTACCCTCCTAATTTTGGTCTTGGCCTTCAATCTCTGAGCATTGTAGAGGCCGCCATCTGTGCGTGAGTGAATGTATATACCACCATCCTGATCACGAAAGGCATATTTCAGTAGAAGTGAAAAGTATATTCCAAAGAGCATGGGAGCTAGTACACAACCTTTGCATAACTCCACTCTTGATTTCAAATTCTTCAGAAGTTGCACCATCAAACTTGATTATACCCTTCATGCCTGTGTGGAACGATTCCATAATGGGCAGAAGAGTTGGTGGGCAGCCAATCTTCTTTAGTGCCTTGAACAGACCACAAGTAGCCTGACCATGGAAGTCATGGCAGTAAGTAAAGCAATAACATGGCTCGAGACACAGACATTCACCAGGGCTTGTTTCCTTAGCGACTCAATGAACATGATCAAGAGGATAGAGGAGGGGTCGATCCGAAGAGAATGGTTGCTGCCTCTGAAGCGGTCTCGGCTGGCAAAGATTAGTTTCATCTTCGTGCCAGGGCATGCGGGAGTACAAGGAAATGAGCGGGCTGACAAGCTCGCAGGTGAGGCTACTGTGGAGGGCGGACGCGCCATGGACCAGGCTGACATTCTGAATGCTCTACGTGATGTGAGACTTTTGCGAGAACCAAGTGATGACTGTGAATCTACAACAATGGCCAGACTGCTAGAGCATCAAATTAAAAGAGGTGTGGCCAAACAAGAACACTACGCAGGAAGCCAAAGAAGATTGATAAACCAACACAGAACTGGCGTCGTTAGCCGCTACACGCTGCGGGATTTGCTGAGGAGGGGATCCGAGCACTTATGGACTGAATGGTTCGATGTGCAGCGAGGATGATCTGTCGACTAACTAACTAACTAACTAACAGACCCTCACGACTGACCAAATCAAATGCCTTTGTGAGGTCGATGAAGGCAATAAACAGTGGTTGATTCTGTTCACGGCATTTTTCTTGCATTTGTCACAATGAGAATATCATACCAATGGTAGACCGGCTCTGTCGAAAGCCACACTGTGATTCGGGGTAGACTTGATCTCCAAGGACTTGAAGTCTGCGCAGAACAATTCTGGCAAATACTTTTCAAACAATACACAGAAGTGAGATACCCCTATAGTTGTTGCAGTCGCTCCGATCGTCCTTGTTCTTGTACAGTGTTATGATGCTTGAATCTTTGAAATCCTTCTCGCCAGCATAGCTCTATTAGCTGGTGGATCTGTAGAGTGAGTGTGTCTTGCCCACTCCTGATAACCTCTATTGGAATCCCATCCTTACCTGGAGCCTTGCCAGATGCAAGTTCATTTATAGCACACTTGACTTCTGTTATGGTGGGAAGTGTGGCCAGGTGGTCAAGAGTTGGTAGAGCCTCTATGGCGTTGAGGGCATCATCCGCTAGTTTGGTCTCACTTGAGTAAAGCTCCAAATAGTGCTCTACCCATCTGTCCATCTGCTGTTTCTTATCAGTGATGATTTCTCTAGTCAAGGTTTTCAATGGTGCACTTCTTTTGATCACTTGACCACCGGCTTTCTTTATTCCTTCATACATGCTTCTGATGTTTCCCTTATCACTTGCGATTTGAATGGACTCACATAACTTGATCCAATAATCATTTGCACACTGCACACTTATTATTATTATTATTATTATTAATATTATTATTATTATTATTATTATTATAGAGAAGAGAATATATTAGGGCCATCATCAGGCGAGTTTAACATCTGTCATCAGCCGCAAACATCATAATTTTGATCTCGCTTTGAACTCGGTATAGTCCACAAACGTGCTACTACTACAGCTATTAGTTGCTACTACTAATGAGTGCATTGGGCTGATTTTGCGTATGGGTTGTCTTTCCCTATTACCATGTCCCTCACCATCAGGCGAACACACTCGAACTTCTGAGGTACTTGTAATTTACGTCCCCAAGTCAAGGACAAGAAGTCAACCGTTGAGTCTAATTGACCGACGTGTGACATCAACACACTACGTCGCGTTCTCCAAAGAAAGTTTAAACACGAGCGCGTTAAACTCTCTCCATTCCAACCTCTATAATTCTAATTACCATGATGATAATGATGATGTCGATGATTATTATGAGTAAAAGAGTAAAGATAAGCAGAAGGGTAAAGCTGCAAGTCAGTAAACATGGTTACAGACAAGGAGCTGCACTTGAAAACAACAAATAACAGTTCGCTACTTCTAGGCAATGACACTCGTAGCTCATAAGAAAACAAATGGATTTACGAGCATAATTTGCTCACTTTGTTGTTAGCCTCTCTAGAAAGATTGGATATCTAATTGCTGATTACGCTCCTATACTTACACGGGAAACCGGGAGCGCGAAACGCAGAATTAATTGTGCTAGGAGGAACAGCCTAGTCGACAATTACAAGCAAATTATACGGCTACATTGATTTCGCCGGCTGTCGGGTTCAGAAATGTTCGCCAATTCTCTATGTTGTTTAAACGACCTCGCGTGTTGATTCCACAGTAGTAAGGTGTGTTTATGCGGGAGCTAATCAATTCTATGAACACCTTGAAGAAGTCCCAGGCAAGTTCAGCGTTCAGGTTATAAATATATAGTAGCTTTTAAAATTATGTGTCCTTTATAGGACGTTGCCCTCACATCCAGTCCATTTTGGTTGTTGGGGATTTTCTTGGCAATTTATTTGGCGTTCAGTAGTTTGCCATTGATTTCTGAATGGGAAGTGAACATTTAAGCCCAACTCACCGACGTGGGGATCAGCAGTTAGAACAGAAAGTTTCAGCGTGTTAAACCTCTCAGCGTGTTAAACCTCTCAGCTTGTTACACCTCTCAGCTTGTTAAACCTCTCATCGTGTTAAACCTCTCAGCGTGTTAAACTTCTCTCTCTCTCTCTTTCTCTCTCTCTCTCTCTCTCTCTCTCTCTCTCTCTCTTTCTCTCTCTCTCTCTCTCTCTCTCTCTATATATATATATATATATATATATATATATATATATATATATATATATATATGAGTATTATCTCAGGTATTAGATATGACTCGGCTACCGTACGATAGTAGACGGTACTACCTGCTTTCTGTTAGCGCCGAATGTTGGGCGGTACTTACCAAACCCAACACCCCGCTTTATGCCACGTGTTTCGGGCGGAGGACAGCAACTGGGAAGGTAGAAGCCGTATCCTAGCGTGAAAAACAATGCAACCTGCAGCAGGACAGGCCAGAACCTAAGCCTTGTGTCGGCAACTGGTCTAGGATAGAAGCTCCGACAGGCGAACAGTTTGGTTATTGCTGATCCTGCAGCTTGTCTTGTTCCAGACGTTTTGGTGTTACCTTTATCGTGGAGTAAACTAGGCAGGTCGAGAGAGGGATTATGCTGCATGGGCCACGCATGGTCTCTACAATTTAGCCCAGGATTTACGCTGTGGAGAGGTATAACTCCATCCCTGTCTACCGCCAGGGGTTGTAGTTATTGTGCCAGTTTTGAAGCACAATGTAACCAACTATCGTCTATCAAGACGGTAATGTGCAAGTAATTTATAAGAGTACTGACATGTAATAGAACTTGTTCTACCGTATGAAAGTGTATCAAAGAAACGAGAAAAAATAAAAACAAGTTAGGAATAGTCTATAGGCAACGGAAATGTAAAAATGGCCGAATACTTTATCATGCCACAGTAGCTAACAATTATTGCATGGGAAAGGCTAATAAAAGCAGAACAGTGTACACAAATACAAGAAGGAAACAAACAGCGTTCTTTGATTATAGAACACATGTCTGGAAAACGTTGCGACTACAGGAAAGATCAGTAACAGAAGTGGCAGTGGAGGGCCGACAGTCATGATGCTGGATGACCCGCGACGGTGCCGCGGAGGACTGTCCTCAGAGGATTTGATCCAGAACACCTTGGAGAAGATCTGTAGAGTTGCATGTACACACGTACCTCAGCTGGTAGGGACATGGGGATGTGTATGAGTGTGTGTGCGCGCGTCTGTGCGTGTATGTGCGACCGCACACGTTTTATAAGGTACTAAAATCATCAGGGTGCTCTGACCAGAGTTTGGAAGTCGCGGAAGCGCAGTGGCTAGACGCTCGCCTACCGGCTCGGTGGTCATGAGTTCTATCTGCATCGCAGAGGATTCGGGTCGACCCGGAATAAAATGCGTACAGGGAATGTCTTAGGAAGTAACGGCAGTCGGTGTGGCGCCGCTCAAATCATCTACCGAGTACCGCTTGGTCTACAAAGTTACGGATCTATCACTGTATTCCCAACCAAAGTGTTCTTTACTATTGTTCACTGTGGTTGGTGTGTCTCATTAGCATTTGAGGCAGCTACTATTGCATTCCACACTGACAGAATAAGACATCTAGTCGGTCCTCTGTACCATTTCATTCACGATAGTGCCAGACATGAATGGTTTCCAGGAACAAGCGAGAGAGGCGTAGCCTCAATCGTGACCTACAAAAGCGTGCTGACAGACGTGACCGACAGAGACATGGTCACAAAGGCGTACATCAGAGGAATGGTCACAGACGCTCACAACAGAGGAATGGTCACAGACGCTAACAACAGAGGAATGGTCACAGACGCTAACAACAGAGACATGGTCACAGACTCTAACAACAGAGGAATGGTCAGAGACGCTAACAACAGAGGAATGGTCACAGACGCTAACAACAGAGGAATGGTCACAGACTCTAACAACAGAGGAATGGTCACAGACGCTAACAACAGAGGAATGGTCACAGACGCTAACAACAGAGGAATGGTCACAGACGCTAACAACAGAGGAATGGTCACAGACGCTAACAACAGAGGAATGGTCACAGACGCTAACAACAGAGGAATGGTCACAGACGCTAACAACAGAGGAATGGTCACAGACGCTAACAACAGAGGAATGGTCACAGACGCTAACAACAGACGAATGGTCACAGACGCTAACAACAGAGGAATGGTCACAGACGCTAACAACAGAGGAATGGTCACAGACGCTAACAACAGAGGAATGGGCACAGACGCTAACAACAGAGGAATGGTCACAGACGCTAACAACAGAGGAATGGTCACAGACGCTAACAACAGAGGAATGGTCACAGACGCTAACAACAGAGGAATGGTCACAGACGCTAACAACAGAGGAATGGTCACAGACGCTAACAACAGAGGAATGGTCACAGGTGGAAACAACAGAAGCGAGGTCACGGGTACGAACAACAGAAGTATTGTCACAGGCGTAAACGACAGAGGCGTGGTCATGGGCGGTGGCCGTGACACAGACCACACCACCCACTGAGTGGTGATTGGTCTATAAAACAATATGAGTCTAGAACCACAGCCCCTCTCCTTCCACCCCACCCCCTCCCCACGATCCTTAAGGCGTTATAAAGGGGTCCTTCATTTACTACTTTACATTAACCGTTATTTCATAATTCAAGCAGTCTTTAAACTAATTGCTACATTACCGGTCTTATCATCATTTAAACAGTCTTTCAACTAAATGCAACAATACATGTCGAATCATTATTAATTTAGTATTTAAATTAACTCCCACTTAACTGTCGCATAAAGCAGTCTAACAGTCTTTAAACTAATTGCTACATTAACTGTCTTATCATCAGTCAATCAGTCCTTCAACTAACTGATAAATAAAATGTCGAATCATTCTTAATTAAGTATTTCAATTAACTCCCACATTAACTGTCGTATAAAGAAGTCTAGCAGTCTTTCAATTAATTGCTTCATTAACTGTCTTATCATCAGTCAAGCGGCCTTTCAACTAATTGCTACATTAACTGTCGCATTATTCAAGTAGTCTTTAAGCTAATTGCTACATTAACTTTCGTATCCACACTCATGCAATCTTTTAACTAATTGTTACATCGACTCATTTCATCATTCAAATTGCTGCAGCAACCATCGTATCATGATTAGAACAGCCTTTACTTAATTATTACATTAACTGTCCAATCAGGACTTCGACAGTTTTAAACTATGTGCTACATTAACTGTCGTATAGTTACGTGGCTTCAGGTCACAAGAGAGTTGTTAAAATATACTTTTAATTCGAATGTTATTTAAAAATTTCCAAGGTAGTTAACTGCTTATGAGAGTTCACTGACGTCAGTTAAATAAATTTACGTCCCTTTAAATATAATCAACAATCAGCTGAAAGATGCTGATGTCAACAGCGATGTCCTGTAAAGGATATGCGAACAACAACAAAAATATTTAGACTAGAGTCGTGATGGGATCCTCCCACCCTCCTCCTCACCCCTTCCCCCACCCCCGCGGATCACTTGCTTTCAACTCGAGCATAGTATACTGAAGTGCAGCTGCTGATAGCCTATGCTACTAGTAGTTGCTGCTACAAGTGAGTGCATCAGACTGTTCTTTGCGCTTGGATTAGCTTTCCATATGGTTCCAAATTGCTGTTATAAGCCTTGGGAGCAGGGTTGGGGTGAGCGCACAGCCTTGAAAAATACCACCGTGCCTTGTGCATTCATCATCCCTGGCAGCAAAAGTCAACTCCTGGCCGTCACGTGGCAGAACCGTTTTAAGTTACAGGAGAAGGGGCGACGGCGAGTCTGTTGCGCCGTAAAACCAGACCGCTTTAGATATACGAAACTTAAATTCATGCACGAGACAACATTGCAGTTATAGACAAATTTCAGGCGAACGAAAAAGGAAGTCATGATGGAACCATTACCCCATATGCACAACAATCACCTTCAAATTAATATCCTATGAGGGTAAAACTGTGCGGCAGGCACTTATTGTAGCTGACTCAGTCACAGGGTTATTAATCTGAGCCAGGGATGGACCCTAATACTCGTATAAATTCTCTTTAAGATTGAACGGTTTGGGGTAATGGTGAAATCAAATTCCAATTCCAATTCCAATTTTCAAAACAAAAATTCCAAATTCGGCCTCGTTCAACCTGCGTTTTTCAGCTGTGGTTATTGTTGAGGTCCGTGGTTTTTGTGGGTTCAATCACCCTAATTCTTGTCTTGTGCTCTCTTACTAGGAAGTCCTATCTCGGACTGGTTGTGTAAGGTTGAAATCAAATAATAAAAAGAAGCTTTACCTATTAACTGTGTCTCTCGCGTGAAGCGATCCCAAATTGAAGGATATGATTTATGCCTTTCCCTCTAGAGAAATACCGCGGATTGATTCATACTTACCGATTCTGCTACTTTCTATGGACAATAATCCCTTTCAAATTAATATATGAAATGTTGCTGATTTGTTACAGGATTATTAATTTGAGGCTGGGGTGAGCCCTAAATATAACTTCTCTTCTGAGTTTCAACGGGTTAGGGGTAAGGGAATTATTACTGATTGAATGACTGTCCTCTTTCCTGCTGTCCTCAGGATTGCTTTGTTTGTCTTTAAAGTTTCCTTTTGAATTTGTTAACCCTGAAGTCGCAAGAGGTTCACCTTGAGCCGCTCCTTCACCGTATGGGCTTTAAAACTGGTTTAAAGGGCAAGGTAATAGACTTCATTGCACCGGGTTATATCATGTATAGCTCCGTCTCTTTCTGCAGGGCGGTCTGCTGAAGGCGTCGTACAGAACACGATATTAAAGCACGCTTCAGCGACGACCCCCGGGAGTCTTGGAGTGTATTACACTCGTGAATCGAACGACGTAGCCCTGAATCTAACCCACACTCTTCGGAACGTGGCCGGCGTAACCACTTCGCCACGGAGACTCCCTTGGTTCGGCCTATCAAAGACGCTGACCAACGGTCCAAGGATCGTCATGATTTACTCGCGATGGGAGGTCCCACTACCTATGTTGAACACCCCGCGGGAAAAAGAAAAGATGGCACAATATTGGAGATGATAAATGTGGTAGTGATGATGGAGATGGCGATGGCCCCGACAGCATGAAGACAATGAACATGACCATGACATCAACGATGATGATCCTTGTGTCAGTACTTAGCAAACTGCTCCTGGTGCTTCATGAGGCAGTCCTTGTGGATGTCCAGCTCTTTCTGATGGTGAAGAAGCTTGGCTGACAGTGTCTCCGTCATGACCTTCTTGAGTTCTTTGATCTGGTGGGCTGATTCCTCTCTGAAATACCTTTCTTCCTCGGCCACCTGGTGAAAATATTCACTGCCATTTCGTACATCGGGCAAAATCAAATATCTTTAGCACATTCAGAAAATTATAACATCTTTTGCACGATTATCAAATTCTGTAATTGCTACCAAACTCAACAATATCTTTTCTCACATCCAGCAAATTCTAATATGTTTCGCACATTTAGTCAATTCTAATAACTCTTGCAGATCCGGAAAATTGTAATATCTATCGCACATCCAACAAATTCTATTCTTTTTTTTTATTTGGAACTCCCAGCAAATTATATTTCACGCACATCCAGCAAAACAAAATATATATCGCACACTCAGCAAATTTTAATAGCTCTGGCATGTCTAGAAAATTCTACAATCCCCTGCAGATCCAGCTAATTACAATATCTTTTGTACATTTAGTAAATTTGAATATCTTTCCCACATTCATCAAAATCTAACATCCATCACACACCAAGCAATACTGAATCAATAAGGAGATTAATCGTGTGGTGATCATGTAAGTCCACATCCCTCTATAGTTAGTTTGTTAGTTAGTCGACAGATCATAATCATTGCACATCGAACCATTCAGTCCATAAGTGCTTGAATCCCCTTCTCAGTAAATCCCGCAGCGTGTAGCGGCTAACGACACCAGTTCTATATTGGTTTACTAAGCTTCTTTTCCTTCCTGTATTGTGTTCGTTCTGACCACAGTTCTTTTAAATTGCTGTTCTCACAGTCTGGCCATGATTATAGATTCACAGTCATCACTTGGTTCTCGCAAACGACTTACTTCTCGTAGAGCATTCAGTATATCAGCCTGGTCCAGGGCTCATCCGCCCTCCACAGTAGTCTTACCTGTAAACTTGTCAGCCAGCTCATTTCCTTGTACACCCAAATGCCCTGGCACGAAAATGAAACTAATCTTTGCTAGCCGTGACTCTCCAGAGACACCAACTACTGTCTTCGGATTCAACCCATCGCTATCTCCCTGAACATGCTCATTGAGTCACTAAGGAAGCATGTCCGGGTGAATATCTGTGTCTCCAGCTATGTTATTGCTTTACTTACTGCCATGACTTCGATAATCAAACTACTTCTGGTCATGGAAAAGGCACCAGAATCTTCCTTCACAATTTTCCCTCCAGCCTGAGCCGTAAAAGCTCACGAACTTCTCACGCGTCGAATGACCGACCCATCCGTGTAAATGACAGCATCACCTTCTAAAGAGTTCTCGAAGATCAAAGCCTGTACTTTCGCCTCCACTGCAGTCAGATTTTCTTGTCTGCATTTTCTGTCTAGCTGAATGCAAACTAACAATGACGTGCAGAACTCTGTGGGAACTTGTACCCTCTCCTCGCCAGGATCTAAGTCCTCAAGTGAACACACCTGTTGAAGAACGTCTTATGCTTGACCTTTCCTCGGCTTTTCTATTTTTATCCTGCTGCCCTTTACCTTTTTAATTTCACTATGTTGTGGATGTTGTGTGTTTGCATTAAATCTGAGGTAGACACGTGTTCGGAAAATTTGTATTCTATCCCCCCATGGTTGGAAAATCAAGAAGGTAGCGTATCGCCCTTTATGGTGTATCGCTTGTACATCCAAATATAATTCGCATAGCTTCGCACTCTATAATCTCCATCCTTTCCATCTGCTTATGGCTGAGAGTCATGATCGCCATCGCATACTCAAAAAGAAAAACAAAACAGGAAGCACCAGACCCTCGTATAGAAGACCTAGATGGCGCTGCTCACAGTTTGCTTCCGCCATCGCCCTCATCGCAGCCAAACCCCGCTTGGCCTTTGTTATCATCTGGTCACTGTGTTCAGTGTAAGCAAGGCTCCGGTCAAATCTATTCCCCAGGTATTTAATTGCCTGCGTTCTTTCCACAATTTCTAAGCACAGATGTACAGCTGGTGTTGGAGTGTTGACAATGTGGTTATTCAAAGAGAACCATGTCACTGCTGCCGTCGGTGGGTTGACCATTGCTCCAGCTTTACCACAACAAGCGCTTATGCGATTGAGTTATATTTGCAGTTCCACAGCAACCTGATCTCAATGATGGCTTTTATAGTATGGCGTTGGTGATGATGTTTGTCTACATCCCCTAATGATTACTTTTATTGTGTGGCGTTGGTAATCATGTTTATCAACATTCCCCAGTTATGATACTTTAATCACTAACATTTCGGCGATGAGGGTAAGTATAATTTAGGAATAAGGTTTTCAGAATATCTAACCTTGGTGACAAAAGACATGGATTTAAAATGTATGTTTATTAAATTATTTCATTCCTACCTGTATAAGCTTACGGGTTTATCATTACGTTTTATCTCTAGATGTGGTTTTGTTGTATTTCGCATTGATGGATTAATTAATAACATAATGTTTGTGAAGAAATGTAGAAGAAGTGGCAGCATTTCAAGGGTTAAAACCTGTGTGTTTATACAAGTCACTTTCAGTTAGTCTTGGTAGAATCCAATGTTGACACACTGGCTAAGGTGTATTTAACTCATAGTAATTCTTATCCAGGGAAGAAAACCAGTAATTTTAACCCATTCAATCATTTTTTGGATAGCACCAGAAATCGCCGAAGTAAAATGACAGTTTTGTGGTGAGGTTGTTCATCATCATCATGTGCCATGCCGATAAGCGTAGGTGGTCATGTTTCGCCATTTCACTCGATCACCAGAGTCGTTGATCAGCTCAGTGTTCTTGTCTCGACCATGCCACGTGGCCAAGCCATGCAGGTGTTTACTTCTCTAACTTCCCTATGTTCTCTTCCCCTCTATCTTGCCAGTTGACACCAATTTCTCCAATTTATTTCTTCTCATACAGTGACCTAAAAATGTTGATGTTTTTGGGCTTTCATATAATATGGGCCACACAGGGAGATACTGAGAAGGGAATCCGAGCACTGAATGGTTCGTGCGCAGTTAGGATAATAATAATAACGAATTAATCATGAATTGTCTCCAGATCTTTTTTCCCTGTACAGTGAAAATATTTTCAGAAATGTAGAGGATATAAATGGAATCAGCATTGGAGGACGAAACATCAATAACATTAGATATGCAGATGATATAGTATTAATTGCAGACAATGCGCAGGACCTGCAACAATTAGTAGATGCGGTTGTTGTACACAGTGAGCAACTGGGGTTAGAATTAAATTGTAAAAAGACTCAGGTTATGGTCGTCAGTAGGAAGGAAGAAGTGCCACAATGTAATATACGAGTAAATGGAAATATTCTTCAACAAGTGAATCGGTACAATTATCTTGGAACAGTTATAACATCTGATGGGAGATGCCTTGAAGAGATTAGAACAAGAATCGCCATGGCGAAAGTAGCCTTTAGCAAGATGAAAAACATTCTGACCAATAAAAAGATGTCAATTGAAACGAGAAAAAGAGTGTTGAGGGGATACATAGAGCCTGTTCTTTTGTATGGATGTGAAACTTGGACAATGAGCAGTCAAGCTGAAAAGCATCTGATGGCTGCAGAAATGTGGTTTCTGAGGAAAATGCAAAGAATACCATGGACAGACAGAAAAACCAATGACCAAGTACTACAGGAGACAAATGAACATCGTAGACTGATTAGAGAAATTAGACGTAGACAGTCAAAATTTTTTGGACATGTTATGAGAAGAAATGGGTTGGAGAACTTAGTGACAACTGGCAAGATCGAGGGGAACAGACCAAGAGGAAGACCGAGAGGAAAATACCTGGATGGCTTGGCCACATGGCATGGACGAGACAGGAACACTGAGCTGATCCACGACACTGGTGATCGAGTGAAATGGCGAGTTATGACCGCCCACGCTTTCCGGCATGGCACATGATTGATTGATTGAATTAATCATGATACTGATATTGGTGGTGGTGGTGGTGGTGGTGGTGGTGGTGGTGGTGGTGTGGTGGTGGTGGTGGTAGTGGTGGTGGTAGTGGTGGTGGTAGTGGTGGTGGTTGCGGTAATATTATGAAACAGTAACTGAACTTTTCTTTAAACAAAAACCAGAAAAAACCACTTCCTAATCTGTTCTGTTACCTCTCTCTTACCAAAACTCCCTCCGGCACTTCTTATGGACCCTCCGCCACCTCCTCCCCTTCCTTCACCTTCACCACTCATCCATCTGCCCTTCAGGCAAGGCCGCACAGATGTGTCCTCTCTATGCAGCAGGTGGCGGGCTGGCCATGTCTGGTGCGGCTGCAGGCAGACGGCTGCACGCGCTAATGTCTGACTCAGCTTAAGAGAGCGGTACATGGCGGCAACCGGGTGTTAATCTGTCGTTATTATTATTATCAACATTACAGTTAACATATGGTTATTACATTTTTATTAACATTATTACAGTTAACATGTCATTATTAACATTATTATCAACGTTATTAAAGTTAATATGCCGTAAATAACACTATTATCAAAACATTATTAAAATTAATGTATCGTTATTAAAATTATTATCAACATTATTTAAGGATGTGGTGTAGGGGCTACGAATGCAATTCGTAATGCCGCATACCACGTTCAAAACACAGCTGCGGGCGATTTGGAAACAGACCGCTTTGCGTTGGTTTCATGGTACAATGCTATGAGTGCTGGTCGTTCAGAAAAGAAAACAAAATTATGGTAAACTACTGAACATAAACTTACCGAGGAATCACAAACAGCCAAAAATGCTGGAGGTGACTGCTACGTCCTGTAAAGGATGTGCGCTAACATTTTTTTTTTAAATACAAACTAATCGAGACATACATCAAGCAGTAACCAGGCATGTTCTGGAAAAACGGAATGAAAAGAGTTTTGATGAAAGAAATAAAAAAGAGGCAAGCGAAATATTTCGGCCACGTTAAAACACATACCATTCTTTTAAAACCATACTGAAGGGTAAAGTTGAAGGTAAGCGAGCAAGGGGTTGACAACAATACAAAGGGGAAGATAACATCAAGAGATGGACGAACAGTAATCTGTCAGAATGTACAGTGAGGGTGAGAGACAGTGTTGAAGATCCATTGCAGCCAACCTTCATTGTGGAGACGGCACCTGGTTGACTGAGTGATGGAACCAGATTGTTGAGCGAGGCAGGATGAGACAAATAATTCGGCCGGCCGAACTTATTACTTTCAATAAAACAAATAGATAGACGGTAGAACAAATAGGAGCCAGACAGACAGAAAGATATGAGATAGAGAGGTCAGAACCTCTTTCTTTTGCTTCCACTGAATATGTTTGTCAATCCACTCCGGCGCTATGGCGAAGGAGGTTACGAAAGCGATTCGTAATCCCGTAAATCATGTTCGAAACACAGCTGTGTGCGATTTTGAAGCAGGCCGCCTTACGCTTGTTTTTATACAATGGTATGAGTGCCGGTCGTTCAGAAAACAATGACAAATCACTGAACGTAAACTTGCCAAGAGATGCAAACAGTCAAAGAATACTGCAGTTGACTGTGACGTCGTGTAAAGGATATAAAACTAACAACTGTCTGGCAGGGGATGGCGGCGTGGAAGAGACTCGTTCACCTCACCACGTATGTCGTGGTCTAGAATACGTGTTTACCTAACAGTTCATACCACAGCGGCGGCAGATACTGCGGGATTACTTCTATCTGTAACGTAGCCACTAACAAAAAGTGTACAGTATACCATGAGTAATTCTGATATAAACACTCTTGGATCATCGCAGATGCTTCGGGGTTGGTGCTCTGTGCTGGTTTTATCTTTGTTTGACAGACAGACAGAGAGACACACAGACAGACAGACAGACAGACAGACAGACAGACAGACAGACAGACAGACAGACAGACAGACAGACAGACAGACAGACAGACAGACAGACAGACAGACGGACAGACGGACGGACGGACGGACGGACGGACGGACATACAGACAGACAGACAGGAGCACGCATGGCTATATTCGTGTGCAACAAAGTGATTCTTGACAAAAGCCAACCCCCAGCATTTCTCCCTTGTCAACATTCCCATTGCCTCCATTTTCCCCATTATTTCCTAAGTCGTTGTTCAATGGTCTCAGCTATACTGAAGAACAGACCGCACATCTCCACTGCCTCCAGTTTCCCTATAATTTCCTCGTTCATTGTCCAGAATTCACATTCATATAGAAGAACCACGGTCAGGTCTTAGTCAGATATGACTGAGCTACCGTATGACAGTAGATGGTACTACCTGCTTCTGTTAACGCCAAATGTTGGGCGACGCTTATCAAACCCGACACCCCACATTGTGCCCACGGCTTTGGGCGGAGGAGCGCAAGAGGGGGTACAACCCTTATACTAGTGCGAGGAAATGCAACCTAAAGACTAAATGTCACGACAGAGTAGACCAGGCCCTAAGCCTTGGCTGGCAACTAGTCAAGGATCGAAGCTCCGACAGGCGCACAGTTAGAGCATTGCTTTGTTGATCCGGCAGCTTCTGCAGCTTGTCTTGTTCCAGACGTATTGGCGTTAACTTTCCTCTGGAGTACACTAGACAGTGCCGACTGTTCTTGTGTATGGATGTGAATTCTGGATAATGACATATGAAACAATGGAGAAAATGGAGGATGTGGAGATGTCTGGTCTGATCCTGTGTATGGATGTGCTTATGAAACAATGGGGAACATGGTGGCTGTGGAGATGTGTGGCCTGTTCTTATATATGAATGTGAATTCCGAACAATGAACGAGGAAATTATAGGGGAAACTGGGGGAAGTGGGGATGTGTGGTCTGTGCTTCTATGACTGGCACCTTGACGTCTTGAGAGACGATAGTTTGTAAAATGGAGTTATACATCTACATAACAAGAAGCCTGGGCTGAATTGTAGAGACCATGTGTTGCCCATGCGGCCTGATTCCTCTCTCGACCTGCCTAGCTTACTCCAGAGGAAAGGCAGCGCAAATACATCTGGATCAAGATAAGCTGCAGAAGCTGCCGGATCAGCAAAGCAATGCTCTAACTAGGCGCCTTTCGGAGCTTCCATCCTAGACCAATTGCCGATCAAGGCTTAGCACCTGGTCTGCTTGCCATTCCATGTAATCTTTACGTTGCATTCCTCGCACCGGGATAAGGCTTGTACCCTCCCAATTGATCTCCTCCGCCCGAAGTCGGTGGAACAATGTGGGTTGTTGGGTTTGGTGAGTACTGCCCAACATTCGGCGCTAAATGAAAGCCGATAGCACCGTCTACTGTTATACTTTAGCTCAGCTCAATCGTATCTGACTCAGACCTGGCAGTTACTTAGATACACAAATAACAATATATAATGTATATAGTGGGTTCTGTGGGTGAAGTAAGTTATTTTGGACAGACTGGTCTAAATGTGTAATCCAGACTTTACCTGCAGACAGACTGAAGAAGACACAAGCATGCAACTTGCTTAAAACATGATATTTAAGTTGTTAGTTCTTTCAGGTTTCAGTTTCAGTTGACATTGCGCACAACACAAGTTCTCTGCTGTTAGTTCATTTACGATGCTGTGCAGCACGCGTGATGCATGCATTTTCTTATCTGTAACAGCCTATTTTATTGCACGCCAAGTAAATTAATAGCTATGTCTGCTGATATTTCACCTCGGGAGCAGGTCGCAGCTGATCGCGCTGCAAGGAGGAAAAAGATTAGAAACGGAATAAAGACAAAGTAAACAGTTAATGCAAATAGGTCACACGCCGATTGCAAGACGTTAGATGGTGCATGATGGTGGAAATTACCATGTGTTCACATGAATCCATGTGGACGAACATTTACTGTGCGAATAGGACTTATCAGTCACATTCGCTACCGCCATGGGTTGTAGTTAGTATGCCTTTTGGAAGCACAATGTAATAAACTATTGTCTGTCACAAGTTAGCGTTTAGTGCAGGAAATTAATAGGTTCTCTGTCACTTTATGTACCCGGATTTCTACTTCTTTCTTTATGTAAACACTATATGCCCTGCTAAATCGTGTAGGCGTTCATGTCTCACCACAAATCACTGTCTTTGGTTTTTATGGGTCAACTCTGCTGATAATTTTTGTCCATGCTATTGTCCCAGTCAACCAAGCATACTTCAGCATTATTATAAAGCATACAGTACTGTCTACTGTCATACGGTATCTCAGTCATATCTGGCTAACACCTAACTATTGAGAACCAAAAAAAGCACTTTTTACATTATTTATAGGCGGTTTTCCTCTACCTCTTTTCCCACCGATCTTTGCAGTCGTCACATTTCCAATGCCTGTCTTCTCATGATATAACAAAGAATGTTGCTATCTCTTTCTTATAGTTGTATATGATTTGTTTCGTTCATTAGCATTTTTCATGCAAATTCAGTAGAGTTGAGCTATGAACTGACATCACGGCACTCATGACATTCCCATACGCGCTCCATTCAACAGCCAGTGAAGAGTCATACTACTAATTGTTCCCACCACTGTCTGATTGAAAGTTCTCATGGTCTTCCCTCTCAGTTTTGAAAGTCAACTAAATTCAAAGGTGCCATTGTCCTGTGATTTCTTAATATTTATTTTGCTTCCACTAAACACCATTTATTGGTCGCGCCGGATATCACCCACCTGGATGTAAAACATCGGGACGCGCCGGAGTAAGGGGTAATAAATGCGCAATCCAGCTGAAAAATAATGCACTAACGGAAACGGGAAGAAGCATGGACAGGGATGATACCGAGTGTTTGTAAAGTCTCACTACAATGTGCATGTAGAACAAATTTAAAGGGGGAAAAAATGAAGGTATGACGTCATCAAAATATGTGCTTAAATGTTTTTGCAACTGACGGAAAACAACCACACCTTACCGAGGAATGGAACCCAAGTCTCCCGAAGGAGAACCTGGCGCTGTAGCCACTCCGCCAGCCAACTAAAACCAAAACATTAGGAAGCAGTTTCCTGCTAAGGGCCTACAATGTGCTAGGACCATCAAATGCTGTAGCCCTGAGTGCGTGGAGGCATAGGTGGTCAGTCTTTCCCTACCGTTGGGAGCGATGAGCCCAGGAATCAAATCCTTATCCTACCGTGCTCATACCACTGACAGCGCAACTTTCTAACTGTTACACCACCGCCAGAATACTTTTCACTTCAGAATACTAACTGCATGCATATTTCATGTGGCAACTTTCTTTGTTTTTTCCTTGTTAGTTGCATATCCTTTACAGTTCGGTCAGTCAACCCCGCCATTTTTGGCTGTTTGTAATGTCTTGGCAAGTCTACCTTCAGTAGTTTGCCACTACTTTCTGAACAACCGGCACTCATACCACTGTGTGAAAACCAGAGATTAAACAAATCAGCCGAAAGGAGATTATGCGCTTTTGATTATAAGAGTTCTCATCTCTCATCTCATCATGTTCCTCTTGTACCTTGCGGTGTCGAGGTGAAGTATAAACAGCGGGAGAACTCCCGCTTGTGGGCTTCAAGTATCGAGATTCCCATGGGTTCTGTTATTCCATCGTTTACATGGTCGGCCTCTTCCTCTGCTTCCCTCTGGTCTGTACATCATTACTTGTTGATGTATACTGTTAGTTGGTAATCTAGTTATATGGCCAAACCACTTAACCTGCTGTTTTCTGTTGCATTCACATAGAAAACAAAACGTCAAATGAATGATGTGAACATAAACAATCCATAATACCGTGTTATGAGACAAGTAACAGACAGACACACACTCACACACACATATATATATAGACAGATCCATGATGTGACAGATGACACACTTGACAGCAAAAGGGCTAAGACAACTAGAGTTTTATAGAGAGAAATTGGAATACTTTTTTATTTAAAAGGGTTTACAAAAAGGAAAGGGGGGGGGGGGGGTTGCGCGGGACAAACCACGGGATGATGATAAATATAAAACACCAGATTTAATTTGTCACATATTATACTTTTGGAATGTCACATAAATGTTGCATCAAAATACAGTGCAGTATCTGCGAATGGCGTAATATCAGATAATGGTGGGTGCACTTGACACATACATTGGAAATTTAAAATATAAATTCACGTGCTAACGAATTACAAGAGGCATTTTATTTTGTTTATAGTATACTTTTTTAGACAGATGTCAAGTGAGGGAGAAAATGTTGGATGAGTTGGCAGACTGGATGGTGTCTGACCATCAAGAAGGATAACCATTCATTTCATCAAGTGGGGTTGAAAGTTTGGAGCCGTGAGTACTAAGATGGCTGGTAAGGCCTATTTTTACTAAATGTACAAAAGATATTGTAATTTGCTGGATGTGCAGGGGATTGTAGAATTTGTTAGACAAGCCAGAGCTATTACAATTTGCTGAGTGTGCGATATATATTTTGTTTTGCTGGATGTACGAGAAATATAATTTGCTGGGAGTTTCCCCCCCCCCCCCCAAAAAAAAAAATAATTAGAATTTGCTGGATGTGCGATAGATGTTACAATTTTCCGGATCTGCAAGAGTTATTAGAATTGACTAAATGTGAGAAACATATTAGAATTTGTTGGATGTGAGAAAAATATTGTTGAGTTTGGTAGCAATTATAGAATTTGATAATCGTGCAAAAGATGTTATGACAATGCATGCTAAGAATGTTTGACGTTCCAGAAGCAGGATCTCCAGCAGTGTTTTTTTTTTTTCAGTCTTTTTTTTTCACATCTCATGCAGTCCAGTTTGCTTCACAAGTGACTGCACCCTTGCGTAATGATGTGCGAGAAGAATGTCGGTTTTTGGCAGCAGTCTCCCAAGTGTCATGATTAATTACACAAGCTTTAAAAAAAATCCTCAGAGTGCCTCCAAAGCGCTTCCTCTGGCCGCCTAGGGAGCGTTCACCACAGCGCAGTTCGCCGTAAAAAAAAAATTCGTATAGGGAGCTTGTGATCTGGCATGTGAGTCAAGTGACCAGCCCAGCGAATCTGATTCTTTGTTCGTAGTGTGTGGATACTGGGCATGGACCCTCTTTCTAAGAACTCCGTGTCTGGGATCCTGTCTTGCCGTTTGGTCTTCAATAGCCGTCAATAACATTCGGTGAATAGTGCAGCAGAAACTTCGGCACATGCGGGTCTCCGGGCTGAGCAACAAAGCTGATGAAATTGAAGGCTTTGCTGACAGACATGATATGAAAAATTTCTACGACTCACTGAAAACGGTCTATGGTCCTACATCACCAGACATAGTTCCCCTCCTCAGTGCAGATGGTGGACATTGGTCACCGATAAGAAAGAAATTCTTCAACGCTGGGCAGAGCATTTCAGCAACATCTTAAATGCAACTTCCTTCTTCGATGGTGAAACCATCAACTGCCTTCCTCAAGTTCCCACTAATGATATACTTGATGACCTGCCAACCATAGTGGAAGTAAACAAAGCTATCCAGTAACTTTCCAGTGGAAAGGCGCCTGGTCCCGACTCCATCCCAGCAGAGATATGCAAGGCATGTGGGCCGGTCCTAATAGAGCAGCTTCACCAAGTCTTTACAAACATATGGGTGAACGAGACCTTGCCACAAGATTTCAAGGACGCGTCATTAGTCCACCTTTACACACGCAAAGGAAACCGCCAATCATGTGACAATCACCGAGGTATAAACTGCTCTCAATCGCAAGGAAGATACTCGCCATAATTCTTCTCAATCGCCTCACGGCCCATCTCGACCAAGGTCTTCTTCCTGAGAGTCAATGTGGCTTCAGAAAAGAACGAAGAACTATTGACATGATTTTCGCTGCAAGGCAGCTGCAAGAGAAATGTCATGAACAGAAGTCTGAGATGTTCTCCACTTTCATTGACCTTACCAAGGCTTTTGATACAGTCAGCAGAGAAGGACTGTGGAAGACTATGGCGAAATATGGCTGTCCGCAAAAGTTTGTCCGAACAGTGCGGCTATTTCATGATTGTATACAGGCAAGAGTACAGGAAAATAGTGAACTGTCTGAGCCCTTTCCTGTCACCAATGGAGTGAAGCAAGGATGTGTCCTGGCACCAACACTGTTCAGCCTCATGTTTTCAGCTACGCTGACGAATGCCTTCGAGAACAATGACACTGGAATAGACATCAACTACCGCATGGATGGAAAGTTGTTCAATCTCAGAAGGCTGAAAGCTAAAATCAAAACTAACAGCGATATCGGCAGAGAACTGCTGCTTGCTGATGATTGCGCTCTATATGCCAACTCAGCCAGCTCCAGGGAATAATAACACTGTGCCGAATATCAAGGTGAATGGTCATAGACTAAGTGTTGTGGACAAATTCGCCTATCTTGGCAGCACTGTGTCACAAGCTGCCACAATTGATGACGAAGTGAATGCAAGAATCTCCAAGGCCAGTGCGGCCTTTGGCAGACTGTACAAGAATGTATAGGACAGAAATGGAATAAGCCTGCAAACAAAGCTTAAAGTCTTTAAAGCAGTTGTATTATCCACGCTGCTATATGCTTGTGAAACATGGATTGTTTATCAGCGACATGCTAGGAAATTAAACCACTTCCACACTTATTCTACCTTAAGAAGCTATTGAAGATTAAATGGCCAGACAAGATCCCTGACACTGAAGTTCTAGAAAGAGCGCCCATACCCAGTATCCACACTCTACTAATGAAGAATCGGATTAGCTGGGCTGGTCACTTAACTCGTATGCCAGATCACAGGCTCCCTAAATGAATTTTTTTACGGCGAGCTGCATTGCGGTAAACGCTCCCAAGGCGGCCAGAGAAAACGCTTTAAAGACACTGAAAATCTCACTGAAAGCTTTTGGAATTCATCTTGACACCTGGGAAACTGCTGCTAAAGACGTAATTCGTGGCGTGCATCACTACATAAGGGTGCAGTCACTTGTGAAGCAACCAGGACTGCAAGAGCTGTGAAGAAAAGACTGGACAGAAAAACCACAGCAGGAGATCCTCCTCCTGGAACGTCAAGCATTCTTTGTCAACATTGTCAAAGAACATTTCAAGCCAGAATAGGCCTTATCAGCCATCTTAGAACTCACGGCTCCATACTTTCAACCCCACTGGATGAAATGAATGGTCATCATCATTCTTGCTGAACAAACACACATACAGCTTCTGGTGAACGCCAGGCAACATTCGGCATTAACAGAGAGCAGACAGTACTTCATCCATCCATCATGTGACATGCCGATAAGCGTGGGCGGTCATGTTCTGCCATCTCGCTCGATCACCAGAGTCGTGGATCAGCACTGCCTTTCTGTCTCGACCATGCTATGTGGCCAATCCATCCAGGTATTTACTTTTCGGTCTTCCCCTTGGTCTCCTCCCTTCGATCTTGCCAGTTGTCACCAAGTTCTCCAATTCATTTCTTCTCATAACATGCCCAAAAAATTTTGGCTGTTTACGTCTAATGTCTCTAATCAGTTTACGATCTTCATTTGTTTCTTGAAGGACTTGTTTATTGGGTTTTCTGTCTGTCCATGGTATTCTTTGCATTTTCCTCAGAAACCACATTTCCACAGCCATCAGATTTTTTTCAGCTTGTCTGCTCATTGTCCACGCATCACCTCCATACAAAAGTATAGGTTCTATGTAGCACTTCAACATTCTTTTTCTCGTTTCAATTGATATCTTTTTAATGGTCAGTATGTTTTTCATCTTGCAAAAGGCTACCTTCGCCATGGCAATTCTTGTTCTTATGTCTTCAAGGTATCTCCCATCAGATGTTATGACGGTTCCGAGATTACTGTACCGATGCCACTTGTTTAAGAATATGCCCATTTACTTATATATTACATTGTGGTATTTCCTTCTTCCCAGTGACGATCTTAATCTGTGTCTTCTTACAATTCAATTCTAACCCTAGTTGTTCACTGTGTGCAACAACTGCATCTACTAAATGTTGCAGGCCCTGTTCATTGTCTGCAATCAAGACTACCATCTGCATATCTAATGTTATTGATGTATCACCCCCAATGTTGATTCCTTCCATATCTCCTATATTTCTGAAAATATTTTCATTGTACAGGGAACACAGATCTGGAGACATTACACATCCCTGTCTCACACCTCTCTTAATAAGCTGATATTGACCTACATTGTTATCAATTCTGATGGCAGCTTGTTTCCAATATATGTTTTTTACAAGTCTAAGATCTTTTCCATCAATTTGAAGATCTTCAAGCATCCTTATCATGTCGACATGTCTCACTTTATCGAAAGCCTTTGTGTAGTCAATAAAGCAGAGGTGTAGATCTTTGTTTACTTCTACAGAACATTCAGTTACTTTTCTCAGTATATACACAGCCTTTACTGTATCCTTGCCTTCTACAAACCCACATTGTTCTTCTCCTATTTAGTAGAATAGATTCTGGTGAGGCAATTTAACTGTTAATGCCAAATGCTGCCTGGCACTCACCAGAAGCTATTCTACTAAATAGCTATCTAGACAGTACTGTCTACTGTCAAACTATATCGCAGTCATATGTGACTAACACCTAACTATTGAGATCTAAAACAAAACACTATTAACATTATTTTATGATTATATATAATATGTATATGCTGCAAACAGTTATTGAATGTGCTATAGAAGTAAACAAGGATATTCATCTTTGCTTTATTGACTACACAAAGGCTTTTGATAGAGTTAGAGATGTCAACATGGTGGATATGCTTGCAGATCTACAAATTGATGGGAAAGACATTAGACTTATAAAAACCATATATTGGAAACAACAAGCTGCCATAAGGATTGATAATGAAGTTGGGCAATGTCAGCCTATTAAGAGAGGTGTTAGGCAGGGATGTGTAATGTCTCCAGATATTTTTTCCCTATACAGTGAAAATATTTTCAGAAATGTAGAAGATATAAATGGAATCAGCATTGGAGGACGAAACATCAATAACATTAGATATGCAGATGATACAATATTGATTGCAGACAATGCGCAGGATCTGCAACAATTAGTAGATGCGGTTGTTATACACAGTGAGCAACTGGGGTTAGAATTAAATTGTAAAAAGACACAGCTTATGGTAGTCACTAGGAAGAACGAAATATCACAATGTAATATACAAGTAAATGAGACTATTCTTCAACAAGTGAATCAGTAAAATTATCTCAGAACCGTCATAACATCTTATGGGAGATGCCTTGAAGAGATTAGAACAAGAATCGCCATGGCGAAAGTAGCCTTTAACAAGATGGAAAACATTCTGACCAATAAAAAGATGTCAATTGAAACGAGAAAAAGAGTGTTGAGGGGATACATAGAGCCTGTTCTTTTTGTATTGATGTGAAACTTAGACAATGTGCAGTCAAGCTGAAAAACATATGATGGCTGCAGAAATGTGGTTTCTAAGGAAAATGCAAAGAATACCATGGCCAGACAGAAAAACCAATGACCAAGTACTACAGGAGACAAATGACAATCATAAATTGATTAGAGAAATTAGACGTAGACAGTCAAAATTTTTTGGACATGTTATGAGAAGAAATGGATTGGAGAACTTAGTGACAACTGGCAAGATTGAAAGGAACAGACCAAGAGGAAGATACCTGGATGGCTTGGCCACATGGCATGGACGAGACAGGAACACTGAGCTGATCCACAACTCTGGTGATCGAGTGAAATGGCGAGTCATGACCACCCACGCTTTCCGGCATGGCACATGATTGATTGATATACAATACTATTCAGCTTATTCGTGATCGGCTGCAGAAAAATCGTTGGTGGCCTATTAGTGCTACTTGAGCAAAAAGAAACTCACCTGTGTCATTCCACTTGATGGTTGGACACAACTCTGTTGTTTTGACAATCACCACTTGCTGAATCACTACTGAATTGAACCTCACTATCAGACTCACTCACCACATCAATTAAATCAGAATCGCCATGATTTCAAATTGTTTCAAATAAGATACCTGCTCTTATGTAAATCACCGAGAGTATAGCTAGTGGGTGGTGGCCATTTCTGAGCTCACAAAAGTAATGACAAACAATACAACATTCCACAACTCATACAAGGCAATGGTAAACATAGCACACTATCAAATGAAAAAAGTACTAAAATATAAATACATCTTTATTGAGTTGTAAAATTGTGCAATATGCAACAATACAAAACAAATCATTTGATGGCTTTATAACAGCAATATATTATTATACTGTCCATATGGAATGTCACTGAGTGCAATGTATAATTTTTCCATACTGAATCAATAATGAAAGACCATGAATGATCACAACCATGATAAAAGATACAGCTATTCTCTCTCTTTCTCACAAACACACACACTCACTCACTGACACACTGCCTCTCTCATACACACACACACTCTCTCTCAGCCCACACACACTTAAAGCTGTATGTATGTGAAACAGGGGCAATGGCAGCCCCATTGGCAGACATTTAATGGCAGTGGGCATTTCTAAAGAAAATGCCCAGAATGTCATGGACGGATAGAGAACACAAATGAGACAGTCATTCAAGATCATCATCATAAAGTTCCCTGACCCAGGCGTAGGCGTTCATGGCTCTCCACAGATCTCAATATTTGGTGTTCTGGATCAACTCTGCTGATGATATTCCTCCATGCACCGTCTCAATCCATCCCGTATCATTTCTCTTGGTCTGCCTCTACCTCTCTTCTCCTCAATCTTTCCAGTTGTCACAATGTTCTCCAATACCTCTCTTTTCATCACATGACCAAATAAAGCAGTTTGTCTCTTTCTTATTGTTGAATATGTTCTAGTTTCATTAGCCTCTTTCAGGCAATCATTGTTGATTACTCTGGCAGTCCAAGAATTTGCAACATTCATCTCAAGAACCACATCTCTGTTGCTTTTAAGTTCTTCCTAATTTACATACCAAGATTCACTGCCATACAGCAAAACTGGTTCTATACAGCATTTCAGCACTCTCTTTCTTACATTCAGTGATAGTGACTTATTGAATAAGATACTCTTCATTTTCTGAAATGTGGCTTTTGCTTGCCCTATTATGCTCTTAATCTCTGTTGCACATCTTCCATCTGATTTTATAAATGACCCTAGGTATTTAAAACTATCCCCTTGGTTAAGAATTTTCCCTATTTCTATGTAACATTTTGGTGTCACCATTTTCTTTGAGATCACCACCATTACTGTTTTCTTGCATTATCCGCCACCAATACTGTGTCATCTGCATTACGTATACTGTTCATATTATAACCTTTGATTACTATTCCTGGCTTCTCTTTGATCTCTCTCATTATTACTTCGTTATAGAGGGAGAAGAGATCTGGTGACAAAACACATCCGTCGTACTCCTAGCTTTATCTGTTCACAATTTCCAATTTTAATTTCTGCTACTTGGTTCCAGTAAATATTTTATAATTTCCCATTTTAATTGGTGCTACTTGCTACTTGGTTTCAGTTAAAATATTTTATTATTATGAGATCTTTCCCATCCATGTTAATATCTTCCCACATTTTAATTAGTTCATTATGTTTTACTTTATCAAATGCTTGGTGTAATTGATGAAGCACAAATATATGTCTTTCTGTGTCTCTACTGATCTTTCAATTTGTATGTAATGTATATATAATATTGTTTGACCCTCATTCACAAATCCATACTGTTCTTCACCAATTTCGATTTTTATTTTCTTTCTGGCCATGTTAAGAGAAACAATACATCTGAAAACTCAGTGGCAACTGGCAAACTTGTTCTTGGCAAAAGAGTACGGTAAAACAAAGAGATGAATCCTGAGGTAATTTTGCCACATGGCACAGTCAGGACAAGAGTAAAAACCCGATCCAAGACACAGGTGATCGTGTGAGATGGCGAGCCCTGATCGATGCCAGTATAGCACATGATGATTGTATATGTATGTATCACCAAAATGAATTAAATGTTTTGTCTGAGGCAAGAATTGTGACCTGAGAATGAAATATGTCAACATTTGCTGCCATCAGAAATCAAACAAATTAATCAATTCACGTAGTGAAAAAAAAGGTAAAAAAACCATAATAGAAAGCAAAAAAGTGGACTTATTGAAAGACGCATCCCCTGATTGCTATCATGTGACTGATCTTTCACTTCCTTGATATCCTCTCTCGGCTGATCTTGGGGTAGTTTGAAATCTTCAGGGGACTGTTTAATAGCATCATCATCTGGATTCTTGCTGATATTGGACGGACTGTTGAAATGTCAAACAATTCAAACCACTCAAAGAAATGGTCAGATTAATCTATTCACTACATATGATATATAACTTTGCAGTATGTTCCTGCTGAGATGCAGCGATATATGCCAGGCAACATGTTTATTGCTTCCTTATTTAAAAGACTCAGTGCTAAACAAAAAGTATGGATCAAACAAATATGGATGGCGAAATATGGGAAGTATCAGTGTGACACAGTTATGGCTTGAAAGTTGTTAATATGGTAGTAGACATGTTGTATTATAACTCAATGACAACATTTTGGCGATATATAAGCCCATGGCAGATATGAAAAGTTGCTTAAAATGATTAACCATCCCATGGCACTTCATCAGTTAAACTCCATGCAATGTAACTATAGTGTGTTTTTTTTTTTGCCTCAATATAAAATTCAATATCTCAGTAACCAACTGAGGGAAAATGATGAGATTTAGTATATATCCTTATCATTATGTCCACCCAACAAAAAATTTTTGTTCTGGAGATTTTACAGCAGATTTCAAAGTTAGTTTATATGCAGTATATTAATTACGACTTAGAGATTATGTCCATGATTTTAACTGTATTACAGCTTCACCAAGACACGTCCCCGCATTTTTTAAAATTTTCACGTGATTTCCGTTTTGAAACAAACAGCGCGAAGATTCAGAGTGTCTCCAAATGGGGGTTCTTTCATGAAACGTGATTATATAAATAAACTAGCTGACAAGGCCCGGCTTCTGGCAGGGATCTGTCTGTCTGCTGTCTGTCTGTCTGTCTGTCTGTCTGTCTATCTATCTATCTAATCTGTCTGTCTGTCTGTCTGCCTGCCTGCCTGCCTGCCAGCCGGCAGACCCACCCACCCACCCACCGACCGACCGACCCACCCACCTAGTCAGCCAGCCAGCCAGCCAACCATCCACCCACCCACCTACCTTTCTGCCTACCTACCTTTCTGTCTGTCTGTCTGTCCGTGCTATTAAATATTGATAAAAGTTACTGGAAAAAACGTCAGGACCATGTGTTGAAAGAGGAAGAGGACTATTGGAGAAAGGATGGATTGAATTTTATGCAACCAAGAGCAATCATCAACCTACTGGAATCGTCCGACACAGATTAAGGTCTGAGCAGATCGCAGACCTTAATCTACGTACACACTTACTGGGATATTTTGCTTCAACTATTCAGACGAATTGCAGGCCCTAAACATTACAGCATCAGCATCAGCTGAAGAAACAAGAAGGAAATGAAAAATAAGGTAAGAAATATATTCCTTCTACTTTCCTGTTAATTTACAAATTATTTACCCCGTGCCTCTGTACATTCTCTGTCTTTACTAATATTACACATTGCACCCCTCTCGGGAATCTCCGTGGTGAAGTGGTCAAGCCGTCTGACTCGGGCTCCGAAGGTTGTATGTTCGATTCCGGGCCGCGTCCATTTCACGAGTGCATTTTTTCGGAGACTCCCGAAGGTCGTCGCTGGAACTACGGAGTTCGTGCTTTGTGCGACGCTTTCTGCGCTGCGGAAAGAAAATGAGACATATGGGATAAAAACCCGGTGCAATGCAGCCGACCCTGTCGATTTTAAGCTAGTTCTTTCATTGCACCCACTCCCATACGAATCCGGATACGTCTTTGTGTGTCATCAGAATTGACAGGTCTCCCATTACCGTAAAAATAACTTTGTTAACGAGAAATCACTAGTTGTTCAGCAAAACATCAAAGGAATGTCGCCGCTTTCAATGATTTAATTTGTTTTTGGACCTATCAAAGACATATTCCTTGGGTGGGGGTAAATATAAGACGGCTGGAAAAATTTCATAACGATGCAACAGACAGTTTTCAAAATAATTGATCGTGAATGAAGGCAAACAAATGTGGACATACTATAGTGCTATAATTCCACATCAAGCAAGTTACATTCATCAAGCCTCTGAATCAGCACATCAGATTTCTTGTTGGTATGCATTCCCTAGGCTTTGAACATCCCTTTTTTGATTGGCACCTTGCCGTCTTGATAGATGATAGTTTGTCAAATGGAATTATACCTCTCCATGGCACAAAGCCTGTGCTGAATTTATAGCTCATGCAGCATGATCCCTCTCTAAGTCTGTCTAGTTTACTCCAGAGGAAAGGTAACACCAATACGCCTGGATCAAGAAAAGTGAAGAAGCTGCTAGATCAGCAAAGCAATGCTCTAACCATCTGCCTGTTGGAGCTTCCATCCTAGATCAGTTACTGACCAAGGTTTAGGCCTGGTGTGTCCTGCCATGACATTTAGCCTTTAAGTTGCATTTCCTCACACTACGGTAAGGCTTGTACCATCCTGTTTGCTCAATGTGGGGTGTCGGGTTTGGTGAGCACCGCCCAACAATCGGCGTTAGTAGAAAGTAGGTAGTACGGTCTATTGTCATATGGTAGCTCAGTCATATCTGACTAAGACCTGGCTACTTGACCATCCAGTCTACCTTTATAACAGTAAGTTGTTCTGTCCCTCCTTGTCTGGTCCATACCCATAGAGCTGCTTGACTTGGAGACGATTCCAGTAGCTACTCTACCATCTGCATAGTTTTTGTGGTCAGTGGGCCATGCATGTCTGTCAACCACAACAAGGCAGAAACACAAAAGGTGGTGGTGTAACATTCAACAAAGTGTATAATTCCCGTTGCAGATAATGCTATGTGGATGAGAAGTGTTCGGCTTCAAATTCATACTATAAACAAAATGTTCAAAACATACGAAGCTGCTACTGAGTCTGTGATGTGATAGGGCCATGACATTTTGTAGGCCTGAAAGCACGGGGGAATAGGTGGCTATTCTTTCCCTCACTTAGCAGATGATGAGTGTAAACAGACTAGGATGTTGCATCATGACATGTGGTGATTAGCGCCCTTCCTTGCTGTCATTTATTCAAAGACAATTTCAAGAAAATTCAGAAAATGAGGTGACCAGCACATTTCTGTGTCTTTTTTTTTCTTCTTTCCAAAGATCAGAGAAATCATACAATTCACATTGACATACACACACAACTCACACTGATACACACACACACACTACTCACATTGATACACACACACACAACTCACATTGATACACACACACTACTCACATTGGTACATACACACTACTCACATTGGTACACACACACTACTCACATTGGTACATACACACTACTCAAATTGGTACACACACACACACAACTCACATTGATACACACACACAACTCACATTGATACACACACACTACTCACATTGGTACACACACACTACTCACATTGGTACACACACACTACTCACATTGGTACACACACTACTCACATTGGTACATACACACTACTCAAATTGGTACACACACACACACACAACTCACATTGATACACACACACTACTCACATTGGTACACACACACTACTCACATTGGTACACAGTCCTTGTCCATGTGATAATCAATCGGGTTCCATGTTTTAGGCTCGCACGGTCTGAACGTAACAACAATATGTGAATTTAGTACCTGACACAACAGGCTGTAAAATAAACACACACAGGTTTTATACTTGCCTTTTATCATTCCCATCTCTGTAGCGAAGGGGTTGCAAATGCAATTTGTAATCCTGCACACCTTGTTTGAAACACAGCTGTGGGCAATTTGAAAGTAGACCGCCTTGCAATGGTTTCCATATAATGGTATGGGTGCTGGTCATTCAGAAAGCAATGGCAAACTACTGAACGTAAAACTTGCCTAGTGCATCAACAAACCATCTCCAAAATGTTTCAGGACAAATTGGTCTCCAAATTAACACCGCCAAAACAAAAACTATTGATCTTACCAACAGTTTAGATGACATCAAATTAAACAATCACGTTCTTGAAAAAGTCAACAGCTTCACATACCTAGGAAGCAAAATGACATCTACAGGGGACTCAACACCAGAAATAACATCTAGAATTGCATGGCATCTGGAGCCTTCAATAAACTGTCAAACATCTGGCAGTCAAGGACACTCAGCAAACACACAAAACTTAAAATCTTCAACTCTTGTGTGATTCCAGTGCTAACGTACAGATGTAAAAGTTGGAAATCAACGGTGGCTTTAGATTTTTTAAATTTGACAATTTTGAGAACAAATGTCTCAGAAGAATTCTAAACCTCCACTGGACAGATTTCAGAACCAATACACAAATAAGACAAGAGACTAAGCAAGATATTGTATCCAATTTTATAAGAAAACGCCGTTGGAACTACATCAGCCATGCACTAGAATGGACAAGACAAGACTCACCTACCAAGCCCTCATATGGACACCAGTAGGGAAAAGAAAACAGGGAAGACCAAGAGAGACCCTGCGTAGAACCATCATTAGAGAAGGCTCATTCAACGGCCATTTGAACATCCAAGATCTACAACAGGTAGCAGCGAACCGACAGACATGGAGAGCCATGACTTCTGCCCTATGCGCCGCCTTAGGCTCAAGAGGAAAGACTAACTAACATCAACAGCAGCTGAAAAATGCTGGTGTTGACTGTAACATCCTGTAAGGGATATGCAACATAAAAACAAAATAGATGTGAAGCATGGGCAATGAGCAAACAGGTTGAAAAACATCTGATGGCTGTGGAAATGCGGTTTCTGAGGAAAATGCAAAGAATACCATGGACAGACAGAAAAACCAATGAAGAAGTCCTACAATAAACAAATAATTAGAGAAATTAGACGTAGACAGTCACAATTTTATGGTCACATTATGAGAAGAAACTTGGTGGCAACTGGCAAGATTGAGGGGAAGAGAACATGGGGATGACAGTGAAGTAAATACCTGGATGGCTTGGCCACATGGCATGGTTGAGACAGGAACACTGAGCTGATCCACAACTCTGGTGATCAAGTGAGATGACGAAACATGACCGCCAACGCTTATCGGCATGGCACATGATGATGATGAAATTTGTGAAGAAGTCACAAACAGCCAAAAAAGGCTAGTGTTGACTATGACATCATGTAAAGGATATGCAACTAACTTTTTTATTATTCCCACTAAATTGGCCCATCTTTGCTGTCTATAGAATGAGCCAGATCCTTTTTTAAACATGCCTTGAGTTGTACTGGACATAGTTTGCTTGCCTCCATATTAAATATACAAAGAGCTAATGCCTAAAATTGCATGTCAGCCATCTTTACACCTCACAACATTCCCTGATACCCATTTTAGGCTGTAATGTTGTTTGTCCATCAAGAATGATGATGACCATTCATTTCATCCATTGGGGTTGAAGGTGTGGAGCCGTGGGTTCTAAGATGGCTGATAAGGCCTATTTTGGCTCGAAATGTTCTTTGACAATGTGGACAAAGAATGCTTGCCGTCTCTGGAGGAGGAATTCTTGCAGTGGTTTTTCTGTCCTGCCTTTTCTTCACAGCTCTTGCAGTCCTGGTTGCCTCACATATGACTGCACCTTTGCGCAATGATGCACGCCACGAATTTCGGTCTCTGGCTGCAGCCTCCCAGGTGTCATGATGAATTCCAAAAGCATTCAGTGAAATTTTCAGAGTGTCTTTAAAACGTTTCCTCTGGCCACCTTGGGAGCGTTTACCACAACGCAGTTCGCTGTAAAAAATTCGTTTAGGGAGCCTGTGATCTGGCATGCGAGTCAAGTGACCAGCCCAGCGAATCTGATTCTTCATCAGTAGAGTGTGAATACTGGGCATGGATGCTCTTTCTAGGACTTCAGTGTCTGGAATCTTGTCTTGCCATTTAATCTTCAGTAGCTTCCTTAGGCAGACTGTGTGGAAGTGGTTTAATTTCCTAGCGTGTCGCTGATAAACAGTCCAGGTTTCACAAGCATATAGCAGTGTGGATAATACAACTGCTTTGTAGACTTTTAGCTTTGTTTGCAGGCTTATTCCAGTTCTGTCCCATACATTCTTGTACAGTCTGCCAAAGGCTGCACTGGCCTTGGAGATTCTTGCATTCACTTCGTCATCGATTGTGGCAGCTTGTGACAGGGTGCTGCCAAGATAGGTAAATTTGTCCACAACACTTAGTCTATGATCATTCACTTTGATATTCGGCACAGTGTGATTATTTCCTGGAGCTGGCTGGTACATAACTACAGTCTTCTCCAAGTTGATATTGAGCCCAAAGTTGGCACAGGCATGTGAGAAAGCTGAAACATTATGTTGCATGTCCGCCTCTGAGTTGGCGTATAGAGCGCAATCATCAGCAAACAGGAGCTCTCTGACGGTGCCGCTGTTAATTTTGGTTTTAGCTTTCAGCCTTCTGAGATTGAATAACTTTCCATCCATTCGGTAGTTGATGTCTATTCCAATGTCGTCGTTCTCGAAGGCATTCATCAACATGGCTGAAAACATGAGGCTGAACAGTGTTGGTGCCAGGACACATCCTTGCTTCACTCCATTGGTGACAGGAAAGGGTTCAGACAGCTCACCATTTTCCTGTACTCTTGCCTGCATGCCGTCATGAAATAGCCGCACTACTTGGACAAACTTTCGTGGACAGCCATATTTTGCCATAATCTTCCACAGTCCTTCTCTGCTGACTGTATCAAAAGCCTTGGTAAGGTCAATGAAAGTGGAGAACATTTCGCAGTTCTGTTCCTGACATTTCTCTTGCAGCTGCCTTGCAGCGAAAATCATGTCAACAGTTCCACGTTCTTTTCTGAAGCCACATTGACTCTCAGGAAGAAGACCTTGATCGAGATGGGCTGTGAGGCGATTGAGGAGAATTCTGGAGAGTATCTTCCCTGCAATTGAAAGCAAGGAGATGCCTCGGTGGTTGTCACAGGATTGGCGGTTTCCTTTACGTTTGTAAAGGTGGACTATTGACGCGTCCTTAAAATCTTGTGGCATGGTCTCGTTCATCCATATGTTTGTGAAGACTTGGTGAAGCTGCTCTGTTAGGACCGGCCCACCTGCCTTGTATATCTCTGCTGGGATGGAGTCAGGACCAGGTGCCTTGCCGCTGGAGAGTTGCTGGATGGCTTTGTTTATTTCCACTATGGTTGGCAGGTCATCAAGAGTCTCATTGGTGGGAACTTGAGGAAGGCAATTGATGGTTTCATCATCGAAGAAGGAAGTTGCATTTAGGATTTTGCTGAAATGCTCTGCCCAGCGTTGGAGGATTTCTTTCTTATCGGTGACCAATGTTCCCCCGTCTGCTTTCAATGAAACCACAAGTAGCCTGATTATGGAAGTTCCCCCCCCCCCCCCCCCCCATTTTAGGCTACGCTGACATGAGAGGTCAGGTCAACTTTAAACATTTGGCATATATTGGGCATATGTGTCAGTCCATATTTTTACAGACCAATCAACGCTCGATGTGTGATGTAATTAATATAAAACCAGCAACCTTTATTTTCCACAACATTTCCTAGTACCCATTTTAGGTTGGTAAAATACCCCCATAGCATGTGCATTCATCACCTCCGGCAGCAACAGTCCAACTCCAGGCCTACACGTGGCGGAACTGTTTTAACTAATAGGAGTAAGGGCGACAGCGAGTCTCTGGCACTGTAACACCAGACTGCTCTAGGTATGTTTGTGCATACATACATGTGCAGACAGGAGTGTATATACATATCTAATCTCGAGTATAACCACTGTCTACCCTAGCAAAAGAAAGGTGCTGAAGATGGAAGTAACCAGCTAGGAGGCACACAAATGAAATCAGGACTTCAGGCAAACACGCTATGTAAAATGTCTAGTTAGTTAGTTAGTTAGTCGACAGACCATCCTCATTGCACATCGAACCATTCAGTCCATAAGTGCTCGGATTCCCTCCTCAGCAAATCCTGCAGTGTGTAGCGGCTAATGACACCAGTTCTGTGTTGGTTTATCAATCTTCTTTGGCTTCCTGCGTAGTGTTCTTGTTTGGCCACCACTCTTTTAATTTGCTGTTCTCTCAGTCTGGCCATGGTTATAGATTCACAGTCATCACTTGATTCATGCAAAAGTCTTACTTCTCGTAAAGCATTCAGAATGTCAGCCTAGTCTATGGCGCATCCGCGCTCCACCGTAGCCTCACCTGCGAGCTTGTCACCCCGCTCATTTCCTTGTACTCCTGCATGCCCTGGCACGAAGATGAAACTAATCTTTGCCAGCCGAGACCACTGCAGAGACAGCAACCATTCTCTACGGATCAACCCCACCTCTATCTTCTTGATCATGTTCATTGAGTCGCTAAGGAAACATGCCCTAGTGAATGTCTGTGTCTCGAGCCATGTTATTGCTTTACTTACTGCCATGACTTCCATAATCAGTCTACTTGTGGTTTCATTGAAAGCACCAGAGTCCTCCTTCACAATTCTCCCTCCGGCCGGAGCTATAAAGGCCCATGAGCTTCTCACATATCAGACGACTGTGTAGATGACAGCATCACCGTCTAGCGAATTCTCGAAAATCAACGCTTGTACTTCAGCCTCCACAGCAGCTGGATTTTCTTGTCTGCATTTTCTATCTAGTTGGATGCAAACTGAAAAGGATGTGCAGAAATCTGTTGGCACTTGTACCCACTCCTCGCCAGGTTCTAAGTCCTCAAGTGAACACACCTGTTGAAGAATGTCTTTGGCTTGACCCATCCACGACCGTCCTCTTTTTAACCTGCTGCCCTTCACCTTCATAATTTCACTATGCAGTGGATGTTGTGTGTTTGCGTTAACTCTGAGGTAGGCGTGTGTTCTGCAAACTTGTATTCTGTCTTCAATGGTTGGAAAATCAAGAAGGCAGCGCATCGCCCTGCATGCCATATCTCTTGTACATCCAAGAATAATGCGCATTGCTTCGTTCTGTATCCTTTCCATCTGCTTACTGCTGATAGTCAGGATTGCCATTGCATACTCAAAAACAGACATGACCAGCCCCTCGTACAGAAGACATAGATGGCTCTGCTCAGTTTGCCACCGCCATCACCCGCATCGCAGCCAAACCTCGCTTGGCCTTTGTTATCACCTGGTCTATGTGCTCATTATAAGCAAGGCTTCGATCAAACCGTATCCCAAGGTAATTCATTGCCTGCGTTCTTTCCACCGTCTCTGAACACAGCTTTACAGTTGGTGTTGGAGTGTTGACAATATGATTATTCAACGAGAACCAAGTCACTGTTGCCTTTGTTGGGTTGACCATTGCCCCAGCTTCATCACACCAAGTACTAACGCGATTGAGTTCGGTTTGTAGTTCCACAGCAACCTGCTCTCTATCCCTACCCTGACGATACACTAAAACATCATTGGCATATGACAATGTCCTACCAGGTCCAGTGATCTGCTCACTGGTGATTCTCACTGTGTAGGCGTTGAACAGTACCGGAGATAATTGTGATCCCTGTGGTAGGCCAGGATATATTGTTCTTGGTTCCGAAGTCCAACTGCCACATCTAAAAACTACTTTCCGTTGGAAGAGGGCTACAGCGATCCAACTAAGGAGGAATGGACTTATTTTGAGTTTAAGAAGTTGAAGCATTAAAAAATCCAATGGTACTCTATTGTACGCGTCCTCAAGATCAATCGCTGCAGCAAAGGTTTCAATGCCTGAGTGGAAACCTTCATAGACATCATGGGCAAAATCTGCTGCATTGGTCCAGGTTTCTCTTTTTGGACGGTACCCACCCAGGGTAGGTGGGAAAACACCTTGCCTCTCTAGCTGGCTTGATATTTTCCTGGCAATTAACTACTTCAGCAGTTTGCCTATTGTATTCTGCATGGTTATAACTCGATATCCCTGAATTTTTGTGTGGTCTTTGCCAGGCTTCGGCAAGGGAATCAGATAGCTGTGTAACCACTCCTCCTTGATGCTAGCACTCCCTATACTGTTGTTGTACATGTCTGCTAGTTTCTCTAGCTCGTTGTCGGTACACCTATTGATGTTGTCGTATCTTATGCCATCAGGCCCTGGAGCGCTGTTTTTTGATCGTCGAAGCACAGCCTTGATTTCTTTCACTGTCACTGTGTCTTCATCCGAAGTGTTCTGGGCCTTGCACCTGTCTGAGGTGACCTCCTTGGCAAGATTTCAGCCTCCCATGTCTGTCTGGTTGCTCTGCTCAAGATAGCATTCAAAGAGGGCTTTGCCCTTGTCCTCATCAGTCCTCTGCCAGATGAGGTCTGCACCTTGGAAGTCAGAAATGCTCTTATTCTTGACTACCCCACTCATGCTTTTATGTAGTCGCCAGAACAATTTCAGTGACTTGTCTGTGCTTACTCTTTGACACACCTCTGCCCATTTTTCACATTTAACCACCTTGACCAGTTTTTTTAAATAGCTTATTTTTGTGTGCACCTCTCTTTCTAAGTGCATGCAGGGACTAGGATGGCCAGCTCTGTTCTTCTTGGCATTTTGCCATCTCCTTACAGCACTACGCTTATCCACCCAAGCCTTCTCCACCTCGCAATTAACGATCGCAAAACAACACGACCGTCCGTCGCCATCTTGAAACCGCATGTAAAATATCTATTACTGCAAAACATTATGGTGCTTGCCCTGCTATGGACCCCCAGGCAGATGTAGTACCAGGCACTATGCCTTGAAAGGGTCCAACCACATTGGCTGGAGTCCTTCTCAGATGTCCTGTGGGGACATGAGAATAGAGCATCTGGCCATAGGAGAACTTAACAAGACATGAGAAATTCATACAAGAGACAGCACTGCCGATATAGACAAATTCAAGCCAATGAAAGAAGATACAAGAGACAAAATTGCAGATATACACAAATTTCAAGCCAACGAAAGAAGATACAAGAGACAAAATTGCAGATATACACAAATTTCAAGGCAACGAAAGAAGAAAAAGGGAGGGTCGACCTGGGAATCGAGATCAATTTTTTTACCCCCACCTCAATGGAGGTTCAAACACATAACCGCTGGACCAACAGGCCTACTACTACACTACCCCGGATCAAACAATAAATGCAGATCTAAATAAAATCACTCGAACTACAATCAATACTTACAAACATGTTGCTTGCGTGTAATTTACTTCACATGGACTGATATAGTGTGTGTTTTTCCTGCACATTATACAGATCAAATCTGTGTCCGGGCAGTAAAACTTCTCTCCAATTACCACGGGATGGATGCATTTGCCATCAAGCTTTCTGAAAAATGGAACAAAATTAATTCAGCACATGCACCAAGAAGAACAGTTACTGCGGGTAAACAAAAGTAAATACCTCATTTCCCTGATATATTTCAAATACATTCTTCTATGATGATAATATATAATCAATATGAAAAGAATGTACTACTGTAAGATCAGCAGCAGAAGAGATAGGTTTTATTTCACCTCAATGACAAAACTACTTTGACAAACACAATATTACAAAATATCTTGTGATGTAAAATACTGGTTTCTTAGCCACTTAGGTAATAACTTGTCCATATCCCTACTAAATTAATCAAACCGAACAACATAATCTAACCGAAAAGTCAAACACAAGACACTAATAACCAAAACTCACTTCTCTTGACACTGTCTGTCCAGGTGATATGGTTTTGGGTTCCATGTGCCAGACGGGCAGGGTCTGAAATGATTATTTCTTTCATTGAATATATTCATGTAAAGTTCTATATAGAATATAATGAAGCATCTTAGAACAGGAAGTGGGAGAAGCAATTGAAAAAAAGGCCTAACTACAAAGCTTCAGGCAATAATATTTCAGTTGAAGCTTGCCAGGAGGTAGGGAAGGAATGGTTAATAAACACACTTAACCAAGCATGGCAAGAGAGAAGAGTACCACAAGACTGGCAAAGAGCTGTGATTGTACCTTTATGGAAGAACAATTAGTTAAAGATTCATATTCTTTACAGAAAGTGGCAGTCAACCCTAGCGTTTTTTAATTGATTGTGATTTTTCGTCAAGTTTACGCTCAGTAGATTGCCATTGCTTTCTGAATGACCAGCACTCATACCTCTGTATGGGAACCAGCGCAAGGCAGTCTGATTCCGAAATGCCCACAGCTGTGTTTTGAATGCGGCATTCAGGATTCCGAATTGCATTCATAACCCCTTCGCCACAGAGCCGATTTGGAAGAACAAGAGTACCAAAAACGTAGCAATACATATAGAGGCTTTCTCTGCTCAGCCATGTAGGAAAAATGTATGCAAATATTTTATAACAGAGAACAAGTTATAAGACAGAACTGCTTGAAAGTGGTACTCAATTTGGCTTTAGAAAAGGAAGAGGATGCACTGATGCCATTTTTGCATTGAGACAGATTGAGACAGATGAGTGAAAAATCTATAGAATACAACATTTTATTGATCAAGAAAAAGCCTTTGACTGAGTAAATAGAAATAAGCTGTGGAATAGACTGGAAGAATAATGTGTAATTGAACAACTGATGGATAACATCAGGGATATGTATGAAAACAGTAAATGTGCAGTAAGGACAAATGCCAGCATGACAAACTGGTTCCAAGTAACATTAGGTGTCAGACAAGGTTTTATTTTATCACAACTTTTGTTCATCACTGACATGGAAAAGGTAACTTATGAAGCACATCCATAACCAGAGTTTAAATGAAGTGATATTTACAGACAACTAGAGTCTACTGTATGAGAACAATGCAGTTCTCCAGAATCATATAAATAGTCTTGATAATTACTATCAGAATGTCGGTATGAAGATTAACATCAAAAAGACAGAATTTATGACAATATATTTATTAAAATTTGACGAACAACAGTAACATATAACCTAAATATAAATATAAAATCATTAGAACAAGTTAGAGAGTACAAGTTTCTGGGTAGTGTGTTCACACAAGATGGAAGACTAAATAGAGAAATAGAAACAAGAATACAGAAAGCAAACAACTCTCATCTATCAAATAGCACCTATTCTAAAACATCAAAATAACATGCATACAAATAAGAAGCTTATGGATGCTTTGTTCGTCCCAATGCTGTGTTAACAATGCCAAGCATGGACAGTCCTAGAAACACAGAAGTGTAAAACTACATCACAGGAGATGAGAGGAGATGAGACGCATACAAAATGCAGCTGCAGAAAGAAGAGATAGACAAATGAGGAACTAAGAATAAGCAAGGGATAACTATTACTGACTTTATATACTGTTCCCCCCAAAAAAATGCAACAACTATTGCAGTTTCAATTGCAAACTTGTACCACCATTTTATTTTACGAAATTAATGTTTCAATCCTGGCATGAAGAAACTTCGGTTCTGGTGATGCTGGTCCGTAAGAACAGGACCTCTGTAAGGTCTTCTAGCCCAAAGGCCAGTGTCATGCAGCCGGTTCTTGACCGTTTGATCTGAAATTCGATGAGCTCCTGGCATTGACTGGACTGGGAGGACGCAGATGCAAATTGATTCCTAAGGTGACGCAGCCGTATCAAGCGGTCTTTGGCAGCAGTTGTGATTCTGGGTCTTCCACTGCACGGCCGGTCTGCCACTGAGTCAGTTTCTTGAAATCTCCTCCAAAGGCGACTAATGGTGCTTCTAACCACATTACATTCTCTGGCTACTACACTTTGTGACTCTTCAGCCTGTAAACGTCCAATGATGATGAGTCATTGTTCTGTAGTGAGATGAGCCATACTTGCGCACTGAATTTTCAACTGAATTTATTCAAGAAGTGTCAATCTTTTATAGGCATTAAATAATATGGTCAGAGAGTTCTGTGTTCAGTAAGTTTCACGGGATTATCATGAATCTGTCACGAGTTATTGTCAAAAATGTTGTTTTGACCTTGACCTCTTTCATGACCTCACAAATCATGAGGTGAGTACAATTCAGGTAACCATGAGAAGATAATGACCAGATGGACACAGTCGATAGGTTGACTGATGTCCAATCAGCGAATATCTTTTATAAAAGTAACTCAAAAAATGTTGCATTTCTTTTTTTTTTTTTTGAACAGTATAGAACACCATAGAATTAAATTTGGGCTTCAGCGTTCTACAAAAGAACATCAAGATACAATACAAGGCAATAGGGTGACCCAGAAAGAGTTGGCTAGATGGAGTAACAGAGAATTTGAGAAAATCAAACATGGTGTTAGTGCAACAACAAAACAAACGAAACACACAAACTTACATCTGCTTTCTCTCTGCGACATCTCACAGCAAAAGCAGCAGGACAAAAGAAAAAAATATTCTTTAATCTGCTATCCTGAGCTGTAGAAGTGTATTGTGCTTTTTTTTTTGTTTTTTTTTTTGGTTTTTGTGTTCGCTGACTTTGAACACAAGCGTAGTCCATAATAAAGTTTAGTGCAGTAGACTGATTTTTGCATGTAGACTAGGTTTCCCTATTACCTGTGTCCCTCTCCATGAAGCGAACCCAATACATCTTCAGAATAACTTATAATTTACATCCCCGAATCAAGGAAAAGTCAACATTTTAGTCTAACTGACTGGTGTAGGGATTGAACCTGCTCCCCGGCATCAACACACAAGAAGTTTAAGAGCGAGCGCCCTTATTACCATGCTGGCCTCTAGTGTAGTATGTATCATCATCATGTGCCATGCCAATAAGCGTGGGCGGTCATGTTTCACCATCTCACACGATCACCAGAGTCGTGGATCAGCTCTGTAATCTTGTCTGGAAAATACCACCTGGCCAAGCCATCTAGGTATTTACTTCTCTGCCTGCTCCTAGTTCTTTTCCCCTCAATCTTCCCAGATGTCACCAAGTTCTCTATTTATTTCTTCTCATAATGAGTCCAAAAAATGTTGACTATCTACGTCTAATTTCTCTAATCAGCTTATGGTTTTCATTTGTTTCCTGTAAGACTTGGTCATTGGTTTTTCTGTCTGTCCATGTTATTCTTTGCATTTTCTTAAGAAACTACATTTCCACAGCCATCAGATATTTTTCAGCTTGTCTGCTCATTGTCCAAGTTTCACATCCATACAAAAGTACAGGCTCTTTGTAGCATTTCAACACTCTTTTTCTCATTGCAAATCTTTTTATTGGTCATATGTTTTCCTTCTTGAAAAAGGCTACCTTAGCCATGGCCATTCTTGTTCTGATCTCTCCAAGGCATCTCCCATCAGATATTATGACTGTTCCGAGATAACTGTACCAATTCACTTGTTTAAGAATATTCCCATTTACTTGTATACTATGTATACATCCATGTAAAATATCTCCACCTAACTGGGGATTCGGACACATGGCCAGTAGACAAACATGTTATATACTGTGACGCCCATACTGTCACAACTGTTATATATATATATATTCCTTGTTATGAGTCATCAGCATCATGTGCCATGCCAACTGGCATAGGCATTCATGCATCTACACAGATCTCAGTCCTTCATGTTCTGCATTATGTCTACCGATATATTCCTCCATGCCACAAGTCCATCCCGCATCATTTCTCTAGGTCGGCTCCTGCCTCCCCCACAGCTGTCCTTTCCAGACATCTCGGTTTTTTCCAATGTCTCTCTTTTCATTACATAACCGTAAGTCAGCATGGCCAAATGGATAAGAACGTGTGTTCTTAAACATCTGGTGTGTTGATGCTGAGGTAAGGGGTTCAGCCCCTACACTGGATAGTTGGATTAACATGTCGACCTATCGTCCTTGACTTTGGGACGTAAATTACAAGTACCTCTGAAGTCAGAGTGGGTTCACTTGATGGTGAGGGATATTGTTAGTAGAGAAACCGAATTCACACGCAAAATTTAGCTCAGCTCTACTAGAGGTAGTGTGTATGGACTCTGCATGAGTTTAAAGCGAGCGAGCGAGCGCAAAAATAAATTACATAACCAAAGAACAGTCTCCTTATTTTGTATATATCGTTCTAGTTTTATTAGTCTTTTGTTAGTCACTTAATGCATAAGATGCTTTAGAATATCTTAAATGTAGCTCTTACTTGGCCTATTTTGCTTTTAATCTGTGCCATGCGTCTTTCCATCTGGCGTTACGATTAGCACTAGGTACTTGAATGAATCAACTTAATTAAGCTGTTTTCCCTTCTATTTATTGTTAAATAATTTGTTCATGTTATTTTTTTTCTCTGCTATAACCACTGTTTCTGTTTTCTTGATATTGAAGGTAAGCCATTTTTTTTTCACTCTCTACTAATACAAGCTCCAACATCAGGGGAGTCTCTGTGGTGAAGTGGTCAAGCCGTTTGACTCGTGCTCAGAAGGTTATGGGTTCGAATCCGGGCCGCACCCTTCGGTTTACGAGTTAAATGTTTCAGAGACTCCTGTGGGTCGTTGCTAAAAGCTACGGAGTTTGTGCTTTGTGCGACGCTTTCCGTGCTGCGGAAAGAGACCGAGCCATATGGGATAAAGGCCGGTGCAATGAAGTCGACCCTGTCGACTTTTAAGCGACTTTTTAAGTGACAAGCTCCAACAATTGTAGATCTCTTGCAATTTGGCTCTCAATATTGTGTCATCCTCATATTGTTTATATTCTTCTTCATTCCTCTTCTGAGGGGAGGGGAGTGTGTCACATTAGTTGTGCATCACCTCAAAGGTCAGAGTTGTTGACTATGGCATGTATCTGTGTATGGATTGCTTCCGCTAGATAGATTCCACCCAAGGTAACGTGCTCTATGTATACGCACCATAGGATAGGTTTTCAACAATTTTGTCAGGGCTGTGGGCATACAACCTACTCTTTGCAATTTCCAACTGCGGTGGGATTTCATCAAGCACAGCTTGTACATGGGATCATCACTTTTTCACCCTTATCAGAGTAGCTTCAAGACCTAACCTCCTGATACATCATAACCTTATTTTGTTATACAGCCCATAATTCATCTGTGTAGTACATTTTTTATATATCTTTCTGGTGCAATCTCTGACTTTTCCAGTACAATCTTTACCTAACATTTTGGCATAGTCTGTGACCTTTCTGGTATAATATTTGATTTAACTTTTGGTAAAATATTTAATTTAACTTTCTGGTACAATCTTTACCCAACATTCTAGCACAGTCTGTGACCTTTCTGGTACAATATTTTATTTAACTTTCTGGTACACCTTTCATGCACAATATTTGATTTAACTTTCTGATACAAACAAACCACATTCACTTGTGACAAGCTATTACTTTGTTTCTTACATTCTTTTCACTTCCATAACCTCTCCTCTAACTAAATACTCACGGGCAGTCTGACTCTGCGTTGTCAACCTTGCATGTTCCTTGGAAGAAAGTATTTTCAGTACACTGGAGACATCTAATGTTTTCCTCCGTGCAATAGTAATGGTCTCCAAGTGTCCTAGGATTGGGACAAATAGATGCACCCCCAACAAACACAGAGAAGACACAAATAGCTACACTTATGCAAACATCCATCCTGAAATAAAATACAGAACACAAGTTCACATATAGTTTCTTCTATTGCACATACTGCTTCCGTTTTCAAATTTCACACCATGTTTTACTCAAGCAAGCAGATTTGTTATTTTTGTTTGCACGCTTTGAACTCAAGCGTAGTCCATATACATGCTACTACCTCCAGCAGTTACCACTACTGGGGAGTGCACTGGACTGATGTTTGAGTGTAGATTAGCTGACACTGTTAGCAGCGTCCTCGCCATCAGGTGAACCCACACTGACTTCTGGGGTAGTTGTAATTCACATCACCAAGTCAAGGACAAGAAGTCAACATTTTAGTCCAACTGACCGGTTTAGGGCTTGAACCTGCATGGTCCTGCAGGATTTCATACCATTACAGGCATTCTGAAATTTTTTTTTTCAAAATTGATAGTCCATTATTATTATTATTGGGAATACAATGCTCATCATCATATGAATCGTTGTTAAGGTCTTTAGCATACTCTGAGCATATATCTAAACTCTTAACCTTGGCCATTATGACTTAGCCTTCTTTGATTTGCACGCAAACCAATGAAATGTGTGTTCTTTTGATAATGAGGTCATTAATTCTTTTGTGCATTCAATTAATGAATAATTTGATACTTTGGGTGTTGTGTTTGTAAATTTCACTACAATTTCCTGAAGTCATGCTTCTTTGCCTCTTTACACAATTTTCTATTTCTTTCATGCCATATTTTTCATTGTTATTTTTGTTGTTTGTTCACTTTCCCCCATTTGTTTTAAGAAGTCTTAAATCATTCTTTTCTGACAGCCTATGTCCTTCAATTTCAGGATAATTGTTTCTGCAGCCTGTCAGAGTCCTTCAATATTTCCCATTGCATTCTACATAAGACAGTGTATCAAATCCGTATTTTATGAATACAGACTTGTCTATTACCTCCTCCTTACTCTGCAGTCAACACAGATCCAATTTAATGTTGTTTATATTTTGGCTTATTTAACTTTATCCAGTACTAAGGACACTACTTTCTGAGCTTAGCAGTCAGCATAAGGTCACCATACAGTGGATACCATCCCACTGTGGAGTACCCGGAAACGACAGAGCTGATCAATTGGCTAAGGAAGAAGCAAAAGAAGAATGCCCGTTACATACCACCAAAAGAAAAGAATGATAAAATCAGTCAACAAGTCACCAAACCCTGCTCAAGACGACTACCACATTATGGACAGGCCAGAACAAGTCATTATTCTGCACCTCAGAACAGGACACAATAGATTACACAACCACATGTATACACAATTCAAGATTGGTGAATCAGCCATGAACACATGTGGACTGGCATCACAGACAGCAGAGCACATACTCCAAGACTGCCCAAAATATAACATATCTAGGCAAACCTTCTGGCCTAGAGAGACGACAGAGGAAGATAAACTCTACAGACCGCTGAGTGAACTAAAAAAGACAGTTACATCATACAATATACAACATTGCAGTTATAGACATATTTCAAGCGAACGAAAGAAGAAGAGGAATGTAACTTTATATGCATTTTATTTTTATAGTTAATCTATAAACACTCTAGTCTATATATATAAAAGAGAATGTTTGTGTGTCTTTTATGCGTTCCCGAACAGTCCATCCGATTGAGATGAAATTTTCTACAGATGTTCTTCTCATTCCCGTGGAGCCAACTGGCATAGTTAGTTAGTTTAAAATCAACAATTTTTTCCTCCAGCATGAAAGAAAATGGCACGAGCTTAAGAAACAGATGAATAAATGTTCCGCCATTTTGCTGCAAGGGAACTCACTCTCTGATTAAACCAGAAATTAGTTGTGAACAGTTGTTGTTCTCACTAGCGCAGATGCAAATGAAATAGTTAGTTAGTTTAAAATCAATTTTTAATTTTTGGGAACGAGAAAGGGATCATCAGAAACCGACCAATGGGAACGGGAGAAGGGGCTAGAATACGAATTAAATAAAATGCTCCCCGCTAGGGGCTAGATGAAGACAATTGAATTTTATTGTGTCTGCTATACAAGTCTCTCCCTTTTCCAGCAATCATATTTTATTGTGTGCCCACTATACAAGTCTGCCTCCTCTTTCATTATGCTCCTCAAGTTCATAATTACCTAATCACCCTATGATTGATTGATTGATTTAGGAACTGACATCACAGCATTCGGGCATTCCCATAAGCGCTCCGTCCCCATCCTCAGCAGCCAGCGAAGAGTTCCAACACTAATAGTTCCAGTAGCAATCTGATTATATGTCTGTCTTGCCTTTACTCTGAGCGTCGGCCAGATCCCCTCGTCACACCTCGCTGTCTCATTCTTACCAGACTATGGTGATCCATTTGCTCCTCCAAGGTGTACATGTGCTCCCACAAGGCCGCAACCACATCTGCCTTGTCATGCATCAATACTCCAAGTTTTGCCGAATCAGCTAATCTGTCTGCCTGTTCATTCCCCAGCACACCGGCATGCCCCGGAGAAAAGATCCAGGTGATGCTTTCTACCCATGACCTCCGAAGCGAAGCAAGCCACTCAGCACGAAGCCTACCTGTCCTCACCCTCCACAGCATGCTTTCTGAGTCAGTTACAATCACAATGTGTGTATGTATCGTGTTCTCCATCCAGCGGAAAGCTGTAATGACCGCCTCCACCTCCATTCTTAATCTAGATGTGGCATCATACGCCAGGCTCTCCTGCACCAAACATCGACCATTAGCTTTTGCTAAGAATCCCCAGGCACTTCTCCTACCTCTCAACACCGAACCATCCGTGTAGATAATCACATCACCCAGGCGAGTATTGTCCTGAATTAGTTGCTGGATTTCCACTTCCATGCCCCTGCTGGCTTCTCCCTGCACTCCCGGCTAAATGTGATTATAACTCTGCACAAGTCTGACTGCTCCGCGACACAATCTGACCCACTCCTCTCCTCGCCTAATGTTCTCCAAGGGGCACACCTGTCTGATTGTATCCTCCGCCTGAGCCATCCATGATTTCCCTCTTATCAGTCTCTGACCCTTAACTGCGTCCAGCGCCTCATGCAACGAGTGATCTGTGTCTGCAGCTACTCTGAGGTTTGCTTTCACCTGCATCACCTTGTGCCTACCAGCAACAGTCGGCAGACCAAGGATGTAACGCATACACACTACTGGGGTATCTCTGGTGCATCCCAGAATGACCCGCATAGCTTTGTTCTGTATGCGCTCTAATTTCACCAGCTGACTCTTTGAGACAGTGAGCAATCCTAGTCCATAATCAGTCACTGAGAGGATCAAGTGCTGGTATAGTGTGAAGAACATTCTCTGCTCTGAGTCCATTGCAGCCATAGTTTTAAATGCATTGAGTCCCTTTTGAGATCTTGTCACAACCGTCTCCACATGGTCCTTGAAGGACAGACTCCTGTCAAATGTGATTCCCAGATATTTGAGTGTGCAACCATTCTATTAGTTTTATCAATTTTAGCAATAAAGTATCCAAATATGATATTTATTCCTGAGTTTTTTCATTTCAAGGCTCTACCCAGCCATCTTTTTTGTACAAAATTCTTGATGTAAATAGGGAAGCTAGGATTCTTGTCGAACATCTGTAGAGACTAATGTGTATGTTTGCAATAAGTGCATGGTTCCCAGATTCCCTTGTTTGATTTGTGCAGTCTTTCTTTACATTAATGTCTACGTTGATATATCTACTGTTGGTGAGCTGGTTGGCTGCATGCTTGCTGTCTCAATGTCTGTACTCAGTACTGATGGCTGTCACTTCCTTTATATCTCTTTCTATACATTTTTCTCCAAATCTTTTTTCCCTATACAGTGAAAATATCTTCAGAAATGTAGAAGATATAAATGGAATCATCATAGGAGGACCAAACATCCATAACATTAGATATGCAGATAATACAGTATTGATTGCAAACAATGAGCAAGATCTGCAACAATTAGTAGATGTGGTTGTTGCACACAGTGAACAACTAGGGTTAGAATTAAATTGTAAGAAGACACAGATTATGGTCATCACTTTTTTTTTTGTTCGCATAACCTTTACAAGACATTGCTGTCAACATCAACATCTTTTAGCTGATTGTTGATTTCTTGGCAAGATTATGTTCAGTAGTTTGCCACTGCCTTCTGAGCGACCGGCTCATATACCCCGTAAGTTACAGACACGGAGAGAACTGCTACTGATTCTCGCGCATGTCACGTTACTCATGAGAGTATATGGGATTACGGAGAAAGTCGTGTAACCCCTAGACCAGTGAGACTGGCACGGTTATCACTAGGAAGAACAAAACACCACAATGTAATATTCAAGTAAATGGGAATATTCTTCAACAAGTGAACTGGCACAATTATCTCGGAACAGTCATAACATCTGATGGGAGATGCCTTGAAGAGATTAGAACAAGAATCGCCATGGCGAAAGTAGCCTTTAGCAAGGTGAAAAGCATACTGACCAATAAAGAGAACTGAAACGAGAAAAAGAGTGTTGAGGTGCTACATTGAGCCTGTACTTTTGTATGGATGTGAAACTTGGACAATGAGCAGTCAAGCTGAAACACATCTTATGGCTATGGAAATGTGGTTTCTGAGGAGAATGCAAAGAATACCATGGAAAGACAGAAAAACCAATGGCCAAGTCCTACAAGAAACAAATGACAATTGTAAACTGATTAGAGAAATTAGACATAGACAGTCAACAATTTTGGACATGTTATGAGAAGAAGCAAATTGGAGAACTTGGTGACGACTGGCAAGATCGAGGGGAAGAAAACAAGGGGAAGACAGAGAAGTAAATACCTGGATGGCTTGGCCATTTGGCATGGTCGAGACAAGAACACTGAGCTGATCCACGACTCTGGCGATCAAGTGAGATGGCAGAACATGACCGCCCATGCTTACATGTATGGCACATGTTGAATGATGATGGATAGATGGATGCATGTTTCCAGTTTTCACAATATATTATATTCCAGTTTTTGTCTTCTCATGATGTGACCCAAATAATGATGACACCTCTTTCTGATGTTTGAAGATGTATTTGTGTTTTGGCCTCTTTCAGAATGTTTAGATTACTCATTTTTAATTAGGCTGTCCGCGGATCACTGTCATCCATTATGTAGCAATGTCAGTTGTTGGACTTTGTAAGTATTGGTGGGGATGGTGGAAAATTTTTTCAAGGAATATTTTAAGCGACAGTGCAGGGACTTCCGGTTTCTAACCATGTCTGCTCCTGATTCCATATATTTGAAAACAATGTGGCAAACATCGTGGGGAAAAGCTCTAATAAATGCAAGATTGGTCTGTCTGCAAGCATTTGTGTTTGAGAAACTTTATTCACTTGAAGCTATTGACGTTTATTGGTGTAATGTAAACTAATTTTGGTTTTAACTTCTCTTTCTTTTTCTCTCTTGTTACTAATTAATGCATTTTTTAATTGTTCCTTCAATTTTACATAAATATGAAGAGTTTCAATGTTAATCTTCTTTAATTGTGTTCAGGAAAAAATATTCAGTAGTTAGCACAACCATGAAAATGAGATATGGCCTTCATAACACAAAATTCAAAATGGCAGCGCCCATACAATAGCACTAAACTATAGCGGACCTGTCTTTATTTACAATTAGAACTGGCAATTTAACTACTAAAATTAAACGGAATACAAGTTCATTTGTAGCAGTAATTTATCTGTGTACTTGTATAATTTTTCAGCATGTGACATGACTGACAATAATTTTGAAAGCCAGTTTTTTTCTGTAAACCTGTAAGTTGTGTAAGGAGTAATTTTCTTTCTAAGCAGCGCAGCAGTATATTATTATTTAAATTTAAATACAATACTGTAAAATAAATTATGTTTTTTTTTAAAGTTAGTATTTAATTATTAATTGCTCACTTTTAGATACAGAAAAGTTTAATTTCTAAACTAAGAATAGTGTAATTATAGAGCAGAAGTAGAAATCAATTATTAGCGAAAGTGACTGCTTAATTTATGCAGCAGTTACAAACTTATTTATTTACATTAATAAATGATGCATGATATTTAATCAACAAAAGAAAGCTGTTGCAATGCAGTGGGTACATTAAGACAATATGAGTACATTTTCATGAATTGTTCTTTCACTAACGACGAACATTTCACATGACATTTATTTAATATAAAAGGGCAGCTATTTATAACTGTTAATTTTGTCACACCACATCCTGTCGAAAAGTCTTAAAAGTCAAGTACATTTTTCTCGGAGACATGGAGACTCTTGTGCTTTGTGCGATGCTTTCGGCAGGCCACCTTGCGGAAAGAGATCGAGCCATATGGGATCAAACCCGGTGCAATTAAGTCGATCATCTTGATCCTGTCGACATTCTATTGAAAGAGAAATTGACTTTTATTTTCCTGTTACCAAAATGCACAATATAGTATACATCTTGTCAGGTTTGTTAGTGATGCGACAGACTTTTAATGAATAATAAACAATTGGTGGCCATTTTTAATTGCTAATTAGGTCACAGCACATCCTATCGAAAAATAGATAATACGTCAAGTTAGGCCTCACCACCCCGGACACAATGATATACAGTACTATGTTGTCCGTTCAAAAATAAACAAGCCACAGTAATAGACAGCAAAAATTCTCAGCACCCAATTTATTGGGCCGCGATCAGCTGTGTTCAATTTACTAAGATTTCTTTACACTTCCAGGTTATAGATTACGACACACACAAATTAATAACTCCGCTTAGAATTAATGTACAGTCTTCATTGAGATACTGTTGGATTCGTCTTGTCAAGCTGTACCCAACTGTCATTGTTTCATAAGTAAAAACACAACTTTTAAATAAAAGTCTATATAAGCTACCATTGCCGGTCTCTCTGGCCGAGGGGTTACAACACTTTCTCCGTAATCCCGTTTATCACGCAGAGTCTCGGAGAGGGCGAGAGCTGGGAGCGGTTCGACCCCCGCTGGTGACTTGCGGGATAACTGAGCCGGCCGCTCAGAAAGCAATGGCAAACTACTGAGCGTAATCTTGCCAAGAAATCAACATACAGCTGAAAGATGCTGATGTTGACAGCGATGTCCTGTAAAGGATATGCAAAAAAAAAAAAAATATATGCTACCATTATGTGGCATCACCATCCATCCACCAGCCATTACATCTGTTTTCTTATTTATTATTCAAGCTAAGCCACTCAGGCCCATCTTTTCATTGTCTTGTAATAATACAATACTAATACTATAGACTGTCCAGAAATGAATGCCTTCATTCCCGATCAATTATTTTGAAAACCGTCTGTTGCATCGTTATGAAATTTTTCCTGCCGCCATATATTTACCCGCCAACACCACCCCCCCCCCCCCCCCCCCTTCCTATCCCCAAGGAATATGTCTTTGATAGGTCCAAAAGCAACTTAACTCATGGAAAGCGGCGACATTTCTTTGATGTTTTGGTGAAAAACTAGTGGTTTCTCACTAACAAACTTCTTTTACAGTAATGCACCATTCCACTGCGCGAGGCTCTTGTCATAAGGCCAATCCCATGTCCCACGAGAAAATTAACTATTCAACTATTCCGTGTGAAGACGTAATACATTTAATAATATGCACTTCATCTCTGACCCGTAAATTATATACTGCATATAAACAAACTTTGAACGAAGTGACTATTCATACTCCAACTATGAATAAATTCTCCCTTTATTCATACTTAAACTATGTTTAAAGACTCCCTTTATTCATAGTTGAACTGTCCCGGCTGGTCACATGATTTGCCAAGTCACATGACTTAACGTACATGATGTCATCGGGACATGTGTGTAGCTGTATTATACATTTTCATTTGTTCAAAATCGTGTCCTTAGTAGCATAGTGGTAAGTGTCTCCGCCTTTTACGTGGGAGCTCGAGGTTTGATTCCATACCTGACAATTTTTTTTTTTTAAATTGTTCAGCAATTAATTGGGTGAAAGCGACTTTTTAACAAAACAATATTAGGAACTAAAATATAGAACTGAGAAACTCGAAGCTTGTTAATAAAGTGTGCTCTAGGATCTGGAGTGATCAAGCAAGGCCTCAGCAATAGCAGTGCCCTGTATGTTCTCTCCCGACCTGTCCCACTCTTTGGAGCGTGCACTGAAGTAACCACATATCAGATACCTGGTAAATGAAGAAATAAGTTGGTATCAACCAATGCTAGTCTGGTGATCTCGCTTTAGGCAACAAACAGTCTTTCCTAGGGTTCTTGTGTATTAGGTGTTTGTTACCTGTGTCTTTACCTTGCTGCGCAAGAACCTGCACACTTATCTTTCTGTTCTTATCTGTCCTCTATTTTTGTTGTCTTATGAAAGGCGCTTAGCCACCCGAACACAAGTTCTTCTCTCTCTCTCTCTCTCTCTCTCTCTCTCTCTCTCTCTCTCTCTCTCTCTCTCTCTCTCTCTCTCTCTCTCTCCCCCCCCCTTCTTTATCTCCCTCCCCCTCTCTTTCTTGTCTTTATCACTTTTTAATGTCTTTATTTTCAACACATCTTTCTCATATCTCTGTCTCTCACACTATCTTCGTTATCTATCTCTCTCTTCTCTCTTTTCAACCTGCTTCACATATACCAGGTTTTCCTGCACTTTATATGCATAGCATTTCCTTGTTTATTTGTTAATTCATGAGGCCAGTCAGTCGAAAGCCTGGTATTTGTATTGCCTAATCATGTCTCTCTGAGGTGGCACATATTACTGTCAGCTTGGACCAGAATTATCCAGACATAAATAGTAGGAAATAGTAGGTCGGTAACGTAAACAAAGATGGATGCCTGTAAACAGTAAGTGTACAGAAACGCAAGTTAACAATTCTTGAACTCGCCTGGGGACACAAAAAATTATTCTTGATATTTAAACAACCAGAAAGAACTAACGTAATGTCACTAAGTATGAATAAAGCTCAGTTTTATTCATACTTCAACTATGTATAAAGTATCCCTTTATTTTATTCATACTTCAACTATGTATAAAGTCTCCCTGAAAATCTGCTGTACAATCTCCAGAAGAAAAAATTATTTTGTTGGGTGGACATGATGATAAGGTTATATGCTAAATCTCATCATTTTCCCTCAGTTGGAAACTGAGATATGGAATTTTATATTGGGGCAGACAAAAGTAAACAGACTTTAAATATAATATTCAAAAGCAATAGAAATTCAACCACCAATGTAGCAATGTCAGAATTATCTAACTTTCCCATTGGGGTGGGGGAACTTGATCTTGATTTTGCGCGCTATTTCTTGAGACCAGCGATTGACTTCCGGTTGTTACCATGTCTTTCAAGAATATAATTATTCGAAAGCAGTGTGATACGACGAAAGGGGAATCCACTCTGATCTTTGCAGTATTGGTCCTTCTGCTATGCGCCGAAAGTTTGAGGCCGAAAAAGTGTTCTTTCTGGAATTTCTTGGGGTCTATTCACGAATAGTAAGTTAATCTGTCTTATAACTCCTGAAGTAAAAAGAAGACTTAACTTTTTATTGCATTTTTTAATCCCTTGTCCAGTTTTACATAAATGTGAAGAGTTTCAACACAGCTGGTGTTTGCTGGAGTTCAGGAAAAAATATTTAGTGACATGGCCGTCATAATACAAAATTCAAGATGGCGGCACCCATACAATACAATAGTACTAAACTTTAGCGGACGTATATTTATTTATCTCCCCCGATGGTGTTTCCACCTTGTCGTGGTGGGGGAGCTTGAGTTTCTCAATGACCCTGAGAGCTATGCCGGCGGTAGCGTAGCTACCAGCAGGGCCTCCCAAGCCGGACAGGTCAAAGGGTAGAGAACAGACAAAGAGAAACACCCTGGTCCTCCAGGTTGGGGGTTGAAGCGTGGGGTTAACATCCCCACCTTTGTAAAAACCTTTCTTTGTTACGAAACAAATACATGAGCCTCGATATCGGACTGACTTATCTGGACAACGACCTTGGAACGTTAAAGGACTTTTGAGATTTGGAACATGGAATGTACGGACACTATATCGAGCTGGAGCGGCCGAAGAACTAACCCGGGAGCTGGGTGAATATCAAATGGATATAACAGCAATTCAAGAAATAAGGTGGCCAGGAGAGGGTACTTTAGAGCAAAATGGAATGATTATAATATATGGAGGAAACACCCAAAATAAACATGAATTAGGAACAGGATTTGTCATCAAAAAAGAGTTATGGGGGAACGTTTTAAACTTTAAAGCTTTTAATGACAGGATTAGTAAATTACGAATAAAAGGTAAATGGAAAAATATAACGATGATTAATGTACATGCACCTACTGAAGAGAAAGAAGAAGATATTAAAGAAGACTTTTATAATGATCTGGAAGATGTCATAGAAGAAACCCCCAAACAGGACATCCTGATTGTGCTGAGAGACTTCAATGCAAAAATAGGTAGAGAGCAAACTAATAAAAAAGTGGCCGGTATGGAAAGCCTACATACAACTTCAAATGATAATGGATGGAGAGTCATCAACCTGGCAGAAGCCAAAGGACTGCAGATTAGCAGTACCAGACTACAAAGAAAGGATATACACAAACAAACTTGGAAATCATGTGACAAGAGAACCTATAATCAAATAGATCACATTTTAATTAACAACAGAAATGCATCAAACATACAGCAAGTCAGAAGTTATAGAGGAGCTGAGTGCCACAGTGACCACTTCCTCGTTGGAGCAAAATTTAAAATAAAACTTAAGAGAGCTTTCTATACTAAATTACAAAGATTACACCCAACATATAACAGAGAAAAACTGCAAGACATTACAGTCAAAGAGAAATTTACAGATGAAATAAAATGTAAACTTGAAACTCTGCAAAACCCTTTGGAGGAAAGCGTTGACCAAACTTGGTTGAACATCAAGAATACAATTCAGTCTACCGCAGAAGAATGTCTCGGTGTGTTAACCACGCATAGAAAGAACAGATGGTTCAATCAAAAATGTGAAGAAGCAGTCATTAGGAAGAAGAATGCCAGACATGTATGGTTAAATGACATCAATAACATCCAAAAGGAAGAGCATTATAGAAATGAATGTAAAGAGGCTACAAAAATAGTCAGACAGCAGAAGCGAGAATATATGAGTAATATAATCAAAGATATGGAAACTAATCACCAGAAAAATGAATCCAGAAAATTTTTTAAAGAACTGGAGTCAATGAAACGAGGGCACCAACAAAACACTTATGGTTTAAAAGACAAAAATGGGAATATGATAAATACCAATGAGGAAATGTGCAACACATGGAAAGAATATTTTATTGAATTACTAAATTGTGAAGCTCCAAGTCACATTTTCCCACAGGAAGAGGTTCTAACATGCGAACCACAAATTGAAGAACCTACATTTGAAGAAATCCTATATGTAATCACACGACTTAAAAAAATAAGGCAACTGGGACTGATGGAATTGCTGCTGAATTTATAAAGGCAGGTGGCCATGCATTACATCTAAAGCTATACGAACTAATAATAAAAATCTGGAGGACAGAAGAATTACCCCATGACTGGAAAGAGTCATTATTGATACCTATCTTTAAGAAAGGAGACAAGTTCCAATGTGGAAATTATAGAGGAATATCACTACTGTCCACAAGCTATAAGATACTATCCGCAGTATTACTAAATAGACTAAAACCATATTCAGAAGACATATTAGGTGACTACCAGGCGGGTTTTAGACAAAACAGATCAACAATAGATCAGATATTTATCTTACGACAAATAGCCGAGAAACATTGGGAATATAAAAGAGATCTCCATAACATTTTTGTTGATTTTAAAAAGGCTTATGATAGTGTCCATAGGAATAGTCTATGGAATGCTATGCAGGAATTTGGAATACCAAGGAAGTTAATCAACATGACCAGACTATGCATGGAAGATACTTATAATATAGTAACATATAAAGGCAGGAAATCAGACCCCTTCCAAATAACATCTGGCTTGAAACAGGGTGATGCACTATCGCCGCTACTCTTCAATCTGGCTCTAGAGAAAGTTGTAAGGAAGGTAAAGGAGGAATGTGATATTGGAGGAACATCCAAGCTGCTTGGTTATGCAGATGATATAGATATTATAGGGCAAAGTGAACAAAAGACATTGGAAATATTGACTCACTTAAAGGGAAAAGCCCAACAGATGGGGCTGGTTATCAACCAAGATAAGACAGAATATATGGTAATTTCAAGAGACGGAATGGCTAGAAACTCTGGCCACATACAAATAGATAATATGACCATTAAAAGAACGGAAACATACAAATACCTGGGTACAATCTTCAACTGCTCCAACATCATAAGGGAAGAAATACAAACTAGAATTAACTCTGGAAATAAGATATACTATGCACTACAACATCTACTAAAATCAAAGGCGCTATCTCGTAACACCAAAATCACAATATACAAAACACTGATCAGACCAGTTGTGCTGTATGGCTCTGAAACATGGAGTACAACGAAAGGAGACGAAGCCTTGTTACAAACCTTTGAGAACAAAATTTTAAGACGCATCTTTGGACCCATTAGGGATACACAAAGTGGAGAGTGGAAAAGAAGAAGTAACAAAGACATTTATGATCTGTTTAAGTCCCCGCTAATCACTGGTATCATGAAGGCTAATAGACTACAATGGCTGGGGCATATAGAAAGAATGGAAGATAATAGGGAAACAAAACTCGCTTACACTCAGGAAATAAATGACCGTAGACCCCGAGGTAGACCAAGAAGGCGGTGGAGAGATAATACATGTACAGACCTACAAGCACTTGGAATCAACGACTGGCAAGAGAAGGTCCACCAGAGAGACGAATGGAGACGGATTGTATTTGCAGCAAAGAACCTCAATGGCTCGGAACGCTGAAGAAGAAGAAGAAGAAGAAGATATTTATTTATAATTAGAACTGGTAATTTAACTACTAAAATTAAACAGAATACAAGTATCATTTGTAGCAGAAATGTATCTGTGTACTTGTATAATATTTCAGCATTTGACATGACTGAAAATAATTGTGAAAGCCATTTTTCAGACCTGTCTCTGTTATTAGCAGAGCACCAGTACTTAATTATTTAAATTTAAATAAAATACTGTGAAATAAGTTATGGTTTTTTTTTTAAAGTTAGTATTTAATTATTAATTGCTCACTTCTAGATACAGAACAATGTAATTATTGAGCAGAAGTAGAAATCCATTATTAGCGAATATTTTATTTACTTATTTTTTTTTAAATTTAATATTTTAATAATTAATTAATTTACTGCTTAATTTATGCAGCAGTTACAAACTTATTTACTTACATTAATGCTTGATATTTAATCAACAAAAGAAAGCTGTCGCAATGCAGTTGGTACATTAAGACAATATGAGTAAATTTTTATGAATTGTTCTTTCACTAACGACGAACATTTCACATGACATTTAATTAATATAAATGGGCAGCTATTTTTAACTATTAATTAGGTCATGCCACATCCTATCGAAAAATATATAATACGTCAAGTTAGGCCTCGCCGCCCCGGATGCAATGATAAATGGCACTACATTGTCCGTTTAAAAATAAACAAGCCACAGTAATAAAAGGGACATAATACACAATTGGTGGCCATTTAAAATTATTAATTAGGTCACGACACATCCTATCGAAAAATATATAATACGTCAAGTTAGGCCTCGCCGCCCCAGACGCAATGATATATGCATATGGCACTACGTTGTCCGTTTAATAATAAACAAGCCACAGTAATAGAAGGCAGAATTTATCAGCTTTCAATTTAATGGGCCGTGATAACATCTCCCTTATCTCTTAGATCATCATTACACTTCCTGGTATTAAATTACGTCACCAAAAAATTCATAACTCCGCTTAGAATTAACGAACATTCTTCGTTGAGATACCGTTGGATTCGTCTTGTCAAGCTGTATCTAAGTGGTATGATTTCATAAGTAAAAACCCAATTTTTAAATATTGACCAAAATTGCTAGGACACTGTGTGGTAAATTCACTAGTAAAGTAAATTAGTTTATTCTCTTCTTATTTAATTTCAACAAGCATATATCATATAATTTTATAAATATATAATATGAATATATTATTATTAAGCTATTAATCGGCATTATCATAAATAAAGCACAAAATACATACTCGGGTCCTGCTGTACAAACTAAAACTTTGAATGTACCACTTGAATCGTACCCGGATTAAACCCACAGAGTGCGACAGGCAAAAAGCTAAAGCCTTTACAATGTCCGGCTTTTCGTATATTTCATGTTTTTGTTTTTTTTTTTATTTTATGAGTAATTAATAAAGATTATAAGGTAATATGTAAATTGTACAATCGGCTGTTTAAATAATGTTTTTTAGCATTTTGAATACGAAGTGACTATACTATACTATATTATTTACAAAAATGTGTGGCTGATCATGTGATGTGATGTCCATTTTCGTTTGTCTACATTAATACATTATTAATGTTTGTGGAACTGTCATTGAGTCATTGTGTCCTCGGTAGTGTAATGGGAGAGTACGACTGCGCGGAAGAAATCATTCCTGATTCAACGGGCAAGACGGCGTTTACCTGCAAAGCGTTGGGAACATAATGAGCACGGCAAGGCACGTAGAGCGCCCTGGTCATCCACTGCACCTGTATTCGTCTCCAGTCGTCTTGACTTGTCCTGCCACTGGATTCAGATGGACTCAGGCGAGAGAGTGAGGTCGACGAATTGCGCAACTCTTCCTCACTTTAATCCAACTCATCGCGCAAGTCATTCTTCATCCAACGCCATATATCACCTTCAAGCCCTGTGGCGATGGGCGAGCGGCGAAGTGGCAGGCGTGGGTACGCTGGCAGCCGTAGTCGCAGACCTGCACACAGGCGGCTCAAGCCATATGGTCGTCTTCTACTGACCAGAACAGCAGTGGGATTCGGCAGCCCCCTGAGCGACTGAGCAGCCCTCTATAGGAAAGCACTGCTCACCTCCATAGCAGCGATGCGGGTGATGGCGGCAGCAAACTGTGAGCAGCGCCATCTATGTCTTCTATACGAGGGGCTGGTCATGTCTGTTTTGGAGTATGCAATGGCAATCCTGACTCTCAGCCATAAGCAGATAGAAAGGATGGAAAGGATACAGAATGAAGCTATGCGCATTATTCTTGGATGTACAAGAGATACAGCATGCAGGGCGATGCGCTACCTTCTTGATTTTCCAACCATTGAAGAGAGAATACAAGTTTGCAGGGCACGCGCCTACCTCAGAATTAACGCAAACACACAACATCCACTGCATAGTGAAATTAGGAAGGTGAAGGGCAGCAGGTTAAAAAGAGGACGGTCGTGGATGGGTCAAGCAGAAGACATTCTTCAACAGGTGTGTTCACTTGAGGACTTAGAACCTGGCGAGGAGTGGGTGCAAGTGCCAACAGACTTCTGCACATCCTTTTCAGTTTGCATCCAACTAGATAGAAAATGCAGACAAGAAAATCCGGCTGCTGTTGAGGCTGAAGTACAAGCGTTGATTTTCGAGAATTCGCTAGACGGTGACGCGGTCATCTACACAGATGGGTCGGTCGTCCGACATGTGAGAAGCTCATGGGCCTTTACAGCTCGGGCCGGAGGGAAAATTGTGAAGGAGGACTCTGGTGCTTTCACTGAAACCACAAGTAGCCTGACCATGGAAGTCATGGCAGTAAGTAAAGCAATAACATGGCTCGAGACACAGACATTCACTAGGGCTTGTTTCCTTAGCGACTCAATGAACATGATCAAGAGGATAGAGGAGGGGTCGATCCGAAGAGAATGGTTGCTGCCTCTGACGCGGTCTCGGCTGGCAAAGATTAGTTTCATCTTCGTGCCAGGGCATGCGGGAGTACAAGGAAATGAGCGGGCTGACAAGCTCGCAGGTGAGGCTACTGTGGAGGGCGGACGCGCCATGGACCAGGCTGACATTCTGAATGCTCTACGAGAAGTGAGACTTTTGCGAGAACCAAGTGATGACTGTGAATCTACAACAATGGCCAGACTGCGGGAGCAGCAAATTAAAAGAGGGGTGGCCAAACAAGAACACTACGCAGGAAGCCAAAGAAGATTGATAAACCAACACAGAACTGGCGTCGTTAGCCGCTACACGCTGCGGGATTTGCTGAGGAGGGGATCCGAGCACTTATGGACTGAATGGTTCGATGTGCAACGAGGATGATCTGTCGACTAACTAACTAACTAACTAACACCTCCATAGCATGAGGAAGGGGCTAGAAAAGGTGCCCTAAACATTGTCTGCTCCATCACTACCTAACCAGTTAGCGGTCGACATACAAAGAAAGGAAAAACAGGTAAAGCTAAAAGAGCAAACCATATTCCCTTAACAATCGGAACTTGGAATGTACGCACCCTATTTGATAGAGATGGCGCGTCGGGTCCAGAGAGACGAACAGCACTGATTGGGAGAGAGCTGGGCAGGTACAACATCGACATTGCAGCCTTGAGCGAGACACGACTTGCAGAAGGCGGCCAAATCTGTGAAATACGTGCCGGATACACATTTTTCTGGAGTGGAAGGAAAAGCGAAGAAAGACGCCAATCCGGTGTGGGATTTGCCATTAAGTCAGCCCTGATCGGCAAACTACCTGGATTTCCAAAGGCTATAAACGGCAGGCTCATGACCATTAAATTGCCCCTGCTGAATGGGAGGAAGCATGCAACCATTGTGAGTGTCTACGCACCAATTATGACCAACGAAGATGATGTCAAGAACACGTTCTATGAGGACCTGCACAATGTATTAACATCTGTTCCCAAAGGAGACAAACTTATACTCCTTGGGGATCTCAATGCCAGAGTAGGCACGGACACCATCTCTTGGAGTAGCATTATTGGAAAGCTCGGAGTCGGAAATTGTAACAGCAATGGACTCCTCCTTCTTCATACATGTGCCGAACACGATCTCCTGATTACCAACACAATTTTCCGTCTCCCCATGAGAAACCGGACATCGTGGATGCACCCTCGATCGAACCACTGGCACCTCATTGACTATGTCATCGTCAGGAGGAGTGACAGACAAGACGTTCGGGTGACAAAATCCATGTGTGGTGCTGAATGTTGGACAGACCATCGTCTCAATATCTCGAAAATAAACATTCACATCAAACCACCACGGCGTCCTCAAGGGGTGAAGATGCAAAAAAAATAAAAAACAACAACTAAATGTCACCCGCCTAAACAGCAAGAAAATGCAGCTGTCGTTTGAAAATATGCTGGAAGACCGCCCAATGCTGCAGCTAAACAGGATACAGAAACAGAGTGGAGAGCCCTAAAGGACATAATTTACAACACTGCTATGGAAATCCTGGGTCCAACCTTCCCCCCTCCCCCCCCCCCCTTCCCCGAAAGCATAAAGACTGATTTGATGAAAATTCCGAATACATGAACCAATTGCTGGCCGAGAAACATCTTCTCCTCGAGGCACATTTGAATGGCCCGAAGTCAACATCAAAAAAAGATGCCTTCAAGAACATTCAGAGAGTAGTGCAGCAGAAACTTCGGCACATGCGGGACTCCTGGCTGAGCAGCAAAGCTGATGAAATTCAAGGCTTTGCTGACAGACATAATATGAAAAACTTCTACGACTCACTGAAAGCGGTCTATGGTCCTACATCACCAGGCACAGCTCCCCACCTCAGTGCAGATGGGGGAACATTGGTCACCGATAAGAAAGACATCCTTCAGCGCTGGGCAGAACATTTCAGCAACATCTTAAATGCAACTTCCTTCTTCGATGATGAAACCATCAACTGCCTTCCTCAAGTTCCCATCAATGATACACTTGATGACCTGCCAACCATAGTGGAAGTAAACAAAGACATCCAACAACTCTCCAGCGGCAAGGCACCTGGTTTGGACTCCATCCCGGCAGAGATATACAAGGCATGTGGGCCGGTCCTAACAGAGCAGCTTCACCAAGTCTTTACAAACATATGGGTGAACGAGACCATGCCACAAGATTTCAAGGACGCGTCAATAGTCCACCTTTACAAACGAAAAGGAAACCGCCAATCCTGTGACAACCACCGAGGCATCTCCTTGCTTTCAATTGCAGGGAAGATACTCGCCAGAATTCTTCTCAATCGCCTCACAGCCCATCTCGATCAAGGTCTTCTTCCCGAGAGCCAGTGTAGCTTCAGAAAAGAACGTGGAACTGTTGATATGATTTTCGCTGCAAGGCAACTGCAAGAGAAATGTCAGGAACAGAACTGCGAAATGTTCTCCACTTTCATTGACCTTACCAAGGCTTTTGATACAGTCAGCAGAGAAAGACTGTGGAAGATTATGGAAAAATATGGCTGTCCACGAAAGTTTGTCCAAATAGTGCAGCTATTTCATGATGGCATGCAGGCAAGAGTACAGGAAAATGGTGAACTGTCTGAGCCCTTTCCTGTCACCAATGGAGTTAAACAAAGATGTGTCCTGGCACCAAACTGTTCAGCCTCATGTTTTCAGCTATGTTGACGAATGCCTTCGAGAACAACGACAATGGAATAGACATCAACTACCGCATAGATGGAAAGTTATTCAATCTCAGAAGACTGAAAGCTAAAACCAAAATTGACAGTGACACCGTCAGAGAGCTCCTGTTAGCTGATGATTGCGCTCTATACGCCAACTCAGAGGCGGACATGCAACATAATGTTTCAGCTTTCTCACACGCCTGTGCCAACTTTGGCCTCAATATCAATTTGGAGAAGACTGTAGTTATGTACCAGCCAGCTCCAGGGAATAATCACACTGTGCCGAATATCAAAGTGAATGGTCATAGTCTAAGTGTTGTGGACAAATTCACCTGTCTTGGCAGCACTGTGTCACAAGCTGCCACAATTGATGATGAAGTGAATGCAAGAATCTCCAAGGCCAGCGAGGCCTTTGGCAGACTGTACAAGAATGTATGGGACAGAAATGGAATAAGCCTGCAAACAAAGCTGAAAGTCTACAAAGCAGTTGTATTATCCACACTGCTATATGCTTGTGAAACCTGGACTGTTTATCAGCGACACGCTAGGAAATTAAACCACTTCCACACAGTCTGCCTTATGAAGTTACTGAAGATTACATGGCAAGACAAGATCCCAGACACTGAAGTCCTAGAAATAGCGTCCATGCCCAGTATCCACACTATACTAATGAAGAATCAGATTCGCTGGGCTGGTCACTTGACTCGCATGCCGGATCACTGGCTCCCTAAACGAATTTTTTTACGACGAGTTGCGTTGTGGTAAACGCTCCCTGGGCGGCCAGAGGAAACGCTTTAAATACACTGAAAATCTCACTGAATGCTTTTGGAATTCATCATGATGTCTGGGAGACTGCAGCCAGAGACCGAAATTCGTGGCGTGCATCATTACACAAGGGTGCAGTCATGTGGTGTGAGGCAACCAGGACTGCAAGAGCTGTAAAGAAAAGGCAGGACAGAAAAACCACTGCAGTGTCAAAGAGCCGCATGTAGGCAGATAGAGAAGAGAGGAGTAAAACTAAGGAAGAGGACTAAGACAGGATAGAGATCATATCCCTATCTAGGAAATAGGGAATAGAAGGGACAGAAGCAGTAGGGAGAACTGTGAACAGTTCTCCGACTGGACACACACGTGTCCTAAAAGGGGACACGGCAGGACATGATCAGGAGTTATCCAGGTTAGAGTGGGGAAACCATTACCACGAGGAGTATCCATTAATAGTGGTAACTCTAGAAGAGTCAGCTTGTGACGAAACGCGTTTATCTGTCTTGGGTCGTAAAGATCCTGCACTATTTTGGCGCGTCATCGGGGGACTTTCCCCGCTAAAAATAGACTGAGGGAAGCCGATGGAGGAATTACTATCTAGAATCTTCTCGAAACACCGGAATTTTAGTGACCCGTGAGGCTGGGTATCGCACTAAATTCTCGTGCAGAGAGATCTAGAAATTCTAGGCGGGGGATGATGGTTTCCCGAGAAAGTGTCTTTCCTCAAGAAGCACTAGCTTCTCGTGCGTATTGAATTGGCACGAGTAGGGAAATTGGCTAAACCATTCATTCACTTCAATTTTGCTCGAAGGGAGCAGACGCAGGCCGGTTTGAGCCATTTTGTGTTGCGTCTCACCTCAACCATGATTCGGCTGACTGTTACGGAAAGGAGGCTGAGGTGTCCTTAAACAGTTCTGAAAGCTGACTGGAGTCTGGTTTTCGACATTCAGGAGTTTGCCTGTTGAGGAACCAGTCAACTATAATTGTCGTTGGCAGGAAACCACTTCGTGTGACACAGCGAAGGGTCAATTCTTTACTTATCACGCCAGACTCAACCACACCATGTACCCAATGTGATTCACCATGTGTGAAGGTTGCATCAAGTAATCCAGGTGCCCTGAAGGTGCACGTGTGGGACGTGATGGTTTGTGATGTTTTTCTACATTAGAAGATACTCTATTTCAGCCAGGAACTTTTCAGCATTTTGAGCAAGCATGCTCAAAGAAAGGAAACACCTGTCCGTATATTATTACGGTGGTTCTGCCTAAACGTGGAAATAAATGAAATTTAGACACTTGAATGGTTCTTTGGTCAGCTATAGTGGCAGGTCTTGAGAAGAACTACACCAGCTATTAACTTGTGGCAAGTGTTACCAGGTGGAAGGGACAATTGATTAAAGTCCAACCTGAATTGTTTTCCGTGAAATTAGATGTCTGATTCTAATAATGTACTGACCCAGTATGAAGATTATGAACTGTGTTCGAGTAGGACTCAGTGACATTTCAGTTGCCATATCTGATTCTTCAAGCAGTGTTACTGTGAGGGACCATTGAATTGGTCATTGACATATTCTTCAAGCAGTGTTACTGTGCTATGATTGATGGACCATTAGATTGGTCAGTGACTACTTAGGTTCATCGAAGTCATGAATACTTGGAGTCAAGTCCAGGAGGATTGTCTCCCAACCAGTGTTGTTAGAGAACTGTGTAGTAACAGTGACTCCGTGGGAGTGATACAGATGCAGTTGGTCCAGTTGAGTGAGGTCCAGCAGTGACTCTATTGTTGTGGATCCACGCTCTGGAGACGGAGTGGTCTCCAAGGTTCTAGTCATCTCACTGGAAGGAAGCCGGGTGAGTGGCGGACCGACTGGACAGGACATCTGCATCCAATCTACTTCTCCACCTGATGATGACAAGCATATCTCTGATTCTGTCTCTACTCTATCTTCTATTTGTGTAAATAGATTATTCTATCAGGATGTTCATTTCAGTTCTATATTCTCAAGGGTAGAATAAACTTTATGTAAGTTGACTTGCTCTTTGTATAATGATTGAGTGTGGTCTCGGACGATGCCTAAGTGTTCATTGTTCCACAGGGGTAGGTAGTTAGTGGGGGTCTAGAATCTGGAGGGGCTTGTAGACATAATTAACTAATATGAGATCAACCACAGAGTAAAAATGTGTATCTGTCTGTCCAACCCCTGGGGCTAGAATACACGGGAGTGCCAGAGACACCTCGGGTGTGGTTCACTCTCACTACCCAAGGTGAACTCGTTACACAGCTATTGACAAGTCACTAAACGTGTGCTGGAATACTGCACGCAAACCTGCTGACGCACGAAGGGTCACCGGCTCGTGGCTGGACACGCCACGAAAGTCAAGCAGACGGGGACATGACAGCGTAGAGGACAGATCGTAGTATTCACTCTGAATACTGTGTTGTTTATAGGACAGTAGAAATAGTGGTGACTTAGGCTTAGAATAATACAGTGGATATTACCATAGATAACGTCATAACATAATATTGTCATGATGTATATGATCCATATGGTTATCAGCTCTCAGAGCTATTGTGTAACTAGTCCAGAATAAATTTATATCCTTTTGTACGACGTACGAGTTATCATTCGTGTGGTGCAAAAGAAGAATCCATGTGTGCCTGTCAAAGCTAGGTTGCTGACAGGCAGGAAATCCTCCTCCAGAAACGTCAAGCATTCTTTGTCCACATTGTCAAAGAATATTTCGAACCAAAATAGGCCTTATCAGCCATCTTAGAACTCACGGCTCCATACTTTCAACCCCACTGGATGAAATGAATGGTCATCATCATTCTTGATGGACAAACAACAGTGGGAGAGTAGGGTTGGACTCCACGCTGGCAATTGTTTTATTATGATTTTAAATTTATTTTAATTTTTTACATTTTATTAATTATTTAATAACAAATATTAAACATTACGAACTAAAATATATAAATGAGAAACTCGAAGCATGTGAATAAAAAATAAAGTGTGCTCAATGGACCTGCAGCGACGGAGTGATCGAGTGTCGGAATCGATGGATCCATTAGTAGATGTCTTTGTTTAATGTGAATTTTATTTTCCAATTAAAATATCACTGTACGTCGAGTGTTTCCTTGTCGGCAAATATCATCTTAGTGGGGTTTGAAGAAAAATAACTTGCAAAGACAGACAAGACAAAGTTTTGTGAATAGGGTCTCCCTTTATTCACACAATTTTGTGAACAGGGGCTCCCTTTTGAAAAAGGCCTCCATTGAATTTATATTTATTTTTTAACATGATTGTTTCTTGGTCGATTCAGTAACAGTAAGATATACTCATTGTCAGATATTGTAGTAAAATTGTACTGATTGTGGGTTTAATCTGGTACGATTCAAATGAAACATTCAATACGTCCTTTGTCCTCTTTTTTCTCTTATTATGTCCACCTTTTGGTGCCCACGTATCTGGCAACCCTATGTCTATTTCACTTCTCAGATTGGGCAGTGAGGAGCACTTCGTGTGATATTCACTGCACATAAACAAAACATAATGAATGCATTAATGGAGCGACCCTTGCCGCGAAGTTGGAACTGCGACTAACTAACTAATTAATAGCATTCATTGCGAATTTCAATAGCGTTGCCATTAAACATTAATGCATATATGAATTAAAATTTAATGCACTAACGGAATGGCTAATAGTAAACTATCTTATCTATTTAGGGAGGCGTTATTCGTAATCGAATTACCGGAATTAACAAACATGTCGCAGTGTCCGCTCACTAGTCAATGTTAGTCAGAGCCGGTAAGAGGGTGGTTAATTTAATTAGGAGCGTTCACTGTTGCAAGTTTAATTCTGCCGAATTCTCCGTAATTTTCAATCAATCACCCATTCTGTACTCGGGATATTTGTTTGAGCACGGCAAGACACGTAGAGCACCTTGGTCATCCACTGCACCTGTATTCGTCTCCAGTCGTCTTGACTTGTCCTTCCATGTCTTTCAAGAATATAATTATTCGAAAGCAGTGTGATACGACGAAAGGGGAATCCACTCTGATCTTTGCAGTATTGGTCCTTCTGCTATGCGCCGAAAGTTTGAGGCCGAAAAAGTGTTCTTTCTGGAATTTCTTGGGGTCTATTCACGAATAGTAAGTTAATCTGTCTTATAACTCCTGAAGTAAAAAGAAGACTTAACTTTTTATTGCATTTTTTAATCCCTTGTCCAGTTTTACATAAATGTGAAGAGTTTCAACACAGCTGGTGTTTGCTGGAGTTCAGGAAAAAATATTTAGTGACATGGCCGTCATAACACAAAATTCAAGATGGCGGCACCCTTACAATACAATAGTACTAAACTTTAGCGGACGTATATTTATTTATAATTAGAACTGGTAATTTAACTACTAAAATTAAACAGAATACAAGTATCATTTGTAGCAGAAATGTATCTGTGTACTTGTATAATATTTCAGCATTTGACATGACTGAAAATAATTTTGAAAGCCATTTTTCAGACCTGTCTCTGTTATTAGCAGAGCACCAGTACTTAATTATTTAAATTTAAATAAGGGAGAGTTTATACGGACTTGAGTCCGAATAGACAGAGTAGTTTATACGGACTTGAGTCCGAATAGACAGAGTAGTTTATACGGAGCGGAGTCCGTATAGACAGAGTAGTTTATACGGAGCTGGGTATAGCTGAAGTATGAAGCTGTTTAAATATCAAGAATAATTTTCCAGATTGGTATCCCCAATAAAAATAATTGTGTCCCCATGCGAGTTAAAGAATTGTTAACTTGCGTTTCTGTACTCTTACTGTTTAATACAGGCTTCCATCTTTGTTGACATTACCGCCCTACTATTTCCTGCTATTGATGTCCTCATAATTCCGGTCCAAGCTGACAGTAATATGCGTCGCCTCAGAAAGACATGATTAGGCAATTCAAACACCAGGCTTCCGACTTACTGGCCTGATGAATTAACAAATAAACAAGGAAATGCTACGCACATAAAGTGCAGGAAAACCTGGTATATGTGAAGCAGGTTGAAAAGAGAGAGGGGGGAGATAGATAACGAAGATAGTGTGAGAGACAGAGATACGAGAAAGATGTGTTGAAAGACATAACAAAGTGATAAAGACAAGTGAGAGAAAGAGGATATATATATATATATATATATATATATATATAGAGAGAGAGAGAGAGAGAGAGAGAGAGAGAGAGAGAGAGAGAGAGAGAGAGAGAGAGAGAGAGAGAGAGAGAGAGAGAGAGAGAGAGAGAGAGAGAGAGAGAGAGAGAGAGAGAGAGAGAGAGAGAACTCATGTTCGGTTGGCTAAGCGCCTTTCCCAAGAAAGACAAGTGTGCAGGTTCTTGTGCAGCAAGATAAAGACACATGTAACCAACACAAAACACAAAAACCCTAGGAAACACTGTTTGCTGCCAAAAGCGAGATCATCAGACCAGCACTGGTTGATACCAACTTATTTGTTCTTCATTTACCAGGTATCTGTTATGTGGTTACTTCAATTAGCGAGTGGGACAGAGTGGGACAGGTCGGGAGAGAACATACCGGGCACTGCTCTTGCTGAGGCCTCGCTTGATACGGATGTTGTCTGACTAAATGATGGGACACCAACTAGGCAGGCAATGAGACTGGGGGACCCTGACACCGCCATCGACCTGGCGCTTGTATCACAAGAGGCGGCATCCACAAAATGGAGTGTCCTTGGGGATTGTAGAAGCGACCACCTGCCCCGCTCTGTACTGGTACCTAAGCCCAGTACAGTCAGAGCTATAGACCAAGCCATGTGAGAAAACCCGGGTCAAGGAGGTCTTTCTGGTGACTGCCGAGTCCATCAACGATGAATGGTGGTATTTACTATTTGTGTATGCATTTGTAAAGAAAAGAACAAATGCATCCATACTTCAAGACTTGAATATTGAAGAAGGTATTAAAGATGATAAAACAAAGAAAATTGAAATATTTTGGTCACTTGAAACGTCACGAAAGTCTGGAGAGAACAATAATGGAGGGGTATATGCCTGGGAAGAGAGGAAGAGGAAGGCCAAAGAGAAGATGGGTGCAGGATGTGGCGGATGATCTCCAGATGGGTGTATCGGACGCGGGGCATCTTGCTTGTGATCGAGAGGTTTTCCGGAGGGTTGTTATGGGAGCGAGGTTCTGCAAAGGACATGCTACTGAATGAATGAATGAATGGATTAATTTTGTGTTGACATTCTGACGGCGGCATTAGTGCACAGTGTACCTGTGCGGGCTGATTGCCGAGACTCCTGTCTGTTCCACTTTTCATATTGGACAGTGGGGAGCATTTTGTGTGATATTCGCTGACACCGGAACGGAGCAAAAATGGGGATGACGCGTTTGGAAATGGGGATGACGCGATGAAGTTGGAACCTAACTAACTACGGTAACTAACTAACAGTCAGGGCTATAGGAGCCCGCGAAGCATTCAGTTATGATTACTCTTCGCTCTTGAGGCGCCGTCGATCACAGAGATGGTCTAAACCGGAAAGAAGACCAATCACCATGGTGGACACAACAAGGAGTATCACCTTCATAACACTTTTCATATTGGACAGTGGGGAGCATTTTGTGTGATATTCGCTGACACCGGAACGGAGCAAAAATGGGGATGACGCGTTTGGAAATGGGGATGACGCGATGAAGTTGGAACCTAACTAACTACGGTAACTAACTAACAGTCAGGGCTATAGGAGCCCGCGAAGCATTCAGTTATGATTACTCTTCGCTCTTGAGGCGCCGTCGATCACAGAGATGGTCTAAACCGGAAAGAAGACCAATCACCATGGTGGACACAACAAGGAGTATCACCTTCGGAGTATCACAAAGAATGTCTTTTATCGATCACTAGCTGACCCGGCCCGGCTTCGCCCAGGTCCTGGCGGGGATCTATATATCTGTATGTCTGTCTCTGTCTGACCCGGCCCGGCTTCGCCCAGTACCTGATGGGGAGCATCTCATTTAATGTTAGTTAGTTAGTCGACAGATCATCCTCATTGCACATCGAACCATTCAGTCCATAAGTGCTCGGATCCCCTCCTCATCAAATCCCTAAGGAAACATGACCTAGTGAATGTCTGTGTCTCGCGCCATGTTATTGCTTTACTTACTGCCATGACTTCCATGGTGAGGCTACTTGTGGTATCAGTGAAAGCACCAGAGTCCTTCACAATTCTCCCTCCGGCCCGAGCCTGCGAAGCATTCAGTTATGATTGCTCTTCGCTCTTGGGGTGCCGTCGATCACAGAGACGGTCTAAACCAGCAGGAAAACCACACATTTCTAGTGCCAAGACAGCACTTCTTGATTGTTATATTCTGATTGTAATATCGCCACCCACCTCCCCACCTGTCTATGTTGCTTCCTAAATGGGTGTATGATTCCATGCTTGATTAAGTTGCATTATTTTGTTTCCAAACAAATTTTTATCCATAATTGTTGTGACTTAACAATTTTAATTCAATTATAATAACCCATGCTGCTCTGTGAAGAGTCCATGTTCCATGTCTAGCGTTAGCTGTTGGTTTCAGTCTACAGCAACAAAAAAGATGACAAAGAATGTCTGCCCCACCCCTGTTATTTAAAACAAATGTTCTCCCTCACGGAGAACTCATTTCATTCCTTTATATGTGATGCCTTTATAAATTAACGATCGATGGATTCCCGTAATGACATCTATTTCCAAAGCGATTTTCTATCAATGTCATTTTAAAAAAATTGTCTCGCTGGTGAGGAATCGAACCTCAGTCTCCCGCGTGACAGGCGGAAATGCTTACCACTAAGCTACTGAAAACACAATGAAAACTTTACAAAAAAGTGTAATATAGTCAAACACATGTCCCGATGACGCAGTTCACGTGACCAGCCGGGGTTTCCGGAAAAAACGGACCGGAAAAAACGAAGTGGAGTCCGAATAGACAGAGTAGTTTATACGGACTTGAGTCCGTATAGACATTTTCTTTAAATAAAATACTGTGAAATAAGTTATGGTTTTTTTTTTAAAAGTTAGTATTTAATTATTAATTGCTCACTTCTAGATACAGAACAATGTAATTATTGAGCAGAAGTAGAAATCCATTATTAGCGAATATTTTATTTACTTATTTTTTTTTTCAAATTTAATATTTTAATAATTAATTAATTTACTGCTTAATTTATGCAGCAGTTACAAACTTATTTACTTACATTAATGCATGATATTTAATCAACAAAAGAAAGCTGTCGCAATGCAGTTGGTACATTAAGACAATATGAGTAAATTTTTATGAATTGTTCTTTCACTAACGACGAACATTTCACATGACATTTAATTAATATAAATGGGCAGCTATTTTTAACTATTAATTAGGTCATGCCACATCCTATCGAACAATATATAATACGTCAAGTTAGGCCTCGCCGCCCCGGATGCAATGATAAATGGCACTACATTGTCCGTTTAAAAATAAACAAGCCACAGTAATAAAAGGGACATAATACACAATTGGTGGCCATTTAAAATTATTAATTAGGTCACGACACATCCTATCGAAAAATATATAATACGTCAAGTTAGGCCTCGCCGCCCCAGACGCAATGATATATGCATATGGCACTACGTTGTCCGTTTAATAATAAACAAGCCACAGTAATAGAAGGCAGAATTTATCAGCTTTCAATTTAATGGGCCGTGATAACATCTCCCTTATCTCTTAGATCATCATTACACTTCCTGGTATTAAATTACGTCACCAAAAAATTCATAACTCCGCTTAGAATTAACGAACATTCTTCGTTGAGATACCATTGGATTCGTCTTGTCAAGCTGTATCTAAGTGGTATGATTTCATAAGTAAAAACCCAATTTTTAAATATTGACCAAAATTGCTAGGACACTGTGTGGTAAATACACTAGTAAAGTAAATTAGTTTATTCTCTTCTTATTTAATTTCAACAAGCATATAAAATGATATATCATATAATTTTATAAATATATAATATGAATATATTATTATTAAGCTATTAATCGGCATTATCATAAATAAAGCACAAAATACATACTCGGGTCCTGCTGTACAAACTAAAACTTTGAATGTACCACTTGAATCGTACCCGGATTAAACCCACAGAGTGCGACAGGCAAAAAGCTAAAGCCTTTAAAATATATTTTCGTATATTTCATGTTTTTGTTTTTTTTTTTTAATTTTATGAGTAATTAATAAAGATTATAAGGTAATATGTAATAATTGTACAATCGGCTGTTTAAATAATGTTTTTTAGCATTTTGAATACGAAGTGACTATACTATACTATATTATTTACAAAAATGTGTGGCTGATCATGTGATGTGATGTCCATTTTCGTTTGTCTACATTAATACATTATTAATGTTTGTGGAACTGTCATTGAGTCATTGTGTCCTCGGTAGTGTAATGGGAGAGTACGCCTGCGCGGAAGAAATCATTCCTGATTCAACGGGCAAGACGGCGTTTACCTGCAAAGCGTTGGGAACGTAATGAGCACGGCAAGGCACGTAGAGCTCCCTGGTCATCCACTGCACCTGTATTCGTCTCCAGTCGTCTTGACTTGTCCTGCCACTGGATTCAGATGGACTCAGGCGAGAGAGTGAGGTCGACGAATTGCGCAACTCTTCCTCACTTTAATCCAATTCATCGCGCAAGTCATTCTTCATCCAACGCCATATACGCCATTAAGTCGGCCCTGGTCGGCAAACTAGCTGGATTTCCAAAGGCTATAAACGGCAGGCTCATGACCATTAAATTGCCCCTGCTGAATGGGAGGAAGCATGCAACCATTGTGAGTGTCTACGCATCAACTATGACCAATGAAGATGATGTCAAGAACAAGTTCTATGAGGACCTGCACAATGTATTAACATCTGTTCCCAAAGTAGACAAACTTATACTCCTTGGGGATTTCAATGCCAGAGTAGGCACGGACACCACCTCTTGGAGTGGCATTATTGGAAAGCACGGAGTCGAAAATTCTAACAGCAATGGACTCCTCCTTCTTCAGACATGTGCCGAACACGATCTCCTGATTACCAACACAATTTTCCGTCTCCCCATGAGAAACCGGACATCGTGGATGCACCCTCGATCGAACCACTGGCACCTCATTGACTATGTCATCGTCAGGAGGAGTGACAGACAAGACGTTCGGGTGACAAAATCCATGTGTGGTGCTGAATGTAGGACAGACCATCGTCTCATTATCTCGAAAATAAACATTCACATCAAACCACCACGGCGTCCTCAAGGGGTGAAGATGCAAAAAAAAAAAAACTAAATGTCACCCGCCTAAACAGCAAGAAAATGCAGCTGTCGTTTGAAAATATGCTGGAAGACCGCCCAATGCAGCAGCTAAACAGGATACAGAAACAGAGTGGAGAGCCCTAAAGGACATAATTTACAACACTGCTATGGAAATCCTGGGTCCAACCTCCCCCCCCCCCTTCCCCGAAAGCATAAAGACTGATTTGATGAAAATTCCGAATACATGTACCAATTGCTGGCCGAGAAACATCTTCTCCTCAAGGCACATTTGAATGGCCCGAAGTCAACATAAAAAAAAGATGTCTTCAAGAACATTCAGAGAGTAGTGCAGCAGAAACTTCGGCACATGCTGATGAAATTCAAGGCTTTGCTGACAGACATAATATGAAAAACTTCTACGACTCACTGAAAGCGGTCTATGGTCCTACATCACCAGGCACAGCTCCCCTCCTCAGTGCAGATGGGGGAACATTGGTCACCGATAAGAAAGACATCCTTCAGCGCTGGGCAGAACATTTCAGCAACATCTTAAATGCAACTTCCTTCTTCGATGATGAAACCATCAACTGCCTTCCTAAAGTTCCCATCAATGATACACCTGATGACCTGCCAACCATAGTGGAAGTAAACAAAGACATCCAACAACTCTCCAGCGGCAAGGCACCTGGTTCGGACTCCATCCCGGCAGAGATATGCAAGGCAGGTGGGCCGGTCCTAACAGAGCAGCTTCACCAAGTCGTTACAAACATATGGGTGAACGAGACCATGCCACAAGATTTCAAGGACGCGTCAATAGTCCACCTTTACAAACGAAAAGGAAACCGCCAATCCTGTGACAACCACCGAGGCATCTCCTCGCTTTCAATTGCAGGGAAGATACTCGCCAGAATTCTTCTCAATCGCCTCACCGCCCATCTCGATCAAGGTCTTCTTCCCGAGAGCCAGTGTAGCTTCAGAAAAGAACGTGGAACTGTTGATATGATTTTCGCTGCAAGGCAACTGCAAGAGAAATGTCAGGAACAGAACTGCGAAATGTTCTCCACTTTCATTGACCTTACCAAGGCTTTTGATACAGTCAGCAGAGAAAGACTGTGGAAGATTATGGAAAAATATGGCTGTCCACGAAAGTTTGTCCAAATAGTGCGGCTATTTCATGATGGCATGCAGGCAAGAGTACAGGAAAATGGTGAACTGTCTGAGCCCTTTCCTGTCACCAATGGAGTTAAACAAAGATGTGTCCTGGCACCAAACTGTTCAGCCTCATGTTTTCAGCTATGTTGACGAATGCCTTCGAGAACAACGACAATGGAATAGACATCAACTACCGCATAGATGGAAAGTTATTCAATCTCAGAAGACTGAAAGCTAAAACCAAAATTGACAGTGACACCGTCAGAGAGCTCCTGTTAGCTGATGATTGCGCTCTATACGCCAACTCAGAGGCGGACATGCAACATAATGTTTCAGCTTTCTCACACGCCTGTGCCAACTTTGGCCTCAATATCAATTTGGAGAAGACTGTAGTTATGTACCAGCCAGCTCCAGGGAATAATCACACTGTGCCGAATATCAAAGTGAATGGTCATAGTCTAAGTGTTGTGGACAAATTCACCTGTCTTGGCAGCACTGTGTCACAAGCTGCCACAATTGATGATGAAGTGAATGCAAGAATCTCCAAGGCCAGCGAGGCCTTTGGCAGACTGTACAAGAATGTATGGGACAGAAATGGAATAAGCCTGCAAACAAAGCTGAAAGTCTACAAAGCAGTTGTATTATCCACACTGCTATATGCTTGTGAAACCTGGACTGTTTATCAGCGAAACGCTAGGAAATTAAACCACTTCCACACAGTCTGTCTTATGAAGTTACTGAAGATTACATGGCAAGACAAGATCCCAGACACTGAAGTCCTAGAAATAGCGTCCATGCCCAGTATCCACACTATACTAATGAAGAATCAGATTCGCTGGGCTGGTCACTTGACTCGCATGCCAGATAACAAGCTCCCTAAACGAATTTTTTACGGCGAGTTGCGTTGTGGTAAACGCTCCCAAGGCGGCCAGAGGAAATGCTTTAAATACACTGAAAATCTCACTGAATGCTTTTGGAATTCATCATGACGTCTGGGAGACTGCAGCCAGAGACCGAAATTCGTGGCGTGCATCATTACACACGGGTGCAGTCATGTGGTGTGAGGCAACCAGGACTGCAAGAGCTGTAAAGAAAAGGCAGGACAGAAAAACCACTGCAGTGTCAAAGAGCCGCATGTAGGCAGATAGAGAAGAGAAGAGTAAAACTAAGGAAGAGGACTAAGACAGGATAGAGATCATATCCTATCTAGGAAATAGGGAATAGAAGGGACAGAAGCAGTAGGGAGAACTGTGAACAGTTCTCTGACTGGACACACACGTGTCCTAAAAGGGGACACGGCAGGACATGATCAGGAGTTATCCAGGTTAGAGTGGGGAAACCATTACCACGAGGAGTATCCATTAATAGTGGTAACTCTAGAAGAGTCAGCTATTGACAAGTCACTAAACGCGTGCTGGAATACCTGCACGCAAACCTGCTGACGCACGAAGGGTCACCGGCTCGTGGCTGGACACGCCACGAAAGTCAAGCAGACGGGGACATGACAGCGTAGAGGACAGATCGTAGTATTCACTCTGAATACTGTGTTGTTTATAGGACAGTAGAAATAGTGGTGACTTAGGCTTAGAATAATACAGTAGATATTACCATAGATAACGTCATAACATAATATTGTCATGATGTATATGATCCATATGGTTATCAGCTCTCAGAGCTATTGTGTAACTAGTCCAGAATAAATTTATATCCTTTTGTACGACGTACGAGTTATCATTCGTGTGGTGCAAAAGAAGAATCCATGTGTGCCTGTCAAAGCTAGGTTGCTGACAGGCAGAAAATCCTCCTCCAGAAACGTCAAGCATTCTTTGTCCACATTGTCAAAGAACATTTCGAGCCAAAATAGGCCTTATCAGCCATCTTAGAACTCACGGCTCCATACTTTCAACCCCACTGGATGAAATGAATGGTCATCATCATTCTTGATGGACAAACAACAACAACAACAACAACTCGGGCTTATAAACACGGAGATGCTATTCCATTGCATTGCGGTACTTGGTCGCAAGAGATTTATTGTAAAAAGTATCCCTTACATGGCCTAATGAGGTGATTATGCTAGTTGCGAGATGTTGATTCAGGGGCGATATTTCATTAAGCAAATAAAATTCACGTCTATTGGATCCATGGATTCCGACACTCGATCACTCCGTCGCTGCCTCGGGACTGCCCCCCCCCCCCCCCCGCCTCTCCTCCCGGCAGCTTCCACAGATCCATAGAGTACACTTTATTCACATGCTTCGAGTTTCTCAGTTCAGTATTTTAGTTCCTAATGTTTCATATTTTTTATTAAAAAGTCGCTTTTACCTGACTAATTTCTGAAAAATTTTGTAAAGTTGTCTCACCAGCGAGGAATCAAACCTCGGTCACCCGCGTCACAGGCGGAGATACTTATCTCTATTCTATGCTACTAAGGACACAATGATAGCCAATTCCAATTCCAATTTTCGAGGAAAAAAAAATACAACATTCGGTCTAGTTAAACTTGCCTCCTCAGCGTCGGTTATTGTTGCGAGGCGTGGTTTTTGTGGGTATTTTTACCCTGTTTCTTGTCTTGTGCGCTCTTTCGAGTGAGTCCCATCTGGACTGGTTGCACAAGCGTTTGTGTCTGTGACGTCAGCTGGGGGGGGGGGGGTGTTGGTAACCGGCTATCCTTTGTGCCCGTTTCCTCTTGTGGTTTTCTTGGTTGATGCAGGCTCCTGGCTCGTCTGGCTTGATTGGTTGTATTTAGTATATTTTGCCTCCTTTTTTGTGTATTGCCTTTAGAAGCTTTTCAATGCGATTTTCCTCCTTGCGCCTTTTCTCACTTTCGCATTTGAGTTCTAGCTGTCTTTCCATTGCTTCCTCTTTGGTCAGCCATGTTACGGCCTCTCCGCCATCTATATAGTACTCGAGTCCGGCCTCATAGTCTTAGTGTATCTCTGGGTATATCAGTTTCCCCCTGGGTTTCTTTCCTTTTTCTTCCTGTCTCCTTATGTATTCCTTGTGCCTGAGTCCCCTCTTGAATTTCCCTTCTCTTTTCCGCTTCTATGATCTCCTCCAAGGTAGGTCCATCGGGATTCCACTTCAATCGTCGTCAGGGCACTCATCTTGTCTTTCCTCGCCTGTCTGGCTGGATGTTGGTTTCCTCTTGAATGTCTTGGGCGTCGTGGCTCGGCTGCTGGTTTTATCTTGCGGTTCTGGCTCGGTTGTCTGTTGGGTTTCATCTTGCGGCTTCTCAGTGGTCTCTTGCATGGCTTCTGTTGGCTTGTTTTGAATTGATTTTATTTCAGCTTTCAGCTGCTCTCTCTCCGTTATAATGGTGCATAGAATTTCTTCGTTTTCCTTCTTCACCACGGCCATATGTTCCACTTCTTGCTTGATGTTACGCTGGATCTCCTTTATTTCAGCAAGCAGCTTTTCATTGTCGCTGGTCGGTGCCGGTGTGTGAAGCAGCTTGATTTGCTTCTTTAGCTCAGCTATCTGGTCTTGCAGTTGAGCTTTTTCCGCTTGTGAGATGCCCATGGCTGTCTCGCACCTCCGCATTGCTTCGTTGTTTGGTGTCTTTGTGTTGATGGCGAACTTTAAGACGTCTCTGTGTCTTTTGAGGTACGGGCAGCCCAAGTAACTTGCTCTATGCTTGCCCAGGCAGTTGGCGCACTTTATTTTGTTGTTGGGTCCTCGGAAGTCCTTGGCCAGCGGACACTCCTTGAAGGCTTGGTGATCGGCGCAGTACCGACATATTTCCGTCTTACTGCTCTGCTGTGGCCGGCCCACTGACATCTGGAACTTTGGGTGATCCTTGGGATGAATCTCTCTGGCTGCTGAATTCTCTTGTTGATTGATACTGTGATCGGCATCTCACTGCCCTCTGTCGTCACCACCGCCAAGGTTGTGGGAATCTTAGAGTAGGTGAGGAGTCGCTCCACCTTCAAGAATCGGGTGTGGAGATTCTCTTCTCGTAGCTGCTTCAGAATTTCTTCGTCTGATAGCTCCACTTGGATACGCTTGATAACCCACTTGATTGTCGATGGGTCGGTGTTTCCGACTCTGGTGTCTTTCTCCTCTCTCTGTTTCTTAGTAGGTTTGGCTCTTGTCTGTATGGGTTGTCGACGGTCTCCAGCGTGGTGGCTTCAGTAGTGGCTGTACTTTCAGGTTCTTTGGTACAGCTCGCAGGCAGGCTCTCCACGTTCTTCTTCTTGTCGGCTCCCACGCTGCACATCTTGGATACCGCGTGTCTTTTGGTGTTCTTGCAACGTCATTTTCTCCCGTATCAGGGTTCTTGACTTGTTCAGGTGACTTGTCTTGTTAGCGCTCCAAAAATAAGGGAGACTTTATTACCAAACGTTTGGTAATTATTCCATACATTACTCCCAAACGGCTGGTCACGTGACGTTTACTACCGCCGTCGATTGGCTTCAGAAGACTTCTCTCCTTGTCTGTCTTTTGTTTGCAAGTTCTTTTTCTTCATACCTCACTAAGACGATATTTGTCTGGTGGTCTGGGTGCCAGCGACACGGTTACAAGGTTTAACAGGCGTGAAGACATATTAAATTATTTCTGCCGTCTGCCAAAAGCGTTACACAGAGAACAAACTCAGTAGCTCCAGCGACGACCTCCCGAAGTTATTCCAAGTTGTTTTTTTTCCTTCAAACCTCACAAAGACGATATTTGTCGACAAGAACACACACTACGTACAGTTAAAATTTATTTGGCAAATAAAATTCACATTAAACAAAGACATCTATTGGATCCATCGATTCCGACACTCGATCACTACTACATCGCTGCTTGCGCAGCACACTTTATTAAACCGGCGGGATGACGAAATCCAGTCGCCCGCGTGACAGGCGGAAACACTAACCACTACACTACCGAGGACACGATAATATTTTCACAAATATTAATAATGTAGTCAAACGTAGGTCACGTGACCGGCCGTTTGGGAATAATGTACGGAATTATTAGCTAACGTTTGGTAATAATCACTTCGAAAAACAGGTGCGAAGAAAAAGCCCAATCAATGATAGCTCAACAAACATTTATAATGTAGTCAAACACATGTCCCGATGGCCTCACGTATGTCACGCGAAGAGCCTTTGACTACGAAAAACGCTCAGTATTATTCGTAATTCAATTACGAATAATCACTTCCATCTATTTATTTCAGGGAAGCGTTATTCAAAGTGCACTACGAATAATACTGAGCGTTATTCACAGCGCGGCAAATCGACGGTATCACTGAGATAAAAAAATAAGAATAGCACTCTTCCGAATAACAGTCCCAAATTATTTATTGTAAAAAGTATCCCTTAACTGGGCCTCATTAGGTGATTATGCTAGGGCGATATGCTGATTAGGGGGCGATATTTTATTTGGCAAATTAAATTCACGTTAAACAAAGACATATATTGGAACCATCGATTACGACACCGTGGAGCGGTTGGCAGAGTGGCTAGAATGCCGGGTTCTCCTTCGGGAGACCCGGGTTCGAATCCTTGGTAAAGCAATGTGTGGAGTTTTCTTTCTGTCCGGGGCAAAAATAAAACAACCTGCACAGTTCGCGTGCGACTGCACTAGCCATGCGGCCTTAATTCCTCAGCCCCAAGGAACCCCCCCCCCCCCACCCCAACCTGTACTATACCGCAAGGTACTATAGGCAGTAAATGACAGTGACAGATTACGACACTAGATCTCTCAGTCACTGCCTTTCTTTATGTAATTCATTCATTCAGTAGCATGTCCTTTGCAGAACCTCGATACCATAACAACCTTCCGGCAAACTTCTCTGTCATCATAAGCAAGATGTCCCGCTTTCGATACACCCATCTGGAGATCATCTGCCCCATCCTGCACCCATCTTCTCTTTCGCCTTCCTCTTCCTCTCTTCCCGTGCATATACCCTTCCATTATTGTTCTCTCCAAACTTTCATGACGTTTCAAGTGACAAAATATTTAAGTTTTCTTTGTTTTATCGTCTTTAATAGTTAATTAATTAAAAGTTGCATATCCTTTACAGGCGTAGCAGTCAACCCCAGCATTTTTAGCTGTCCGTGATTCCTGGGCAAATTTATGTTCAGTAGTTTGCCATTTGACGACATCAGAGACATTGTACAACCACACGGAATGACACTATCCAGTGCCGCCAACCGGGCGCTGGAACGCAAATTATTCCTCCCCACGACGCTTGACGGCAGAAGTGGAAGATGATGATGATGATGAGTTTGCCATTGCTTTCTGAACGACCGGCACCCTTACCGTTTCATAAAAAAATAAACACAGCTGTGTTTCGAACGCGATATGTGGGATTACGAAATGAGTCAGTAAACCCTTCGCCATGAAGCAGGCAGTTACATTTAATAGTTAACCTTCTTCAATATTCAGATCTTGAAGTATGGATGCATTTGTTCTTTTCTGTATATATTGTTCCCGATATCGCAGCCACAAATGTATGATAGTCGAATAGCACCACGCCCCTTTCCGGTTTAATTGTTGACATTGGTAACCTCCCAGTCTCTCGTCAACCTCTCGTCATCTGGAGGTGACAGGTTCGAATCCCGGTCGGTAACTATACTATAGTATAGCTTTCACATTTTGTTGTCTAGTGCGTCCTCTAGTCTCTGCTTCCTTCTTCTCCTTCTGTGAGCGCCAGACAATACTATGTGTGTTTATTTATGTAACAGTCTCTCGTCAAGCACGTCACAGAGGCCATCGACTTGAACCTTCTCAGCTCTGTGGGGTTCTACCTGGCTGGGATCTTCTAATAATATCTATTAACGACTTTTCCATTTCATAGGAGCGTTGCATATTCTACTGTGACGTACTCTCTCATTTCTTCAGTTCAGCGTGAATTCACATTTCCCTGTAGGTGGCGAAGCTTTTACTTTTGTAACTTTTAGCACAGACGCACGGCCGACCCGATCGTATGGTTGAGTTCAGTCCTTTTTTAGTCGGTCTAAATCGTAAACGTGTGGCCAGCTTCATATCTTTCATGCTCCCTCTCCCCCTTTTCAGCAGACAACGCTTTCAGCAGGTCCTTTAGCGAACAGGGGGAGCTGCGTGGTCTCGAGGTATGGTGTCCGCCTCGAGTGATGGAGGTCCCGGGTTCATGCCCCGGTGATGCCGGGATCCTTTCACGTGGACTTCTAGTAATAAATTTCCCGTCTCTGGGTAGTGAGATCGGACACCCGTGTGTATTGTTTTGCACGTAAAAAATCCCTTGGCAGTTGGAAATCGAAAAAGAGTAGCCTAACGGCGCTGCCCATGCAAAATTTCTAGTTAAAAATCTACCCAAAGTATTTTCAGGATCCTCGCCGGTGCTACGGAGTTCGTGCACTGAGCTGAGTTTCTCCAGACTCAGATTTGAGTTAGGAGGAAAACGGAGCACTTATGGGTTGCACCCGTGGGCCGTGATGTTGATCCATCGACTAAACTAAACTTTAGCGAACAGGCTATGTGGGATCAATCTCCGTGTAATGGCATTAACCTCAACCCTCTTGTCTTTAAATCTTCTGTAACTTTAATAAATATTTGCTCCTTTTATCTCGTTTTATTAGTGAATTTTTTTTCATGAAGTCAACTGAATTATAACTAAATATATTTTACTTTATGGCTCAGGTGATCGAGTGAGATGACAAAACATGACCGCCCACACTTATCGGCATGGCACATGATGGATATTTTACTTTCTTCTTTGGTAACTCCGGCTTCACCACTGTACAACAATCAAATACGTTTTGCCTGTTATATTACAGGGGAACCACCTCCATACCCCCCCCCCTCCAATTGGTTATTTGTAAACAGGCTGATAGGCTGGCAGGGAATGCACCTCTTGGTGGTAGTTTGCCTATGGACAAGGGTGAGGTGGTCGAGCGCCAGTGGGACAAGGTGTAAAAGGCGGGGGAACATATTGGAAACCCGTATGTGAACAGAAAGATTGGGGGGGGGGGGGAAGGGTTCTGGAATAATCTCAAAACTGAGAGGGAAGACCAGGAGAACTTTAAATCAGATAGCGGTGGGAACGATTAGTAGTGTGACTCTTCGCTGACTGTTGGGCGAGGGGACGGAGCCCATATGGGAATGTCCTGAGTGCAGTGATGTCGGTAAGTCTAAAGGACTGACTTCATTGCACTGTGCTTTACCCCATCTGACGTGTTTTCTGTCCCCAAGATGGCGTGTCAGTTATTATGCACAAAGCATGAACAATATAGGTCTAGTGATGAGATCGTCCCTTGGGCTTAAAGGAAAAATTGCACACGTGACCTACACGATGCAGTTTGAAAATACACCCGTGACGTTCAGAGCCACGGGTACATGACTTAACCACTTAGCTACGTATACCGCCCTGAGCATTGGATGGGAGTCAATTGACAATGGCTACCTAAGACTTGTGGAGTAAAATTGACTAACCAAGGCCTCAGCCTCTCCGCCAGTATCTGAAGAACATGTTTAGTTTAGTTTAGTCGAGAGATCAGCATCACGGCACACGGGTGTAACCCATAAGTGCTCCGTTCTACTCCTAACTCAAGCCTGAGTTCGGAAAATCTCAGCTCAGTGCACGAACTCTGTAGCACCGGCGAGGATCCTGAAATACTATGGGTAGATTTTTAACTCAAAATTTTGCCCGGGCAGCGCCGTTAGGCTACTCTTTTTCGATTTCCAACTGCCAAGGGATTTATTACGTGTGCAACAATACACACGGGCGTCCGATCTCACTACCCAGAGACCAGGGGAAATTTTATTACTAGAAGTCCACGTGAAAACATCCCAGGCGGACACCATACCGTGAGACCATGCGGTTGTTGTGCTGACACACGACCTGGTTACGCCTAATATGCTTCTCCGCGGATGTGAGGTTCCAGGCTTGCACACCAATCTGGTTTCCGAGCTTTGAGAAAGGGCAGGAGAGCTGGGTAAACCAGTCCCCAAAGAGTTGGTACTTTGGTAACGGGTTCTTCTTCGTTCATCCGGAGTTTTTTTTTCGGATGTGATTGCGTTGTGCCTGTTTACAACAGAGCTGCGTTCTTGCGCCGTTAGGCCGACACATCCGACTTCTGCGGGCATTTGTTGACCGGGTTAACCTTCCCGGGGTAACGGGTTCAGAGGAAAGGCTTTCCACTAAGTTGACTCTAATATGCGCTGATCGTTTAAGACGCATCCAGTCACAAGGATACAGATAAGTAACTTTTATATTTATATTTTAAGGTAATGTTTTTCATGTAGTTGTGTCGGTTTGTTTATTCTGTGCTGACGAAGATTTTAGCCACTACATCCATTTTGCTACTTGTAATCGTGTTCTAGTAAAGCTCACAATATACTTCTCATTTTCTGGTGATCCATCTAATAGATGTCGGCACTTCTCAGGATCTGTGCAGCCTGGACGTTGAAGCGCTAAACTTAAGTGTTACAATTCAGCTCTCCAGTGTTGATTCATGCGTCATTACAGTAATCGGGACATTAAACTTTAAATCAGACCTTAACTTTAACAACCTGCGAAGAGACTCAATATTAATGTTTACGAGTTGAAGTCTGCTTATGTGTCCATCTCGCCTTTCCTCGGAGTGAGTTCTGAGTGTTGGGCTAGATCCTCTGGTCACCACCACCACCACCCCCCTCCCCCAGGTCATCGTGATGTACCTGTTCTTCCACAGTTCACATGATCCCAAAAACACTGACCACATCTGCCTTATCGTGCACCAATACCTCGCCCAGCGGTGCAGACCCTGCCAATTTGTCCCTCTGTTCGTTTCCCAACACACCCGAGTGTCCTGGGCAAAAGATCCAATGGATGCTCATTTTTTATTTTGAAGTATACCATTTTCACTTTACTCAACACGGTCTGTGGATCGTTTAAAATCATGATTTGTGTGTGTGTGCACGCACTGTTTGTCCTCCAGCCAGAGTGACTGCTTCCACCTCCGTTCTCAGATTAGATATCATGGTATCATATGCCAGACTCTAAAGCCAGAGACCTCAAGGGGATTCACAACCACCCATACTGGAATACGGAACTCTTCGCAGGTTGTTAAAGTTGTGGTCAGAGTGAGTATAGGCATATACTGAGTACTGTAAGGACTCATAACACTTAATGCTTGATGAAATGCAGTGAAATATTCCTGGCAATAAATTGTGCAACCTTTTGTTTGTGGCTTCTGTGTTTAAATTCACTACATTTTTTTTGAATTTTCTAATGCATCCGTGACAAATATATTTAAGCGGTTGCCTCAGTGGAACTGAAAGCCAACCTTGTAGAAGCCCTGAGCTGTGCAAATTGTATAACAATAAAATAAACAAGTACAATATCATAATAAATTATAACATGTATTTGGTATCAAAATATACAATGCATACAAATCTCTTATCCTTAGTTTATTACAAACCACTTTTTCTTGCAAACACAACTCAAACACGCAGTACATGAAAAATTATGGAAGACAATGAAAGAAATAAGCTTCTTGTTACACTTAATCATCATCATCATCATCATCATCTTCCACTTCTGCCGTCAAGCGTCGTGGGGAGGAATAATTTGCGTTCCAGCGCCCGGTGGACGGCACTGGATAGTGTCATTCCGTGAGGTTGTACACTTAATACAGATCATAAAAACACTCCACAGTCAACAAAAGGCAGCCGTGAAAATATATGATGATACAACAGATTGGTCTGATATTGAGAGTAAAGTAAGGCATTGTTGCAATATGTTCCCTTCTCTGTTTAACTATATATATTGAAAGCATCAAGAGGAATGTTAAAGAAAACAGTACAAGGAACAATAAGATTCCTTTGTAAATATTGGCATTACTTGATCCTTGATATGTCGATTGTCATGTCAAGCAAATTATCCTGAGTGCGTCCAATATGTGGTTGACACCAAATGTGTGGATATAGTGATGGTCTTAGTGTGAAATCGAACTGCCTTGGGCAAATAGACCATTCTTGGTCTCGGCATTTGAGAGGGATACCTCATGGACCCAGGATCAGTATAATATATGGCAGTTAATCCAGGCAAATGTTTAAGTAATTAGAGAATTAAGTATTTAGGCTGTGATGTAATTAATAAAATAAACTGTGAAAGGCAGTGAGAGCTGAATTAGTGAAAACACACTTCGTTGTTCTGTTATCTTATTGTGTTATAAATTTGTTTTTTGTCGATGTGTTAAAAGTAGAAAGACAGCCAGTGGTATTTAACATGAGTCCACTCTTTGTAAGACTGAAGACTGGGAGTCAACCAAGCTCCAGCCTAAGAAGGACTTCTATGGCTACAAACAGAAGTTAAAACAAATTCACCTGTAGAAGTCACATTTTTGGGAAACCCATACAAATTGCATGGACATTTCAGCAGAAAATGTCCTATCAGTTGACTCATGTCCCAGTATTACTATCAACACAAATGGGCATTCATAAACTAATTAAGATAAAAGAGCAAAGTGAAAAACACAATGTATATATCATCACAGCAAAAAGAAAATTCATGACAACAGATAAAACAAATATGTCAACAGACAGACTTATCAGCGATGAGAAATTAAAGAAAGTGAGTATTTTGGAATATCTACATTCACTGCTGATGGGCAATGAAAATGAGATTACAGAAATTAACAGAAGAAAGAAACATTGTTCTGCAAAAACTCAAGCACTTAAAAGCATGATGGATTGGTACAGATAAAACACAAGTCACAGTACTGACTGCATGCATATTTCTGGTGGCAAGATGTGGATGTGAAACGTAAACATTTCATACATCAAAAGAAATGGAGGTCAGCATGGTCGAATGGATAAGCTCACTTGCTCTTAAACTTCCTTTGTCTTTGTGCTGATGCTGAGGTAGGGGGTTCAACCCCTGCACTGGTCAGCTGAACTAAAGCAGACTTCAACGTAGATGGACTCAAGATGTGACAGATAATCCACATGACAATCAGAGAGACAGGTTAACTGACATCTGATAGATATTTTAATTTTAACAGACTGTCATGGGGGTAAGGTTCGGCACAGGATAAGGCACTGAATGATGAATACAAAACACATACTTTTGGCATGGAATATAAACTTGCATCAACAAACAGCATCAACAAACACTGCCACAATACTTGAGTAACATCAGATGAGGGCAGATTTAATTAGTTTAGTTTAGTCGATGGATCAACATCATGGCACACGGTTTAACCCATAAGTGCTCCGTTTTCCTCCTAACTCAAACCTGAGTCTGGAGAAACTCAGCTCAATGCACGAACTCCGTTGCATCGGCGAGGATCCTGAAATACTTTGGGTAGATTTTAACTCGAAATTTTGCCCGGGCAGCGCCATTAGGCTACTCTTTTTCGATTTCCAACTGCCACGGGATTTTTTACGTGCCCGACAATACACACAGGCGTCCGATCTCACTACCCAGAGACCAGGGGAAATTTTTTATTACTGGAAGTCCAGGTGAATTTTTTTAATAAATCCCGGTCCACACCGGGGCCTGAACCTCCAGTACTCTAGGCGGACACCATACCTCGAGACCACTCAGCTCTAAAAGCATTATAAAACACAAATTCATGTGTCAACAAATCATGAGTATACTTTCTAAGAAAAAGATCGACAGAGTGAGAAAACGTGGGACAAGTTGGTAGACTGGAAGACAGGGCAATCAGCAGGCAAACTTATCAAACAAGTAAATGACAGGTAACTTATCAAACAAGTAAATGACAGGTAACTTATCAAACAAGTAAATGACAGGTAACTTATCAAACAAGTAAATGACAGGTAACTTATCAAACAAGTAAATGACAGGTAACTTATCAAACAAGTAAATGACAGGTAACTTATCAAACAAGTAAATGACAGGTAACTTATCAAACAAGTAAATGACAGGTGGTGATGTACATGGCTATCTGCACTACCCAACACGGCACAAAATGATGGTGATACTTTGAATGTCTGATGAACATCCTTTGTTTGTTTAATAAATCGTTATTTATGATTGCTTTTGGAGGTGTAAAAATCTTCATTTCTGATTATTTTTGGAGTTGTATAAATCTGTACTTCCAATTGTTTTTGGAGGTATATAAGTCTTTATTTTTGATTGTTTTAGGAGATGCATAAATCTTTTGATCTTTTTCGTATGTGTGTTAAGTACTTCCTTACAAGTACAACATTTTCGTCAAGCATGAAAAACACAATTAACTAAGATGGGTGGTCACAGCAACACAATGGCTAGCACACTTGTTTACTAGCCGGGGGTCATGGGTATGGATCCACATAGAGGTGGATGTTCATGAATTGATCTGGGCTCCGAGGTGGACCCAGCCTATCATGAGTGCCATGACATGTCTTGAGAAGTGAAGGGGGCCAGCAGGATAACGACAACATAACACACTGAGTGCCCATTCATCTAGAGAAATATGAGCTAATACCATATGACCAAAATACCTCAAAGCATGTACAGGACATGGTCCATTTTATGTTTTAAAAAAGATAGCTTGTAAATATAAAATTTAACAATAATTAACTGGCCACATAAAATATCGTTGTGACTTAGAACAGCAGTTTTGCAAGGTATGCTTGCAGAAAGACAAGTTATAACAGCACTCATATATATTTAAATAAAACTGTCCGTAATAATTTAATTTCACAATTGTACATTTTAAAAAACACAACACAGGTCAGGTTGTGTTTACAGAAAAGGGGGAAGGGGGGAGGGATTTAGAGATTCTTCATTATGAAGGATTAAGAATTATCACAACCAAGTTTAAAATCATAACTGATATTATTATATACAGACAGACACATGGATATATCTAGATATGCATATGAAACACAGCCAATGAGCAATCAAGCTGGGAAACATCTAAAGGCAGTGAAAATGTGGTTCCTGAGAAAAATGCAAATATCATGGGCAGACAGAAAAGCCAATGAGGCAGTCCTAAAAAAAAACAACGGAAAACAGTAAACTGATCTGAGACATTACATATAGACAGTCAAAATTATTTGTTCATGTTATGAAGACGATTACATTTGAATACTTAGTGACAAACTTGACAACAACAGAACAAATTTGAAAAGAAAAGAGCAGGCGAAAGACAATGATATAAATACCTAGATAAACTGGCAAAATGGTATAGTCGAGACATGAAAACCGGTAACATTTCTTTGCTTTCCCATTGTTCATTTATACCCTGTAATTTAGCTATCATATTGTACCTATTTTTCTGGAGTATTTTCTTATCAGGACTTTTCCATGTGTAAAATTGTCTTCTCAATATGAAAAGAATGGACTACCGTAAGGAGATTATTATGATTTATATTTGGTGAGTGAAGATGAGAAATGAAGAAACTTTTTAAAATGTCACTAAATTTACTTGGTTCATTTAACTGCAAACGTTAAGTAAGAGCCTTTACTTTATTGGGAGATAAAAAGCAAGAAGTAGTAAATGAACCTGGTGTCAAACAATCTTATTATTATTCTCATCTTCTTCCTCTCTTCTTCTGTCTTTCATCTCCTAATGAAGTATAGGCCCTCAAACAACTCACAACAAGCCCTTTATAGACTACTGTTGACATCCTACCATATTTTGTTGTGTTGTACCTCAAAAGAAAAAGACATAAATAATCTCTCCACAGCACAAAGCGTGGGCTGAATTGTACAGACAATGAATAGAATGTTTTATAAAAGGCAAGAATTGTGGCAACAGAAAATCAACAAACAAACTCAATTCATAGTAAAAAGACAAAAAAGCAATAATATAAAGTATAAAGGTGAATTCAGTGAAGGATGTATCCCTTGATTGTTATCAGATGGCTTATCTTTCTTGGTCTCTGTCTGTTGATCTGGGATATCTTTAGGTGACCGTATCACACCTTCATCATCTGGATTGTTGGTGCTATTGGAAGGACTGTTGAAATATTAAAGACTTTCATAAAACTCCAAGAAATGGTCAGATTCATCTATTCACTACATATGACATATAACTGCAATATGTTCCTGCTGAGATGCAACGATATACGCCAGGCAACACACTGTGCAACCCATTGTTTACTGCTTCCTTGTTTAAGACTCAGTGCTTAACAAGCAGTAAGTTTGGATCAAACTAAAATGGGTAGCAAACAAATAGGAAGTAAGGGTGTAACAGAGCTATTACTTAAAATATATTAATATGGTAGCAGGCATGTTGTATTATATAACATAAAAGCAACATTTTGGCGATATACAAGTCAATGGCAAATACGGGAGGTCACGTAAGATAATTAATCATCCCACAGCACTTAATCAGTTAAACTCCAATTTCTGACCAAGGCTTAGGGCCTGGTCTGCCCTGCCGTGACATTTAGTCTTTAACTTACATTTCCCCACACTAAGGTAAGGCTTGTACCCTTCCAATAGTGCTCCTCCGCCCACAGCCATTGGCACAATGTGGGGTGTCAGATTTGGTGAACACCACCCAATATTCAATGCTAACAGAAAGCAGGTAGCACTGTCTACTGTCATATCTGACTAAGACCTGACTACTTGACCATCCCCAGTCTACCTTTAAAACAGTAAGTTGTTCTGTCACTCTTTGTCTGGTCCATATTCATAGAGCTGCTTGACTAGAAGACTATACCAGTAGCTACTCTACCATTTGCATGGTTTTTATGGTCAGTGGGCGTGGCTTGCCCTTCAACCACAACAAGGCAGAAACACAAAAGGTGGTGATGTAACATTAAACAAAGTGTACATACTCCTATTTCAGATAATGCTATGAGGATGAGAAGTATTCAGACTCAAATTTAAACTATTAAAAATCAGTTCAAATCATAGGAAGCTGCTATGTGCCTGCGATGTGATAGGGCCATGACATTTTGCAGCTCTGAATGCACAGGGGAATAGGTGGCCATTCTTTCCCTCTCTTAGCAGATGATGAGTGTATGCATACTAGAATGCTGCATTGTGAAATGTGGTGATTAGCCCCCTTCCTTGCTGCCATTAATTCAAAGACAATTTCAAGAAAATTCAGAAAGCATCCTTTGTGGTTGACCCCAGAGCTGCACTGGTCAGAAATAAATATGCACTGCTGGGAAGTGAACCCGGACCACTGTGTTATAATGAGGTGACGAGCACACTTCCTTGTTTTTTTCTTCTTTCCAAAGATCGGAGAAATCATACAATTCACACTGACATACACAGACAACTCACACTGACACACACACACTACTCACATTGGAAGACAGGTCTTGTTCATGTGAAAGTCACTTGGGTTCCAAGTTTCACGCTCGCATTGTCTGAACATAACAAGAATATGTGAGTATAGTACCTGATGCAAAGTAAACATACAAAGATTTATACCTGCCTTTTATCATTCCCGGTCTGTGGCGAAGGGAATGCAAATGCAATTCGTAATCTCACATACCACGTTCGAAACAACTGCAGGCCATTTGGAATTAGACAGCCTTGTATTGCATTATCCTCTAGCCAACTCATCTATCATTTTATCCTCATATCAATCTCTTCTATAGCCAACCCATCCATAATTTTATTCCTCTGTCAACCTATCCTCTAGTCAACTCAATCATTTTTTTCCTCTGTCAACCTATCTAGCTAACCCCTTCATCATTTGATTCCTCTGTCAACCTATCCTCTAATAAATCCATCCATCATTTTCTCTCCCTGTCAACTTCTCCTCCAGCCAACCCATCCATCATTTCATTCCTGTCAGCCTCTCCTCTAGCCAACTCAATCATTTTATTCCTCTGTCAACCTACCCTCTAGTCAACCCATCCATCATGTTATCCCCATCAACCTCTCCTCTAGCCAACCCATCCGTCATTTTATCCCTGTCAACCTCTTCTCTAGCCAACTCATCTATCAATGTATCCCCCCTGCCTATCTCTTGTATAGCCAACCTATCCATCATTTTATCCCCCTGTCAATATCTTCTATAGCTAACCCATCCACATATTATTCCTGTCAACTTATCCTTTAGCCAAACCATTCATTGCATTCCTCTGTCAGCCTATCCTTTACTTGATAAGAATAACTTCACTGCACCACTCAGAGTTTACAATTCTATGATACAAAATTGTACACACAGAAAATGCTATTTCACAAAGCCAGATCACAGGCTCCCTAAACGAATTTTTTACAGCGAACTGCGTTGCGGTAAACGCTCCCAAGGTGGCCAGAGGAAACGCTTTAAAGACACTCTGAAAATCTCACTGAATGCTTTTGGAATTCATCATGACACCTGGGAGGCTGCAGCCAGAGACCGAAATTCGTGGCGTACATCATTACGCAAGGGTGCAGTCATATGTGAGGCAACCAGGACTGCAAGAGCTGTGAAGAAAAGGCAGGACAGAAAAACCACTGCAGGAGATCCTCCTCCAGAAACGCCAAGCATTCTTTGCCCACATTGTCAAAGAACATTTCGAGCCAAAATAGGCCTTATCAGCCATCTTAGAACTCACGGCTCCATACTTTCAACCCTACTGGATGAAATGAATGGTCATCATCATTCTTGATGGACAAATAACACACACATCTCACAAACATGGCACCTTCTTGACTGTGTTCTAATTCATTAACAATATGACACCTAAGAACCGCCCGATAATTGTATAATATTTTCTTCTGTGTTTGCTTGCTTTGAACTCAGCATAGTCCACATGTGCACTACTACTTCTAGTGCACTGCACTGATTTGTGCTCATGTATTAGCTTTTCCTGTTCTTCTTCTTCTTTCGTTCGCCCGAAATATGATTATAACTGCAATGTTGTCTCTTGTATTCATCTTCTTCTTTCGTTCGCTTGAAATATGTCTATAACTGCAGTGCTGTCTCTTGTATGAATTGAACTGTCTTTTTCAGTTCACACAGCGGTCCATAGAGATTATCTTCCACTGTAGTCTCTCTAGGCCAGAAGGTTTGCCTAAATATGTTATATTTTGGGCAGTCTTGGAGTATGTGCTCTGCTATCTGCGACGCCAATCCACATGTGCACATGGCTGTTTCACCAATCTTGAATTTTGTATACATGTGATTGCGTAATCTATTGTGCCCTGTTCTGAGGCGCAGAATAATGACTTGTTCTGGTCTATCCATAACGTGGTAGTCATCTTGAGCAGGTTTTGGTGGCTTTCTGACTGATTTGATCATTCTTTTCTTTTGGTGGTATGTTACAGGCACATCAGGCTGTTCTTCTTTGGCTCCTTCCTTAGCCAATTGATCAGCTCTGTCATTCCCGGGTACTCCACAGTGGGATGGTATCCACTGTATGGTGACCTTATGCTGACTGCTAAGTTCAGAAAGTAGTGTCCTTAGTACTGGCAATTTCCCAGACAGGAGCGCCTCGAGTACTGATTTTGCATCTGTCAATAGCACCACAGGTTGTGTACCATTGTTGGTATTTAGTAATTTCTCTGTTGCTATCTTGATTGCCTCAATTTCAGCATCGTAGTTATGGCAGTACTTTCCTGTCGGTACTCTAGCTGTGTCCCTGGTATTATTTGGGTATTCTATGTACACTCCCGCTCCTCCATTTCGAACAGCATTTTGTGCTGACCCATCTGTGTAGACTCGGATCCAGAGGTCCTGTGGGTATTCTTCATCAAGGAAGCTGAGAGTGGCTGTTCTGCGCTGCATACTGTTCTGATCTTCCTTGTCAAATATTCCTCTCACTTTTGTCTGGATTTGTAATGATAGTCTATGCTCATCTTTCCATGGAGTTCGCTCTGGAATAGTTGTTAGGGGGATACGAACTGTGGGCAGATCGGTGGTTTCTCTGCAGAGTCGTTTGGCCTGGTGGATAAAACTACTTCTTTTCAACCGCCCCTTAGCTAGGTTTTTAAATCTGTTCTTCATAGGGTGGCCTGGCAAGCTTAGGAACTTTTCTGCTTGTATTAGCGTTTTCGTATCTCTGCGCTCACTCAGTGCTTGTGTCCTCCCCATCTTCTCCATTTCCACTATAGGGGTTGATCTCATCCCTCCTGTGGTGACTCTAAGTGCTTGATTTTGCACTTTGTCCAGGTCTTGTAGTGTGGTTTTTGCTGCCGAACACCATGCAGTTGACCCGTATTCCAGGTGTGGTCGTATGCTCTATTGATAAACTTTGCTAAGTATTTTCCCACTGGCTCCCCATGTGGTTCCACTTAGCTTTCTCAGGATGGCTATTTTCCTTCTGGCTTTTGCTACTGCTTTGTTGATGTGCTTTCTCCATGTCAGCCTCCCATCAAATGTTATTCCAAGGTATGTTGGTTCTTTATCTTCTCGTAGGGGTGTTCCATTTATCTGGATGGTCCCTGCCTTTTGTTTTGGAGAGAGGGTAAATAGGGTGGTGCTGCACTTGTCAGTGTTTATGCTGACACACCATCTATTTGCCCATGCAACAAATGTATCTACAGCTCTTTGTAGTAATCTGGTGGCCACTGAAGCATGTTCATTTGTGCTCCATAGAACCAGGTCATCGGTATACATTGCGGCTTTAATTCCATGCGGTAGATTAGCAACGAGATCATTGATGAAGATTAGAAAGAGTGTGGGGGACAATACTCCGCCCTGGGGAACTCCGTGACGCAGTAGTACTTTCTTGCTCTTTAGTCCATCTATCTGTACTCGGGCTCTTCTGTTGTGCAAGTATGCTTTCACCCATTTGTACATTCTTCCATTGACTTTGCAGTTTCTCAGTTTATTCATCAGACCTTCTTTCCAGACTTTGTCAAAGGCTTTCTTCAAATCTATCCATGCCGCAAGCACCAGCTTCTTCTCTTGGAATGCATCCTCAATTTCTTGAGAGAGGTAGGTTATCTGATCTTCCGTAGAGTAGCACTGCCTAAAGCCAGCCTGTTGTGGCACAAGGATGTTTTTACTTTCAATGTACCACTGCAGTCTGTGATTGATGATGCGCTCCAGTATTTTGCAGAGACAGCTGGTGAGGCTAATTGGTCTGTAGCTAGAGGCAATGGAACTATCTTTCCCTGATTTTAGGAGGGGTATCATGATTGCTTCTCTCCAGGCTTGTGGAACACTGCCTAAGGTCCAACTGTTATTGAAGATCTGCAACAGCTTTGCTTTGGCCTCTGTTCCTAGGTTCCTGATCATTTCATTGGAGATACCATCAGCTCCTGGTGACTTTCTCATTTTCAGTTTTGATATGGCTAGCTCCAGTTCGCTGATTGTGATGGGTGCCTCCAGAACCTCATGTACTATTTCCTTCTGTCCTGTATGTTGCCGTTTCTCTTGAATCTCTTGTTGTTTCTCTGGACTGATTTTGATATTGTTATCTTGTGCGAATGAGTCCGCAAAATGGTCAGCTGCTTGCTTTCTTGTTAAGATTTTTCCATCTTTATGTAGTGCAATTTTTGAGTTTCTCCCTGTGCCCTCATCGTTAAGTTGTTTTATTAGCTTCCACAATTTCCTTGTGTCTCTTTCAAAGTTCAGAGACTCTGTTTTTTCCTGCCAGCTTTTCCGTCTAGCCTGCAGCTTGGCCCTTTGAAATTTGGCTTTTGCATGCTGGAATTTATTGTGGTGCTCTTGGCTGGGTGTGGCCTCTGCTTGCTTTCTACATACTTCCACATCATTATGCAACTGTTCCAGTTCACTACTCCAGTAGGGTTTATATTGTTTACGGGCTCCTCTTGGTACTGTTTCTCGCGCTGCCTGTAGTATGCATTTCCCAAACTCTTCAACTACTTTATTTATGTCTTTCTCAGTGTTCAGGTTTCTAACCAGTATGCTGGTGCGATGCTTGTACACTGCCCAGTCTGCTTTCTTGTAGTTCCACCTCGAGAGGGTGCTGCTTTCACTTACAAGCTCATTTTCTACAGTTAGAAAGACTGGTCGATGGTCACTGCCACCTAGTTATTTCCCAACAATTCGTGTAATGTTCCACTCCAGGTCTGGTGAATGAAAAGCCAGGTCAGGTGTAGTTGTAGAGTGCCATGATCTCGAGTAGAAAGTATGTGGGTCGGACGGCTTGTTAACCAAGATGAATCTATTCTCATCCTGCCAGTCTTCCAGTCTCTCTCCTCTCTGGTCCATGTGATCATAGCCCCAACTCTGCGAGTGGCTGTTGAAATTGCCACACACAATCATTTTTTCTGTTAATGGTAGTGTGTCCAGTGCCTGTGGACGGTCACTTGGACAGTAGTAATTGATCAGATGTAGGTCTGTATAGCCTGTTTTAAGTTTAAGTGTCTGATACTCAGCCCCTTCCATATAGACTTCGATTTGGGAAGCAGTGATGTTATTTTTAACAAGGGTAAGTATCCCACCTTTTTGCCTGTTCTTTCGGTCAGATCGGTAACACTGGTAGCCTCTGATTTTGAAGGCTATATTTTCGTTGAGGTGAGTTTCTTGCAAGCAACATATGCTTACTTTTTCTTTGTCCAGGATGTTTTCTAATTCTACTTTTTTGTTGCTGACTTCCTCCGCATTCCAGTGCATTATTTTAAGTCTTAGTTTAGTATGGCCAGCTGTTCTATTCTCATGTCCCCTGGCTCCACAGGACATCTGAGAAGGACCTCCAGTAGTTGGGGTTGGACCCTTTTGAGACATAGGGCCCGGCACTGCACCTGCCTGGGGGTCCAAAGCAGAGCGAGCACCATAACGTTTAGCAGCAGTCGACATATTCCATTTTGCGTGATTGCGTGGCATCCTGAATTCTGTGGTGCGCCTCCTGGCTGGTTGCCTCCATCTTCAGCACCTTTCCTTTGCTAGAGTAGACTGTGGTCTCACTCGAGTTTAGATGTGTACACACGCACACACGTGTCTGCACATGCATGTATGTGTATACACATCTAGAGCACACTGGTTATTTTCCGGCGCCAGATACTCGCCGTCGCCCCTTCTCCTGTTAGTTAAAACAGTTCCGCCACGTGAAGGCCAGGAGTTGGACTTTTGCTGCAGAGGTTATGTATTCACGAGCCATTGGGGTATTTAAGCAATGTTGGGCGCTCACCCTAACACTGCGCCCCGGCTACATACAGCAACATTTGGAACCGCTTTTCCTGTTACCAGTGTCCCTCGCCATCAGATGAACCTACTCCGACTTCTGAGTTACATGTAATTTACATCCCCAAGTCAAGCACGAAAGGTCAACATTTTAATCAAACTGACCAGTGAAGAAAATTAAACCCACTTCCTCGGCATCAGCACACCGGAAGTTTAAGAGCGCAAGCTCTTATCGATTCGGACATGTTGACATCCATTGTATAGTCCACTTCAACACCACACTTATCATCAGTTCAGCAAATGGAGGGGTGATAAAGATAAGAGAATGGAAACCTTACAGACATTCTGTCACCTTGAATGCCTATTTTATCAAGAACTGTCAGATCGAGGGGAGATTTGTAACCAGAGAAATGTGTGAAAGGATCAACATCTGGCTAAGACCTGCTGTCCTGACACCAGATTTGTCCAATACGGGTGAGACATCCAATTGAAATCATAGGTGAAAACGGCAGATTGGAATACAACATTAACTCATGAGAACATGTCCAATGAGTTACACAGCTCAGAGGACAAGTGTAGACCAGTCAAATGATGACTTTTTTTTTTTTTTTCATATCCTTTACAGGACATCGCTGTCAACACCAGCATATTTCAGCTGTATGTTGATCTCTTGGCAAGATTACACTCAGTAGTTTGCCATTGCTTTCTGAGCGGCCGGCTCACATACCCCATAAGTTACCGATGCGATTCGAACCACTGCTGATTCTCACCGTCATCACGTTACCTACGAGATTACGGAGAAAAGTCTCTAACCTCTATGCCACGAAACCGGCAGTTGAAATTGTGAATTAACCATGAAATGAGTTTTATAGAAGAATGATTGATTGATTTCAATCAATCAATCATTCTTCTATAAATTTTTATTAATTATAGAAGAATGTTGAGAATATAATGCAAAGTGGGGGACAAAAAAACACAGATGTATGGATACCTTGGAGGTAGTGATTGTGGGGTAGTGGGATTATTCCCTACAATAGTTAGTTGGATTTGTCAGTGACTTCATATTCAGAAAGCGATGGCAAACTACTGGAAAAACTGCCCAGACAATCAACAAAGGGGTTGATTGCAACATCCTGCACAGTTTGGCATGAGTTGTTTGAGGGCTTATACTCCACTGAGAGATAACAGTAAGACGAATTAGTCAATGAGCCTGGTATCAAACAATAAACACTTAAGAAAATACATTAGCTTTTTTTTTTTTGTATCACTCGATCTCTTTGAACTCAAGCTTAGTCCATACACATGTCACTACTGGACTGATTTTTGCTTGTGGATTAGCTTTCCCTATTACCAGAGTCCCTCGTCTTCCGGCGAACCCACTCCGACTTCTGAGGTTTATGTAGCTATGTATGAAATAACACACTCACAATTAAATTAAAACTTTGAACTGAAGCATAGTCCATACACATGCTACTATAGGGGAGAGTACTGGACTGATGTTTGCATGTGGATTAGCTTTCCCTTGTCCTCAGGCGAACCCACTCCAACTCAGAGATGCCTGCAGTTATGTATGACACAACACTCACAATTAAATAAGCCTTGTATAAAAAGGCTTTCGATAGAGTAGACAGATACAAATTATGGACCATCCTTGAAGACTATGGGATACAAGGGCAACTGCTAGAAAACATCATAGCCATGTACCACTCGAGCCAAAGTGCAGTAAGAACACAAGAAGGTATATCAGATATGTTCAGTCAATACAGGAGTGAGGCAGGGTTGTGTGCTCTCTCCCCTGCTATTCAATATCTACATGGACAGAATTTCCAAAAAAGCAAGTCTCGACAGAAAAGATTCAGAAAATTTAGAACTCTTTACTACAGATGAAATAATTGACTCACAAGGAATAAATTAACTTCTATTTGCAGACGATCAGTGCCTGTTTTACAGCGATGAGGGCAGACTACAAAATCATATTAATAATCTGAGTTCAACCTGCAGCAGATACAATATGAGTATAAACACAGCCAAAACCGAAGTAATGCAAGTTAGCAGATCGCCAGGCCCACTAAGTAGACAGATAAATAACACAACTCTGAAACAAGTTAAAGAATTCAAATACCTTGGAAGTATGATCACAGAAGATGGCAGGCTGGACAGAGAAATTGAAATCAGATGTCAAAAAGCTAGTGCACTTACATATCAACTATCAACCTTACTGAAACATCCAAACATACCCATGTCCGCAAAACGACAGATAATAAACAGCATATTCACACCAACCCTATGCTACCAATCTCAAACCTGGGCATTATCAAAATTACACCTTCGCAAAATCAACACCTGCGAAATGAGATGCCTGAGGAGAGCTGCCAACTTAACAATCTGAGACCGAGTAAGAAATGCTACAATCAGACAGACTGTGGGATCAACACCTTGTGCCACATTTATTGAAAGACAGAAGATCAAGTGGTTTGGCCATGTCGTTAGAATGCAACATCAGCAACTACCATCACTGGCCTTACATCAAAGATCATCTGCGACAAGACCACGAGGACGTCCAAGAAGAAAATGGATTGACGATATCAGAGAATTTGTACAACAACACGGAATGACACTATCCAATGCCGCCCACCGGGTGCTGGAACGCAAATTATTCCTCCCCACGACGCTTGACGGCAGAAGTGGAAGATGATGATGATGATAAACAATAAATAAAGAAGTACCCTCTTCCATACCTTCGGGCGTAATGGGCATATGTGTTAGTCCATATTTTTACAGACCAATGGACACTGGATGTGTGATGTAATCAATATCAGGCCAGCTGCCTTTGTTTTCCTTAACATTTCCTAGTACTCATTTTAGGTTGGCAAACTACCCCAATGGCTTGTGCATTCATCACCTCTGACAGCAAAAGTCCAACTTCTGGCCTTCACATGGCAGAACTGTCTTGACTAACAGAAGAAAGGGTGACAGCAAGTCTCATTATGGTGCTTGACATATGTGCTTGCTATGGAACCCCAGGCCTCGAAAGGGCTAAACCAAAACTACTGGAGGTCCTTCTCAGATGTCCTGTGGAGCCAGGGGACATGAGATTACAGCACCTGGCCATAGCGGAACAGTCAGTTAAATTCATACAAGAGAGAACACTGCAGATATAGACAAATTTCAAGCCAACAAAAGAAGAAGGGTGGGTCGAAAGAAGAAGGGTGGGTCGACTTGGGAAGTGCAGATCAATTTTTAAAATACCCCCCCCCCCCCCCAATGGAGGTTTAAACACATAAATAACCACTGGACCAACAGGCATGTAGCTACTGCGCTATCCGGCTCCCGTTAAACAATAAAAGCAAATCTAAATAAAATAAGTCGAACTACAATCAATACTTACACACAGTTTGCTGACCCCTTATTTTCCTTGCATGGACCAGTATAGCGTGTATTTTTCATACACATTTTGCAAATAAATCCAGTGTCCAGGCAATAAAACCAATTTCCATTTACCTGGTGATCGATGCATTTGCCATCAGTGGCCGTGTCTGCATCAAGCTTTCTGAAAAAGGAACAAAATCAATTCAGCACATGTACCAAGAAAGATCATGTAAATACCTCCTTCTCCTGATATATTTCACATAGATTCTTCTTCTGTGATGTTGATATATAAACAATATGAACAGAATGGACTACTGTAAGATCAGCGGCAGAAGGGTTTTATTTCACCTCAAAAACAAAACAAAACATGATTATTAGAAAATATCTTGTGATGTGAAATACTGGTATCTCAGCAACTTGGGCAGTAACTTGTCCACATTCCTACCAAATCAATCAATTTCTATACAACATAATCTAAACTGAAAAGTCAAACAAAAGACACTGGTGACCAAAACTCTCTTCTGTTGATAGTGTCTGTCCAGGTGATAGGGCTCTGGGTTCCATGTGCCAAGCAGGCAGGGTCTGAAATGATTATTTCTGTCATTGAAAACATTCATATACAGTTCTATGTAGAATATAATGAACCAAGTATCTTAGAACAAGAAGTGAGGGAAGCACTTAAAAAAAGCCCCAACAACAAAGCTACAGGCACTGATAATAGTCCGTTTAAAGCATGCCATGAGGTAGGGATGAAATGGTTAAAAAACATACTTAACCAGGCATGGCAAGAGGGAAGAGTACCATAAGATTGGCAAAGAGCTGTGATCGTACTTTATGGAAATACAGATAGTTAAAGTTGCATATTCTTTACAGAACATAGCAGTCAACCTGAACATTTTTGGCTGTTTGTGATTTATTGGCAAGTTTATGTTCAGTATTTTGCCATTGCTTTGTGAACAACCGGCACTCATACCTTTGAATGGGAACGAACGGAATGCGGTCTGTTTCCAAACTGCCTGCAGCTGGTTTCAAACATGTTATGCAGGATTACGAATTGCATTCGTAACCCCTTCGCCAGAGCCAATTTGGAAGAACAAGAGTAGCAAAATAGACAGAAATACATATTGAGGCCGTTTCTGCTCAGCCATGTAGGGAAAATGTATGCAAATATTTTAGAACAGAAAACAAGATAGAACTGCTTTAGCGTGTTCTTAAACATTGGCGTGCTGATGCCGAGGTAAGGGGTTCAACCCCTTCACCGGACAGTTGGACTAAAATGTTGACCTATCGTCCTTGACTTGGGGATGTAAATTACAAGAACCTCGAAGTTCGCCTGATGATGTGGGACAGTGTTAATAGGGCAATCTAATCCACACGCAAAATTCAGTCCAGCACTACTAGAAGTAGTGTGTGTGGACTACGCTTGAGTTCAAAGCGAGCGAGAGCCAAACAAAAACTGCTTCAAAGTGGTACTCAATTTGGCTTTAGAAAAGGAAGAGGATGCGCTGATGCCATTCTTGCATTGAGACAGATGAATGAAAAATCTATAGAATACAACAACGAGCTAAAGGTGGCTTTTATAGATCAAGCCAAAGTCTTAGGAATAAGCTGTGGAATCTCCTCGAAGAATAATGTTTTATTGGGCAATTGTTGGATAACATCAGGGCTATATATCAAAACAGTTCTTCTTCTTCTTTCGTTCGCTTGAAATATGTCTATATCTGCAATGTTGTCTCTTGTATGAATTTAACTGTCTTTTTCAGTTCACACAGTGGTCCATAGAGTTTATCTTCCACTGTCGTCTCTCTAGGCCAGAAGGTTTGCCTAGATATGTTATATTTTGGGCAGTCTTGGAGTATGTGCTCTGCTGTCTGCGACGCCAATCCACATGTGCACATGGCTGTTTCACCAATCTTGAATTGTATATACATGTGGTTGCGTAATCTATTGTGTCCTGTTCTGAGGCGCAGAATAATGACTTGTTCTGGTCTGTCCATAACGTGGTAGACATCTTGAGCAGGTTTTTGTGGCTTTCTGACTATTTGATCATTCTTTTCTTTTGGTGGTACATAACGGGCACATCAGGCTGTTCTTCTTTGGCTCCTTCCTTAGCCAATTGATCAGCTCTGTCATTCCCGGGTACTCCACAGTGCGATGGTATCCACTGTATGGTGACCTTATGATGACTGCTAAGTTCAGAAAGTAGTGTCCTTAGTACTGGCAATTTCCCAGACAGGAGCGTCTCGAGTACTGATTTTGCATCTATCAGTAGCACCACAGGTTGTGTACCATTGCTGGTATTTATTAATTTCTCTGTTGCTATCTTGATTGCCTCAATTTCAGCATCATAGTTATGGCAGTATTTCCTGTCGGTACTCTGACTGTGTCCCTAGTATTATTTGGGTATTCTATGTACACTCCCGCTCCTCCATTTCGAACAGCATTTTGTGCCGACCCATCTGTGTAGGCTCGGATCCAGAGGTCCTGTGGGTATTCTTCATCAAGGAAGCTGAGAGTGGCTGTTCTACGCTGCACACAGTTCTGTTCTTCCTTGCCAAATATTTCTCTCACTTTTGTCTGGATTTGTAATGATAGGCTATGCTCATCTTTCCATGGAGTTCGCTCTGGAATAGTTGTTAGGGGGATACCAACTGTGGGCGAATCGGTGGTTTCTCTGCAGAGTCGTTTGGCCTGGTGGATAAAACTACTTTTCAACCGCCCCATAGCTAGGTTTTCAAATCTGTTCTTCATAGGGTGGCCTGGCAAGCTGAGGAACTTTTCTGCTTGTATTAGCATTTTCATATCTCTGTGCTCACTCAGTGCTTGTGTCCTCCCCATCTTCTCCATTTCCACTATAGGGGTTGATCTCATCCCTCCTGTGGTGACTCTAAGTGCTTGATTTTGCACCTTGTCCAGCTCTTGTAGTGTGGTTTTTATGCTGAACACCACGCAGTTGACCCATATTCCAGGTGTGGTCGTATGCTCTGTTGATAAACTTTGCTAAGTATTTTCCCACTGGCTCCCCATGTGGTTCCACTTAGCTTTCTCAGGATGGCTATTTTCCTTCTGGATTTTGCGACTTCTTTGTTGATGTGCTTTCTCCATGTCAGCCTGCCATCAAATGTTACTCCAAGGTATGTTGGTTCTTTATCTTCTCTTAGGGGTGTTCCATTTATCTGGATGATCCCTGCCTTTTGTTTTGAAGAGAGAGTAAAGAGAGTGGTGCTGCACTTGTCAGTGTTTATGCTGACACACCATCTATTTGCCCATGCAGCAAATATATCTACAGCTCTTTGTAGCAATTTGGTGGCCACTGATGCATGTTCATTTGTGCTCCATAAAACCAGGTCATCGGAGTACATTGCCGCTTTAATTCCATGCGGTAGATTAGCAACAAGAGCATTGATGAAGATTAGAAAAAGTGTAGGGGACAAGACTCTGCCCTGGGAAACATCGTGACACAGTAGTACTTTCTTGCTCTTAAGTTCGTCTATCTGTACTCGGGCTCTTCTGTTGTGCAAGTATGCTTTCACCCATTTGTACATTCTTCCATTGACTTTGCAGTTTCTCAGTTTCTTCATCAGACCTTCTTTCCAGATTTTGTCAAAGGTTTTCTTCAGATCTATCCATGCCGCAAGCACCAGCTTCTTCTCTTGGAATGCATCCTCAATTTCTTGAGAGAGGTAGGTTGTCTGATCTTCCGTAGAGTAGCACTGCCTAAAGCCAGCCTGCTATGGCACAAGGACGTTTTTACTTTCAATGTGCCACTGCAGTCTTGATTGATGATGCGCTCCAGTGTTTTGCAGAGACAGCTGGTGAAGCTAATTGGTCTGTAGCTAGAGGCAATGGAACTATCTTTCCCTGATTTTAGGAGTGGTATCATGATTGCTCCTCTCCAGGCTTGTGGAACACTGCCTAAGGTCCAGCTGTTATTGAAGATCTGCAACAGCTTTGCTTTGGCCTCTGTTCCTAGGTTCCTGATCATTTCATTGGAGATACCATCAGCTCCTGGTGGCTTTCTCATTTTCAGTTTTGATATGGCTAGCTCCAGTTCGCTGATTGTGATGGGTGCCTCCAGAACCTCATGTACTATTTCCTTCTGTCCTGTATGTTGTTGTTTCTCTCGAATCTCTTGTTGTTTCTCTGGACTAATTTTGATATTGTTATCTTGTGCGAATGAGTCAGCAAAATGGTCAGCTGCTTACTTTCTTGTTAAGATGTTTCCATCTTTATGTAGTGCAATTTTTGAGTTTCTCCCTGTGCCCTGATCGTTAAGTTGTTTTATTAGCTTCCACAATTTCCTTGTGTCTCTTTGAAAGTTCAGAGACTCCGTTTTCTCCTGCCAGCTTTTCTGTCTAGCCTGCAGCTTGGCACTTTGAAATTTGGCTTTTGCGTGCTGGAATTAATTGTGCTGCTCTTGGCTGGGTGTGGCCTCTGCTTGCTTTCTACACACTTCCACATCATTATGCAACTGTTTCAGTTCACTACTCCAGTAGGGTTTATATTGTTTACGGGCTCCTCTTGGTACTGTTTCTCGCGCTGCCTGTAGCATGCATTTCCCAAACTCTTCAACTACTTTATTTATGTCTTTCTCAGTGTTCAGGTTTCTAACCAGTATGATGGTGCGATGCTTGTACATTGCCCAGTCGGCTTTCTTGTAGTTCCACCTCAAGAGGGTGCTGCTTTCACTTATAAGCTCATGTTCTACAGTTAGAAAGACTGGCCAATGGTTACTGTCACCTAGTTGTTTCCCAACAATTCGTGTAATGTTCCACTCCAGGTCTGGTGAATGAAAAGCCAGGTCAGATGTAATTGTAGTGTGCCATGATCTCGAGTAGAAAGTATGTGGGTTGGACGGCTTGTTAATCAACATGAATCTATTCTCATCCTGCCAGTCTTCCAGTCTCTCTCCTCTCTGGTCCATGTGATCATAGCCCCAGCTCTGCGAGTGGCTGTTGAAATCGCCACACACAATCATTTTTTCTTTTAGTGGTAGTGTGTCCAGTGTCTGTGGGCGGTCACTTGGACAGTAGTAATTGATCAGATGTACGTCTGTATTACCTGTCTTAAGTTTAAGTGTCTGATACTCAGCCCCTTCCATGTAGACTTCGATTTGGGAAGCAATGATGTTATTTTTTACAAGGGTAGGTAACCCACCTTTTCGCCTGTCCTTTCGGTCAGATCGGTAACACTGGTAGCCTCTGATTTTGAAGGCTATATTTTCGTTGAGGTGAGTTTCTTGCAAGCAACATATGCTTACTTTTTCTTGGTCCAAGATATTTTCTAATTCTATTTTTTTGTTGCTGACTCCCTCCACATTCCAGTGCATTATTTTAAGTCTTCGTTTAGTATGGCCAGCCGTCCTGTTCTCATGTCCCCTGGCTCCACAGGACATCTGAAAAGGACCTCCAGTAGATGTGGTTAGACCCTTTCGAGACATAGGGCCTGGCACTGCACCTGCCTGGGGGTCCAAAGCAGGGCGAGCACCATAACATTTAGCAGTAGTCGACATATTCCATTTTGCGTGATTGCGTGGCATCCTGATTTATGTGGTGCGCCTCTTGGCTGGTTGCCTCCGTCTTCAGCACCTTTCTTTGCTAGAGCAGACTGTGGTCTCACTCAAGTGTAGATGTGTACGAGTGCACACACATGTCTGCGCATGCATGTACGTGCATACACATCTAGAGCATACCGGTTATTTTCTGGCGCCAGAAACTCGCCGTCGCCCCTTCTCCTGTTAGTTTAAACAGTTCAGCCATGTGAAGGCCAAGAGTTGGACTTTTGCTGCATAGGTTATGTATTCACGAGCCATTGGGGTATTTAAGCAATGTTGGGCGCTCACCCCAACACTGCACCCCGGCTACATACAGCAACATTTGGAACCTTCAAAACAGTGATAACATCAGGGATGTGTATCAAAACATTGATAACATTAGGGCTATATATCAAAACAGTAATAACTGTCAACTGTCATTTACTGCCAATATAGTACCCTGCGGTGATGGCAGAGGGGTCTTTGAGCCTGAGGAATTAAGGTCGCCTGGCTAGTGCAGTCGCCACGAACTGTGCAGGTTAGGATTTTCTTTTTGCCTCCTCAGAAAAAAATCCCACACCTTACCGAGGGATCGAACCCGGATCTCCGGAAGGAGAGTCCGGTGTACTAGCCACTCGGCCAGCCACTCCTCCAGTAATAACATCAGGGCTATATATCAAAACAGTGATATCATCAGGGCTATGTATCAAAACAGTGATATCATCAGGGCTGTGTATCAAAACAGTGAATGTGCAATAAGGGCAAATTTTGACATGACAAATTGGTTCCTTCTTCTTCTGCGTTCATCCAGATTTTTTTCCGGATGTGACTGCGTTGTGCCTGTTTACAGCAGAGCTGCGTTCTTGCGCCGTTAGGCAGACACATCCGACTTCTGCGGGCATTTGTTGACCGGGTTAACCTTCCCGGGAGCTCAAATTGGTTCCAATTAATGTCAGGCATCAGACAAGGATGTGGTTTATCACCACTTTTGTTCATCACCTAAATCAGGGGTCACCAGACTACAGCCCGCGGGCCGGATCCGGCCCGTGATGTCATTTCATCCAGCCCGCCGACAGTACTCAAACTTGCTTGATATGACGTATGGAACACGAGAGGTTGTGATACAATTTAAATGTAAATATTATGTTTAGAATAATAGATCTTCACACGCGCAGAGACCTCCTGGCGACTATGTGTCTTAAGTTTACTATTTTCAATTATAAATTATTGTATCTAGATTTTATTGTTTATTGTAATGTTTGCTTATTTCGTACCATCCCAAGTCCTTCTCTGGACCTACACTCTGACACTACCATGGTTTCCATGGCAAGACACACACACGCAAAAAAAACCACATGCACGCACGCACGCTCGCGCGTGCACGCACACACACACTTCTCTTCCCCAGATGCGTCCGGCTGTCAACAGAGGTTCGATGCTCCAGAAATTTTTACTTTTTGATTGGCCAGTCATCCATTTTATAGGTACGTAACAAGGATTTATTTGTTTGACAGTGATAGGTAAGTGAATTACACGTGTGAATAGAGGCAATAAAGTAGCAAACATTGCATAAAGATGCCATAGAAGCCTCGTGTTATTACGAAAATATTATCCCCAGCTCAGAAGAAATCCCCGGTCAAGGTGTTAATCAATCTGGTCTTTAGGCCAGTGTTTTTCAACCTTTCTGCTGGAGCAGATCCTTACGCAAATGTTTGTTTCTCAGGGAACTCTGTGCGATGATCTAAGTGTCTGTACTACTTTATGTAATAAACCAGATGGGCAGAAGTGTTGTATTTAGGCAATTTCAGTCTGTTTCGGCGGAACCCCTGGCTGTCACTCGCAGACCCCCGGTTGAAAAACTCTGCTCTATTTAGGCCGGCCCTATTTATATATTTTGCAAACCTTATTATGTGATATATTCTATTACCAAAGGTACCTATAAACTTTATGTGCACTTTTGGTGAGGACACCTAGTCCTCTGCTATTCCTGTGTTTCAATAGGAATTTAATTATGTTTCTAATTCAATGTCTTTTTCATTTTCAGATCCCGTGTATTTCACCCTACATTATGGCTACTAAGAAAAGAAAAGTGGACGCCGAGAGTCGCGTTTTCAATTAAGAATGGGGAGTAAAGTACTTCTTTGTGGAAACAAAGGACCAGAAAACCAATTGCCTGATATGCAGCGAAAGTGTTGCAGTTTTGAAAGAGTACAATCTTCGGCGTCAATGCAAACCAAAACATCTATCAACATATTCACAATTTTATGGAAAGCTACGCTCTGAGAAATATGAGTCCATGAAACATGGTTTAGAAACACTAAGAGACCTCTTCATGAGAAAGTTTGCTGAAAATGAATCTGTCACTCGTACAAGTTACAAAATAGTGCATAAGATGGCAGAACGAGGAAACCCGTTTACTGATGGCAACTTCATCAAAGAGTACATGATGAAAGCAGAAAATGACTTGTGTCCTGAGAAAGCCGATTTGTTTAGAGCAGTGGTTCTCAACTGGTGGGGAATTCCCCCTAATGAAGACCATTTCAAGATCGCGTTAATACAAGAATCGATTACTTGATATTGTTTTTCCCTTCATACTTTACAGTTTAAGTACGTCTCATCCTTCTAAAATTCATTTTATAAAGTCAGTAGACCCACAAATCATGTTTTATGTGGATGTCTAGACTTGTTTTAGTATGTGCTATTAAATTTACCTTACATTTTTACGTATACTGTATAGGGGTGGAGGGATTTTTAGATAGGAAATATGAAAGGGGGGGAATGACGTTCTGAAAATATGGTGAAGGAGGGGCACGGGCCAAATTTTTGATAGGAAGGGGGGTGGGGGGGGGGGGATGACGTTCTGAAAATATGGTGAAGGAGGGGTACGGGCCAAAAAACGTTGAGAACCACTGGTTTAGAGCCATCAGCCTTTCGACAAGTTCAGTTGTGCGAAGAACAGCAAGGTACAAGAGAAACATGATAAGATACGACGATATATATATTCCTTTTTGTGAGTCATCAACATCCAGTGTCTTACCAACTGGCACAGACAGTCCAGCATCTAAGTAGATCTGAGTCCTTGGTGTTGTGGATTAATTCTACCGATAATATTCCTCCATGCCCAAGTCCATCCAGTATCATTTCTCTAGGTCTGCTTCTGTTGCCTCCACAGACATCGCTGTGTTTTCCAATGCCTCTATTTTCATTACATAACCAAAAAACACTGTCGTCTTCTTATTTTGTATATATTGTTCTACTTTTATTAACCTTTTCCGTACACTAATTGTAAGTTACTCTCACAGTTCAAGGTATTCACAATATATATCTCAGAAACCACATCTCTATTGCCACAAAGTTCTTCTTAATTTGTTTGTAGCAGCATCATTTTCTACACGCATCAGTTTGGATTTCAATACTGACTTCTCATTCAGAAAGCAATGGCAAACTACTGAGCATGATATTTCTTAGAAAATCAATTTTTATCACAATGTCCTGCAAAGTACATGTAATCTTTTTTTTTTAAGTTCCATGATTCACTGCCATACAGCAGAACAGGTTTTATTTAATATTTTAGTACTACCTTTCCACTGTTAGTCATTTAAAGCATAAAATGCTACTCTGGGAATCACATTTGACAGGAGCCTGTCCTTCAAGGACCATGTGGAGACGGTTGTGACAAGGTCTCAAAAGGGACTCAATGCGCTTAAAACTATGGCTGCAATGGACACAGAGCAGAGAATGCTTGTCACACTATACCAGCACTTGATCCTCTCAGTGAGTGATTATGGATTAGGTCTGCTCACTGTCTCAGAGAGTCAGCTGGTGAAGTTAGAGCACATACAGAACGAAGCTATGTGGGTCATTCTGGGATGCACCAGAGACACCCCATTGGTGTGTATGCGTTACATCCTTGGTCTGCCGACTGCTGCTGGTAGGCTCAAGGTGATACAGGCAAAGGCATATCTCAGAGCAGCTGCAGACACAGATCACCCTTTGCATGAGGCGCTGGACGCAGTTAAGGGTCAGCGACTGATAAGAGGGAAATCATGGATGGCTGGGGCGGAGGATACGATCAGACAGGTGTGCATCTTGGAGAACATTAGGCGAGGACAGGAGTGGGTCAGAGTGCCAGCGGAGCAGTCAGACTTGTGCAGAGTTATAATCACATTGAGCCGGGAGTGCAGGGAGTGGCCAGCAGGGGCCACGGAAGTCGAAATCCAGTAACTAATTCAGGATAATGCTCACTCGGGTGATGTGATTATCTACACAGATGGGTCAGTGTTGAGAGGTAAGAGAAGTGCCTGGGGGTTCTTAGCAAAAGTTTGGTGCAGAAGAGCCTGGCATATGATACCAAAACATCTAGCTTAAGAATGGAGGTGGAGGCGGTCAGTGCAGCTTTCCGCTGGATGGAGAATACGATACACATACACATGATGATCTTCTCCAGGGCATGCCGGTGTGCTGGGGAATGAACAGGCGGACAGATTGGCTGGCTCTGCAAAACTTGGTGGAGTATTGATGCATGACAAGGCAGACGTGGTTGCAGCCTTGTGGGAGCACGTGTACACCTCGGAGGAGCAAATGGATCACCATGGTCTGGCAAGAATGAGACAGCGAGGAGTGGCGAGGGGATCTGGCCGACGCTCAACGCTCAGAGGAAAGGCGAGACGGACATATAATCAGATTGCTATGGGAATGCCCCGAATGCTGTGATGTTGGTTCCTAAATCAATCTAAATCAATCAATCTTTGCCTACCATTCTGGGATCTTTCAGGTACAATCTTTACCTAACATTCTGGCACAGTCTGTGACCTTTTTGGCACAATATTTAACTTTCTGGTACACCTTTCCAGGACAATCTTTACTTACCATTCTGGGATCTTTCAGGTACAATCTTTACCTAACATTCTGGCACAGTCTGTGACCTTTCAAGCACAATATTTGATTAAACTTTCTGATATAAACAAAACATACATTCACTTGTGACATGCTATCACTTTGTTTCTTACATTTTCTTCACTTCCACACCCTCCCTTTATTACACACTTAGTACACACAAATTGCAAATGAAAGGTTCACTAAGTCTCCACTAAATACTCACAGGCAGTCTGACCCAGGACAAACTGATGAAGCAATAACAAGTGCGGACAAGAAACCAGCAAAAACCATGTGGCGATCCATCCTGAAATAAAGGACGGAAAACATGTTCACATAGTTTCCTCTACTGCACATACTGCTTCCGTTTTCAAATTCCACATCTCTTGGGCTTCTATTCAACTTTCTAATTGCTTATTCAATGTTAAAGCTTCCGGGCCATATATTAGTGTTGAATATACATAACATTTGACAATTCTCGTTTTTAATGTGTTGGTAATCTCTATAGAAGATAATACTTCTTTTGTGATGTTGAAAGCATGTTTGGCCAATCCTATTCTCTTTTTTATTTCTATTTCCATTCTGCCATCAGTGGCGTCACTGGGGTTGGTGTCACCCAGTGCGGTAAACTCTTGGTGTCACCCCTCTAGACTTTCACCATGGTCTTCTTCCGAGTGTTCCTGTACCATATATAATGGCATATAGTAATGTTTGTAAAATAAGTCAAAAAGTTAATAAGGACATAAGAAAGAAAACAAATTGAACAATATAACTTCAATACTTCAGGTAAAACATAAATAAAGAACTTCGACAAACTCGGACAAAGTTAAATTTTTGTTATTTTGCTATGTCTGCTTTGTCAAATTTGCAATTTTTTTATTTTGGTGTCACCCCTTGATGGTGTTACCCAGTGCGGCCCGCACCCCCCTAGTGACGCCCCTGTCTACCATCATCTGTTATTACATGTCCAAGATAGGAGAGACTTGCTACTTGTTCTAGTATCTGCCCGTTTACTGTGATGTTCATTGATGACCTCTCCTTTCACTGCTAATTATCAGTTTTTGTTGTTTGGATGTTAATATCTAAGCCACATTGTGCACTGTGCCTGTTTACTTCTTCCACTAAGTTTTGCAACTCTTGCTCACTTTCTGCTAACACTGTATCATCAGCATACCTAAGATTATTTATGATTCTTCCACTGATGTTAAGTCCAGGCAATTCGACTTGTTTAAAAATTCTTTCTGTGTATAGATTGAAGAGGCTTGGGGGAAACATGCATCCCTGCCGAACTCCTCTTGTAGTCTATAAAACATACGTATATATTTTTCTGATCTATATATTTTTCAATTAACATCCTCAAACAGATTGCCTCTCTGCTGCCGCTGTTTTCGCGGAATCCAAATTGTTCTTCAGCTACTTCCTCATCTATTTTATTTTAAATTCTTTACTGTATAACCTTGAAGAGAATTTTAGTTATATGGCTCATTAAGCTAATATGTAATCCTCACAATCAACAGCTCTTGGCTTCTGCGTATGCGTAGTGTGATGAAAATGGATGTTTTCAAACCTTGGGGATGTACCCACTACTATATATATATATATATTGGTTCGGGCTCGTACAAGGCCCTCACCTGTGGGACATGGCTGAACGTCTCTAAGCTGTGTCCCTTGGGTGTCAGGGTCTGGCCATAACTCGCCACCGGCTCGTGGTGGTGAGGTCTCGGTGGATTGACGCTGAGCCGCCAGCGTCTGCAGCCTACCTTGTGCCAGACGTATTGGTTACCCATTCCTCTGGAATACACAAGACTAGGCCGAGGGAGGGGTCATGTCGTTTGGGCATCACATGATCTCTGAAGCTCTGCCCAGACATTGTGATGGAATATTGGCCATATTCCACTCATATACTTTAGTCTGTCAAGACTGCAAGGTGTCTACTATATATATATATATATATATATATATATATATATATATATATATATATATATATATATATATATATATATATATATATATATATATATATATCATAATTCTATGATAGTGTCAACGCCAAAGCTGGATAAGGATTTTATCATCTCTGTTATCTTGTCAGGACATGCAGCCTTTCCTTCTTTCCTCTTTTTAAAATAGCCTTCTCTACTTCAGCCTTTAATATGTTTGGTCCATCTTGAGTATTATAAAATGTTAGTTTATTGACTTATTGATTCTGCTGTCCCAGAATACATCTTTTGTGTATTCTATCCATATTTTTTATTACATCAGTTTAATCAATTATAATTTCTTCATTCTTTCCTCTGATACAACCATTTCCTGTTGTATTATTTTTCTTCTTAGCAAATCTTGTTATATTTTAATGCAATTCTTTCAAGTTGTGTTTTATTTCTAGATCCTCTACTTCTTTGCATTTTTTCTGCAATCACTCTTCTTTGGCAACTCTGCACATATGACATATTTCTCTGTCTATTAATATATAATCTGGAGTGTTCTTTGCTTTCTTTCCTTCAGTTATTTTGCTCAAGATTTCATTGGTTATCCATAATTCCTTTTTCTTATTTTCCAACACTGGTAAGTTGGTATTTGCAATCTGTATGCTAGTTTTTACACATTCCCATTCTGTATCAATGTTCTCCTCAGAATTTTCATGTCTATATTGTTCCGTGCTTTCAACGAATAGCCTATCATATTTATTTTTTACTTCGATCAGGTATGGTTAACTTCTGTCTAGTTGTTTCAATGTTGATATATCTATTTGAAGTGTCTTCGGTGTCCTTATTCCTGTGTTTTTAAGTTTTATTTATAATTTTAAGATTACAGGATTGTGATCCAAGTTGACATCAACACCAGAGTATGTTTCAGCGTATTTAACATTGTTTTTAAATCTCTTTCTAATCATAATGCAGTCAATTTGGTTTCTGATTATATCTCCAGGGCTTGTCCACGTATCCAGTTTCCTTGGGTTATGTTGGAAAAATGTATTACAAATAGTAAGATGGTTTTCTTCACAGAACTGTATCAGCTGGTCCCCTCTGTCGTTTCTGGTTTCCATACCATGTTGCCCTACTATCTGCTTATATTCAGTTTTTCCAATCTTTGTGTTCATGTCTCCCATGACAATTAGGACCTGTGATGATTTTACAAATTTCAGTGTTTGTTGTAGGTCTTCATAATATTTTTCTAGCTGTTCATCACTATAATCAGTTGTTGGAGCATACGTCTGTAGTTTGTGTACTACCTGCTTTCTGTTAGCCTTGAATGTTGGGCGGCGCTTACCAAACCCAACACCCCACATTGTGCCAATGGCTTCGAGAAGAGGGGTGCAATGGGGAGGGTACAAGCCTTATCCTGGTATGAGGAAATGCAACCTAAAGACTAAATGTCATAGCAGGGCAGACCAGGCCCTAAGTCTTGGTTGGAAACTGGTTTAGGATCGAAGCTCTGACAGGCAGATAGTAAGAGCATTGCTTTGCTGATATGGCAGCTTTTGCAGCTTGTCTTGTTCCAGATGTATCCATGTTACCTTTCCTCTGGAATGAATTAGGCAGGCCGAAAAAGGGATCATGCTGCATGAGCAACACATGGTCTCTACAATTCAGCCCAGGCTTTGTGCTACGGTCCATTGTGGACGAACATTTACCATGCTAATTGGTCTCATCAATCACACTCGCCACCGCCACAGGTTGTAGTTATTATGCCTTTTTGAAGCACAATGTAACAAACTAACATCTGTCAAGACTGCGGGTGCCAGTAAACAGTAAACAACTGTATAATTACTATGGCAAAAGGTCTTGCCTTAATTTTAAGCAGTATTCTGCTACACCTAAAATATCTACATTCATGTCTCTTATTTCCAAAATCAGGTTGTCAAATTTCCTTGATTGATATAGGGTGCCTAGGTTCCATGTACTATGTACCAATTCTCAGACTTCTCCTTCTACTTTTCAGGTAAGTATTGTCAGAATAAAGACAGAAGATCAAGTGGTTTGGCCATGTCCTTAGAATATATTATATAACATTAGCAGTTAACACCATCAACTACCACCACTGGTATTGTAATTACATCAAAGATCATCTGTGACGAGAGCAAGAGGACGTCAAAGAAGAAAATGGATTGAGTATTGACGACATTAAAGACATTGCACAATCACACGGAATGACACTACCCAGTGCCGCTCATCGGGCGCTGAAACGCAAATTATTCCTCCCCACAACGCTTGACGGCAGAAGTGGATGAATGCATCTTATCTTCAAGGGTTCCTTCTGACTTAACTTGTGACTTTATTTGTTCCATCTGACCATCCAAGACACTTTAAACACTTCTATTCAACTTCAACAAGTTTATGATTTTATAATAAACTAGCTGACCCAGCCCGGCTTCGCCCAGACTCTGGTGGGGAGCATCTCATTTAATTCATATAAGTAGTCATATAAGCTCCCGTTCCCGTTCCCGACTATCTATATGTCTGTCTGTCTGTCTATTATTAGAAAGAGCACTTAAAAGATCTTTACATCTTCCCCAAACAATAAACTTGGGTAAATGGAGCGTCTTATTTAATTCATATTCGGCCCCTGCTCCCATTCCCATTCCCAAAAAATACGACCCGGCCCGGCTTCACCCAGTCCCTGGTGGGGAGCATATCATTTAATTCATATTCGACGGAGGGAGGAGGAGGAGGGAGCAGGAGGAAGGAGGAGGAGACAGGAGTAGGAGGGAGGAGTAGGAAGGAGGAGGAGGGATTAGGAGGAAGAGGGAAAAATGAGGGGAGAGGGAGGAGGAGGAGGAAGAGGGAGGAGGAAGGAGGAGGAGGGAGGAGGAGGAGGGAGGAGGAGGAGGAGGAGAGAGGAGGAGGGAGGAGGAGGAGGGAGGAGGAGGAGGAGGGAGGAGGATGAGAGAGGAGGAGGAGAGAGGAGGAGTGAGGAGGAGGTGGACGGAGGAGGAGAGAGGAGGGAGGAGGTAGGAGGAGGGAGGAGGAAGGGAGAGGAGGAAGAGGGAGGAGGGAGGAGGAGGGGGAGAAGGAGGGAGACGGAGGGAGGAGGAGGGGAGGAGGAGGGAGGAGGAGGAAGGCGGAGGATGGAGGAGGAGGAGAGAGGAGGAGGTGGAGGGAGAAGGAGGAGGGAGGAGGAAGAGGAGGGAGGAGGGAGGGAGGAGGAGGAGGAGGGAGGAGGAGGAAGAGGGAGGAGGAGAGGGAGGAGGAGGAATGTGAAGGGAGGAGGAGGGAGGAGGTAGAGGGAGGAGGAGGGAGGAGGAGGAGAGGAAGGAGGAGGGGGAGGAGGGGGAGGGGGAGGAGGAGGAGGGAGGAAGAAGGAGGAGGAGGGAGGAGGAGGGAGGAGGAGGAAGAGGGAGGAGGAGGAATGTGAAGGGAGGAGGAGGGATAGGGAGGAGGGGGAGGGGAAGAGGAAGAGGGTAGGAGGAAGAGTGGAGAGGAGGAGGGAGGAGGTAGAGGGAGGAGGAGGAGGGAGGAAAAGGGAGGAGGGAGGAGGAGAGAGGAGGAGGTAGGAGGAGGAGGAAGAGGGAGGAGAAGGAAGGAGGAGGAAGAAGGAGGAGGAGGATGGAGGAGGGAGAGGGAGGAAGAGGGAGGAGGAGGAAGGAGGAGGAAGAGGAAGAGGGAGGAGGAGGATGGAGGAGGGAGGAGGAGGAGGAAGAGGGAGGAGAAGGAAGGAGGAGGAAGAAGGAAGAGGAGGATGGAGGAGGGAGAGGGAGGAAGAGGGAGGAGGAGGAAGGAGGAGGAAGAGGGAGGAGGAGGAAGAGGGAGGAGGAGGATGGAGGAGGGAGGAGGGAGAGGGAGGAGTGGAAGAGGAAGAGGGTAGGAGGAGGGGAGAGGAGGAGAAGAAGGGAGAAGGTGGGAGGAGGAGAAGGAGGAGGAGGGGAGAGGAGGAGGAGGGAGGAGGCAGAGGGAGAAGAAGGAAGGAGGAGGAGGAAGGAGGATTCTGTGTAGTCACGTCATTTTCTTCCCTTTCCCTAGCGTTTTGGTTCGGGGATTCTTTCATCATCATCATCATATATTTACGTACGTATTTTGGGAGGGGGAGGAGGGAGGAGGAGGAAGAAGAAAAAAAAAACTATGACAGTTGGCAGCTCTGGAATGAAAGGAAGGCGTGTAGAAAATTTCATCTCAATCGGATGGGCCGTTCGCGAACGTATAAAGGACATACGGACATACATACATACGGACATACATTTGGACAGGATCCTTTTTTATATATAAGACTAGCTGACCCTGCCCGGCTTCGCCCAGACCCTGGTGGGGAGCATCTCATTTAATTCATATAAGTAGTCATATAAGTTCCCGTTCCCGTTACCGACTATCTGTCTGTCTGTCTGTCTGTCTGTCTGTCTGACCCGGCCCGACATCGCCCAGCTCCTGGTGTGAAGCATCTCATTTAATTTATATAAGTAGTCATATAAGTTCTCGTTCCCGATGTTATCGCGGACCTCAGAGAGAAGTGTCTATGTAGAAGACCATTTCCTGGACGTACGTATTTTGGGAGGGGGAGGAGGGAGGAGGGAGGAGGAGGAAGAAGAAAAAAAAACTACGACAGTTGGCATCTCTGGAATGAAAGGAAGGCGTGTAGAAAATTTCATCTCAATCGGATGGGCCGTTCGCGAGCGTATAAAGGACATACGGACAGAGATACGCACATCCTTTTTTATATATAAGATTATAATAAATAAAGCGCAATATTATTATTATATTGAATATAGTAAAAATTGTAGTACATACTCGGATTCTGATTCTGCTTTGTCAGCTGCGCTGTACCGTGACGCGAACTTTCTTTTCTAGGCGAACTATTTGAGTGTGAATAACAATCAACAGTCAGATAAGCTATGCTATAGAAACAGCGTAGGAATGATTAGTAGTAATGACTCTTCCCTGACCGCTGAACGAGAGGACGGAGCGTAGATGGGAATGTCCTAATATCCAAAATGCAATGATGCTCAAAGCTGTTGTTAGTTCAACACAACTCAACTCAACCCAACCGCCACTGCCATGCGCAATGGTATTGCATGTTGCGATTGGTGAAATTTGCCTCATTATTTAATGCACTATCTCATTGTTATGCTAAAACAAGCCGTAAACTAAATGTTGAAACTCTTCAAATATATTTAGAAATGAATGCAGAATTCAAAAATCCGTAAAAATCAAATGCTTGTAAAGAAATTGGAGTTATAAAATACATTAACATACCGCATTAACTTCGCGGAGACGAAAGTCTAGAAAGTTCAAGAAAAACGCACGTAGTCAGGAAGTCAGGTAGCATAGCAGACAGACCACAGTTGCAATTATTAGAGTTGTGTCCCCCGATTCTGCAGGTGCACTGACCCATCCTAGCCGATCATGTGCCATGCCGGAAAGCATGGAAAGCCATTTTTCTCGATCACCTGAGTCGTGTATCAGCTCAGTGTTCCTGTCTCGTCCATGCCATCTGCCATCTGGCCAAGCCATCCAGATATTTACTTCTCGGTCTTCCCCTTGGTCTCTTCCCTTCGATCTTGCCAGTTGTCACCAAGTTCTCCAATCCATTTCTTCTCATAACATGCCTAAAAAAGTTAGTTAGTTAGTCGCGGTTCCAACTTCACGGTAACGGGTCGTCCCCATATTGCTCCGTTCCTGTGCCAGTGAATAACACAAAGTGCTCCTCACTGCCCCATGTGAACAATGGAATAGACGGCAGTGTCGGCAAGCCAACAGCCCGCACAGGTACACTGTGCATAATGCCGCCGCCAGAATGCCAACACAAAAGTCCTCCACGAAAAATACAGTTCATCGTCGATGAAAACGGCAATCACCAGAAAGACTTCATTGACCGGGGTTTTATCCCAAATGGCTCGGTCTCTTTCTGCAGGGCGACCCACCGAAAGTGCTGCACAAAGCACGAACTCCGTAGCTACAGCGACGACTCCCAGGAGTCTCCGGAAAAATAAGCCTAAAAAAGTGTGACTGTCTACGTCTAATTTCTCTAATCAATTTACGAGATAATTGTACCGATTCATTTGAAGAATCCATTTACTTGTATATTGCATTGTGGTATTTCTTTCTTCCTAGTGACGACCATAATCTGTGTCTTTTTACAATTTAATTCTAACCCCAGTTGTTCACTGTGTGCAACAACCGCATCTACTAATTAATTGTTGCAGATCCTGCTCATTGTCTGCAATCAATACTGTATCATCAGCATATCTAATGTTATTGGTGTTTCGTCCTCCAATGATTATTCCATTTATATCTTCTATATTTCTGAAAATATTTTCACTGTATATGGAAAAAAAGATCTGGAGACATTACACATCCCTGTCTCACACCGTTCTTAATAGGCTGATATTGTCCTAATTCCATTATCAATCCGTATGGCAGCTTGTTGTTTCCAATGTATGTTTGTAATAAGTCTAATTTCTTTCCCAATTTCTAACCAAAACACTTAAGCCGCCGGGTTCAGAGTCATTAATTCTTTTGTGCATTCAATTAATGAATAATTTGATACTTTGGGTGTTGTGTTTGTAAATTTCACTGTGTTTGTAAATTTCACTACAATTTCCTAAAGTCAGCTCAAAGTTTAAATAATGGCAGTTACCAAACGTCAGAAAACGGTATCCAGATGCCGGCAAAAACCTCTAGATCTGGATATAAAATATCTAGAATGCAACCCTGGTTAGCATCTTTGCGGGCGCCGTCTCCCGGTCTGGAAGGTACACGACTTTCTCCGTAATCCTGTATACTCTCGTGAGTAACGTAACCTGCGCGAGAATCGGTAGCGGTTCTTGCCGCGTTGGTAGCTTACGGGGCATGTTGACAGCGAGGTCCTGTAAAGGATATGCGAACAACAAAAACAACAACAAATCTGTGCGGGCTTATTGAGACTCCTTTCAATTTAGGGTTGCCAGACGTACGGCAAAAAGAGGACATGTCCTCCTTTTTAGCCTAATACTCTCCGTCCGGCAGGCAAAGCTAAAAACCTTTAAAATGTCCGGATTTTCTGATATTTTATGTTATTTGTTTAAAAATATATTTTATGAGTAATTAATAAAGATTATAAGGTAATTATTGTACACTCGGCTGTTTAAATAATGTTTTTTAGCATATTGAAATAGGTCTCCATTGGATTTATATTTATTTTTTAACATGATTGTTTCTTGGTCGTTTCACTAAGAGTAAGATACATTCATTGTCAGCTATTGTAATAAAATTGTACTGATTGTGAGTTTAATCTGGAACGATTCAAATGAAACATTCAATGTGTCCTCCTTTATCCTCTTTTTTGTCTTATTATGTCCGCCGTTTGGTGCCCACGTATCTGGCAATCCTATGTCTATTCCATTTTTTTTTTTTTTTCAGATTGGGCAGTGAGGAGCATTTCGTGTGATATTCACTGGCACATAAACAGAATATAATGGGTTAATTAATGGAGCGACCCATTGCCATGAAGTTGGAACCGCGACTAACTAACTAATTAATAGTATTCATTGCGAATTTCAATAGCGTTGCCTTTAAAAATTAATTCATATATGAATTAAAATTTAATGCACTTAATGGTCACTCCTCCGAATAACGGTCCCAAATTATTTATCGTAAAACGTATCCCTTACAGGGCCTCATTAGGTGATTATGCTAGTTTATGCTAGGGCGATATGCTAATTCAGGGGCGATTTTTATTTCATTCATTCATTCAGTAGCATGTCCTTTGCAGAACCTCGCTCCCATAACAACCTTCCGGAAAGCTTCTCGATCACAAGCAAGATGTCCCGCGTCTGATACACCCATCTGGAGATCATCCGCCACATCCTGCACCCATCTTCTCTTTGGCCTTCCTCTTCCTCTCTTCCCAGGCATATACCCTCCCATTATTGTTCTCTCCAAACCTTCGTGACGTTTCAAGTGACCAAAATACTTCAATTTTCTTTGTTTTATCGTCTTTAATAGCCATCCTTCCTCAATATTCAACTCTTGAAGTATGGATGCATTTGTTCTTTTCTTTACCCAAGATATTCTTAGAACTCGTCTATAACATTTATATTCAAAGGCGTTTATGCGCTGTTCAGCTTGTTTAGTAAGTGTCCATGTCTCACAGGCGTATGTTGCAATGGGAAAGATGCATGCTCTTAAAAATCTAATTTTTTTAGTTCTATCTGTCCCACTCCATAATTTATTCATCTGTTTTAGTCTTTGAAGAGCAATGGATAGTCGCCGTTTAATTTCTTTCATTGTGTCACCGTTATTGGTATTCAATGACCCAAGATATTCAAAATTTTCCACCACCTCCAATTTTCCCCCCATTAATGTATATTTCTTTCTCCATAGTAGTTTTATCTGTATGCATTATCTTTGTTTTTGCTATGTTAAGATATAAGTTGTGATTTTCACTATTCAATTGGGTTGAGGCTATTAGGTTTTCTATACCATTCTGTGTTGTGGATAGTAATACTGTATCATCAGCATATCGAATCTCTGGTATGTCATGACCGCCGATATTTAGTGCATCATATAGCTCCCTGTTTATATCATCTCTTACATTTCTCATTATATTTTCGGCGTACAGGTTAAACAAATAGGGTGACAGTACGCAGCCCTGGCGGACTCCTTGCTTGATGTCAAACCAATCTGATGCCTCGCCATCTATTCTAACTGCTGCTTGTTGGTCTAGATAGAGCATTTTTATGAGTTGTACTACATGTGATGGAAAGCCCATAGTCCTCATGATTTCCCAAAGTTTCTGATGCTGTACACAGTCAAATGCCTTTGAATAATCCACAAAACATGAGAATAGGTTTACATTAAATTCTCTGCACTTCTCTATTATTAAACGCATGTTGAATATGTGATCTCTTGTTCCTCTTCCTTGTCTAAATCCAGCTTGAACTACGTTAATCTCTTCTTCCATTTTCTTACGAAGTCTTCGCATTATGACTTTTAGTAGGATTTTACTTGCATGACTGATCAGGGCAACAGTTCTATAGATGGTGCATAATTTCAGGTTGCCCTTTTTTGGTATTGGAATGAAGATAGTTCTCTTCCAATCTTTTGGCCATATACCATATTTCCAAATCTTTGTACATAATGCATGATATATGTGTATGCTTTCTTCTCCTCCCGCTTTAATTAGTTCAGCTGGTATCTCATCACATCCAGGAGATTTACCATTCTTCAGGTGCTTTATAGCCCAAGCAATTTCATCTAATGAGGGTTCAGGTTCTGTCTCTGCTGTCGTTGGCTCATGTATCTCATTCATATCCTCACTGTCACTCATATCATACATTCCACTGCAGTACTCCTGCCATCTTTCTAGAATTTGTCTAGATTCTGTTAAGGTATTTCCCATCTTGTCACAGATAACATTCAATTGAGGTTGAACATTTCTTGTCAATAACTTCATTTCTTTGAACATTTCATAATCTCTTCCAGCCTTATGATATTGCTCTATTCTGGTACAGCAATCTTGTATATATTGATTTTTGTCCTTTCTTGTGTTCTTTCTTATTTCTCGAGTTAAAGATTTATACTTCATCCTGTGGTTAATTGATTCATCTCCTTTCTGTTTCAGCTCCCTTCGTTGTTTTATTAATTCTAACGTGTCTAATGTAATCCATGGCTTAAGTTGCTTTTTCTTGGTCGGAATTAGATCTTTGGCTGCATTTATCAAGATATCTCTAGCTTGTACTGCCAGTTCATCAGGTGTCATTTCTTCTTGTACAGACATCAAGACCCCAAAGCGATTCCTAACTTCTATGTTGTATGCGTCTGGCATGTTTGTGAGATCAAAACGAAGTGGCCTTGGTCCTCGGGTAAGCTTTTTGAGTTTTAATTTCAGATCTGCTTCTAATAACTGATGATCTGTATCACAGTCTGCACTTCGTAGGGTTTTTGCAGATGTTATGCTTGATCTCCATCTTCTATGTATTAAAATATAATCTATCTGATTTTTGGTAAAACTGTCTGGAGACTTCCATGTGAAGAGTCTTCTTGGATGTTGTTTAAAAATTGTGTTGACTATCGTTAACTCATTTTCTGTGCAAAATTCAATTAATTTGTCACCTGCATCATTTCTATTTCCTAATCCAAATTTTCCTAAAACGTGTCTCTCATTTTCAGCTCTTCCTGCACCTACTTTTGCATTAAAATCTCCCATTATTATTGCTATATCATTATGACCAATCTTATTTAATGTGTCTTGTAGTGTGTTGTAAAAATCTTCAATTTCGTCCTCCTCTGCAGTTGAAGTAGGTGCATATATCTGTATGAGAGTTGTGTTTTTTGGACGGCCTTTAAGTCTAATAGTGAGGATTCTATCACTAACTGGATTATATCCCATTAAAGTTTTTGCAGTTGTCTTGTCTAAACAAAATGCCACTCCACTCTGGCCTCCGACATCTCTACCAGAATAAATGAAAATACTTCCATTTTCAGTCGTAAAATGTCCCTTGCCGCTCCAGCGATGTTCACTAATTCCTAAAATTTGAATGTTTAACCTCTCAATCTTATCACACACTACTTTAAGCTTTCCCTCATACAAACTTCTCACATTCCACGTTGCCATTCTCACTCTGTTTCTTAGTCTGACACAGGGGATTTCCTTGGTAACACAGTCAGGATTAACTCCGTCATCACGATTACTAGTACTGGTCCCTGCGTCACACTCTTCCCCAGTGTTATCTGATCTGCCTGGCCTGGGGGTCTCGCCACCAGACCTCTTTCTTATTATGTTTTCTTTCATGGTTGCTATGGTTTCTTGGCAAGTTTTGCAGAAGGTAGTTTGCCATTGCTTTCCTTCTGGGCAGTGACTGTACTAGTCAGTGGCCATAGCCATTGTCTCTACTGATGAGATCATCTGCCTATCGCCGCAGAGTGCAAGACCATAACCAACAACAATCTGTCGGCTGCTCTCACACTCCATCCACCACCTGCTTCCATGGCTTCACGTAACCCTGATCGGGGGGCTAAACGGGTACTCCACCTTGCCCAAGGGTGTCCCGTAGACTAACGGAGGAAAGGAGGCGTCTTACATCTACTTTGATAGGGGATACCCCTACCCCGCTAACCGGGCCAGTTAAATTCACGTTAAGCAAAGACATCTATTGGATCAATCGACTACGACACTGTGGAGCGGGCTGGCCGGGTGGCTAGAATGGAGAACAGGTTCGAATCCTCGGTAAGGCGTGGAGTTTTTTTTTTTTTCTGTCCGGGCCACACACAAAAAAAACAACTCTAACCTGCACAGTTCGCGGAGACTGCTTTAGCCACATGGCCTTAATTCCTCAGGCACTCTTCCGAATAACGGTCCCAAATTATTTATTGTAAAAAGCATCCCTTACAGGGCCTCAATAGGTGATTATGCTCGTTCTGGGGCGATATGCACAGTTATTGAGTGTGTGGTGGACAACTAGACTGATTGATGGATGAATTAAATGTTTCCTGGGTCCAGAGGGCCCTCACTGTTGTCGGAGTGTATAGCTATATCTTGTAGGTACGTATTTCCACATATAACATAGGTATACACTCCGACGACAATGAGGGCCCTCCGGGCCCAAGAAACATTTATTGCATCCATCAATCAGTCTAGGTGTCCACCACACTCAGTAACTGTACATGATAAATAATGGTAGCAAATTATTTATTGTACGTGCGTATTTCGATGTTCTCAGTTCTATATTTTAGTTCCTTAGTGTTTAGTATTTTATTTTTTATTATATCACCTACTGAGGCCCTGTAAGGGATGTTTTTTTTCGATAAATAATTTGGGACCGTTATTCGGAAAAGTGCCAGCAAGGTGTCTCGAGTCTGATACACCCATCTGGAGATCATCTGCCACGTCCTGCACCCATCTTCTCTTTGGCCTTCCTCTTCCTCTCTTCCCAGGCACATACCCCTCCATTATTGTTCTCTTCATATTTTCGTGACGTTTCAAGTGACCAAATATTTAAATGTTCTTTGGTTTATCGTTTTTAAAAGTTGCATATTCTTTACGGGCGAGGCAGTCAACCCCAGCATTTTTAGCTGTTCGTGATTCCTTGGCAAATTTATGTTCAGTAGTTTGCCATTGCTTTCTGGACGACCGGCACCTATACCATTTCATAAAAAAATCAACACAGCTGTCGAACGCGGTAATGCCGGATTGCGAAATGCGTCCGTAACGCCTTCGCCATGAAGCCGGCAGTTACATTTAATACTTAACCTTCTTCAATATTCAGATCTTGAAGTATGGATGCATTTGTTCTTTTCTGTATATATTGTTCCTGATATCGCAGTCGCAAATTTATGATAGTCGAATAGCACCACATCACAAAGAGACATATATTTATGCTTCATAGATTATACTAAGGCATTTGATAAAGTAAAACATGATGAGCTGATTAAAATGTTGGAAGATATCAACATTGATGGGAAAGATTTAAGAATAATAAAGAATATATACTGGAACCAAGTAGCAGCAATTAAAATGGGAAATAAAGAGGATAGTTACGAACAGATAAAGCTAGGAGTACGACAGGGGTGTGTCTTGTCACCCGATCTCTTCTCCCTGTATAGCGAAGTAATAATGAGAGAGATCAAAGAGAAGCCAGGGATACTAATCGGAGGATATAATATAAACAATATACGCTATGCAGATGACACAGTATTGGTAGCGGATAATGCAACAGACCTACAACAATTGTTGGACAGTGTAGTAACAGAGAGTGCACAGAAAGGACTGTCCTTGAATATCAAGAAAACAGTAACAATGGTGATATCAAAGAAAATGGGGACGCCAAAATGTGACATAGAAATAGAAGGGGAAATTCTCAACCAAGTGGATAATTTTAAATACCTAGGGGCACTTATAACATCAGATGGAAGATGTACAAAAGAGATTAAGAGCAGAATAAGGCAGGCAAAGACAGCATTTCAGAAAATGAAGAGTATCTTATGCAATAAGTCGCTATCAATGAATGTAAGAAAGAGAGTACTAAAATGCTATATAGAACCAGTTTTGCTGTATGGCAGCGAATCTTGGAATGTAAATGAACAAATTAGGAAGAACTTAGAAGCAACAGAGATGTGGTTTTTAAGACGAATGTTGCGAATTCCTTGGACTGCCAGAGTAACTAACAACGATTGCCTGAAAGAGGCTAATGAAACTAGAACACTATATACAACAATAAGAAAGAGACAAACATCTTTCTTTGGTCATGTGATGAGAAGAGAGGCATTGGAGAACATCGTGACAACTGAAAAGATCGAGGGGAAGAGAGACAGAGGCAGACCAAGAGAAATGATGCTGGACGGACTGAGACGGTGGCATGGAGGAATATCATCAGCAGAGTTGATCCAGAACACCAAAGACCGAGATCTGTGGAGAGCCATGAACGCCTACGTCAGCCGGCACGGCACTTGATGATGAGGATGAATAGCACCACGCCCCTTTCCGGTTTAATTGTTGACATTGGTAACCTCCCAGTCTCTCGTCAACCTCTCGTCATTTGGAGGTGACAGGTTCGAATCCAGGTCGGTACTATAGCTTTCAAATGTTATGTTGTCTAGTATGTCCTCTAGTCTCTACTTCATTCATCTACTTCTGTGAACGCCAAACAATACTATGTGTGTTTATTTATGTAACAGTCTCTCGCCAAGCACGTCACAGAGGCCATCAACATGAACCTTCTCAGCTCTGTGGGGTTCTCCATGGCTGGGATCTTCTAATATCTAATAATTAACGACTTTTCCGTTTCACAGGAGCGCTGCCTATTCTCCTGTGACGTACTCTCTCATTTCTTCTGTTCAGCGTGAATTCACATTTCCCTGTAAGTGGCGAAGCCGAAACTTTTACTTTTACACTTTTACTTTAAGTGTTTTAGTTTACTTTTACCACAGACGCACGGCCAGCCCGATCGTATGGCTGAGATCAGTCTTTTTGGTCGGTCTGGATCGTAAATGTGTGGTCAGCTACGGATCCTTCACGCTCCCTCTCCCCCGTTTAGCAGGCAACGCTTGCTCTTTAGTCCCTTAGCGAACAGGGGCCAGGCTTGTGAGATCAATCTCCATGCAATGGCATCCACCTCAACCCTCTTGTCTTTAAATCCTCTGTAACTTTAAATAGTTGCTCCTTTTATCTCGTTTTATTAGTTTTTTTTGTTTTTTTATTTTTTTAATGTAGTCAACTAATTTTTTTTTTTTTTTTTTTGCATATCACTTACAGGATGTTGCAGCCAACATCAGCAATTTTCAGCTGCTGTTGATGTACTAGGCAAGATTACGCTCAGTAGTTTGCCATTGCTTTTTGAGCGACCGGCTCACATGCCCCTTAACTTATCGATGCGGCGAGAAACGCTACCGATTCTCGCACACATCTCGTTACTCACGAGAGTATAAGAGATTACGGAGAAAGACGCCAAACCCTAAGTCAGGGAGACCGAAATTATAACTAAGTATATTTTACTTTCTTCTTTGGTAACTCTGTCTTCACCACTGTACAAGAATCAACTACGTGTTACCTGTTATATTACAGGGCAACCACCCCACCCCAATTGGCTAATTGTAAACAGGCTGATAGGCTGGCAGGGAATGCACCTCTTGGTAGTAGATTACCTATGGACAAGGGAGAGGTGGTCGAGCGCCTGTGGGACAAGGTGTTGAAGGTGGGGGAACACATCATTGAGAACCCATATGTGGAAAGAATTATATGGGGGGGGGGGGGGAGTTCTGGAAGAATCTCAAAACTGAGAGGGAAGATCAGGGGAACTTTCAGTCAGATAGCGGTGGGAACGATTAGTAGAATGACTCTTCGCTGACTGTTGAACGAGAGGACGAAGCGCGTATGGGAATGTCCTGAGTACAGTGATGTCGGTTCTTAGCTCAACTCAGCTCAACTCAACTCAATTAAGTCTAGATGACTGACTTCACAGCATTATGCTTTACCCCATCTGACGTGTTTTCTTTCCCCAAAATGGCGTGTCAGTTGTTAACAACATCGCACAAAGCATGAACAATATAGCTCGAGTAATGAGATTACCCCTTAGGCTCTCGGGAAAAATTGCATCCGTGGTCTACACGACGCCGATTGAAAATACATCCACGACATTCAGAGCCGGACGTAGATGGCTTAACCACCTGGCCACGCAGACCACCTCGAGCATTGGTTGGGAGTCAGTTGACAATGACTACCTAAGACTTGAGGAGTAAGCTTGACAAAACGAGGCCTCATCTCAGCCTGTTCATGAAGAACATTTAATGCAATAAGTCATTGTCCTTGAAAGTTAGAAAAAGAGTTCTTGCATGTTACATAGAACCAATTATAACATAAGGTGTGAATCATGGACAATTAGTTAACGGACAATAAGATACCTGGAGATGTGGTTTTATAGAAGAATGCTGAAAATTAATTGGACAGCCAAAATTAGCAATCTGAACATTTTGAGGGAGTCTGAATCGCAAAGACAACTTATCACAAACATCAGAAAGAGATAGTCATCGTTTTTTGACCACATTATGAGAAGACAAAAACTGGAGCATGTTGATACAACCGGAAAGATTTGGAGAAAGAGAGACAGAGGAAGACAGCGTGAGAAGATTCTTGACAGTCTTGTGTCATGGCACGGAAGGGAGTCAACACATTAATTGATCCATGCCGTCAGAGATCGCAATTTATGGAGAGGCGTGATCGCCCACGCCAGCCAGGAAGACACTGGATGATGATGATGTTTGTGTTGTGCTGACATACGACCTGGTTACGCCATAATTCTCCGCAGACGTGAAGTTCCAGGCTTGCACACGAAGCTGGTTTCCGAGGTTTGAGAGAGGGCAGGAGAGCTCTGCAAACCTGTCCCCCAAGGAGATGGTACTTTGGTATCAGGTCGGGAGGAAATGATTTTCACTAAGCTTACTCCAATACGCGCTGATCGTTTAAGACGTATCCAGCCACAACAAGGATACAGATGGGTAACTTTTATATTTATATTTTTGATTAGTGTTTTTCATGTAGTTGTGTCGATTTGTGTTTATTTTGTGCTGAAGAAGGCTTCAGCCACAACGTTTATTTTGCTACTTGTAATCTTGTTCTAGTAAAGCTTACAATCTACTTCTCATTTTCTGATGATTCATCTAATAGATGTCGGCACTTCTCAGGATCCGTGCAGACTGGACGTTGAAGCATTAAATTGAAGTGTTATGAGTCATTACAGTACTCTGGACATTCCTATACTCAGACCCCAACTTTAACAATCTGCGAAGAGTCCCAATACTAATGACTAATGGTTACTAGCTGCAGTCTGATTATGTGTCCATCTGGCCTTTCCTCGGAGTTCTGAGTGTCGGACCAGATCCTCTGGTCACCCCCATTCATAATATTCTTTCCGGGTCATCGTGATTTACCTGTTCTTCCAAAGTCCCATGGTCCTAAATGACCCTGACCACATCTGCCTTATCGTGCACCAATAGCCTGCCCAGCGGCGCCGACCCAGCCAATCTGTATCTCTGCTCGTTTCCAAACACACCCGCATGTCCTGGGAAAGGGGGGGGGGGAGGAGAGGGAGAAGATCCAACGGATGCTCCCTATTTATTTTTGTTTTGAATTGAAGTATACCAGTCTTTGTTTAACTCATGATTGTGTGTGTGTGTCTACTGCCTGTGTGTATGCGTGTGCGCGCGCACTGTTTGTCCTCCAGCCAGAGTGACTGCTTCCACATCCGTTCTTAGACTAGATGTGGTGGTATCATATTTTTTTTATCTTTTGCATATCCTTTACATGACATCGCTGTCAACACCAGCATCTTTCAGCTGTATGTTAATTTCTTGGCAAGATTACGTTCAGTAGTTTGCCATTGCTTTCTGAGCGGTCGGCTCACATACCCCGTAGGTTACCGATGCGATTCGAACCACTGCTGATTCTCACCGTCATCACATTAACCACGAGAGTATACGAGATTACGGAGAAAAGTCGTAACCTCTAAGCCAGGAAGCCGGCTGGTATCATATGCCAGGCTCTAAAGCCAGAGACCTCTACGGGACTGACAACCATCCATACTGCAGGGCCTCTCAGCCATGTTTTCACTTACGACAGATTGTGATGAGATGACATGTTTGTCGACTCCCGCACTGTTATAAAATCAGTAGGTACTAAGAATCTGTATAATACCAAGATATATTGTAACATTTGCAGATATTGTATCGTGTATTGCCTGGAAGAGTCCAGACAGCAGAATTCGAAACCAGATATATTACATACTGATTAGCAAAAGGTTTTGAAATGCGTTAACAACCACAAAAAACAGTTCCCAATGAAGACTGTTACAATGATCACAGATTAATTATAGGTACATTGAGGGTATAGTTAAAGAAAGTCAAGTATACAACAGGAAACACTAAATATGATTTCTGCACATTGAAAAATGACAAAGAAATACAAGACAATTTTAACATAGAAGTAAAGAGCAAATTTGATATATTATCTGATCTAGAGATCCTATTTCAAGATGTGAATGATCAATGGGAAATAGTGAAGAATTCAATCAGTTTGGCTGCAGAAACAACTATTCCAAAATTAAAGAAAGTGGGTTGTAAGAAATGGATGACTGAAGAAATTTTAAACTAATGGAAACAAGAAGACACAACAAATATAATCTTGCAACATATGAAGAAATTAACAGAAAAGTCAGAACATTATGTAAGGAGGCAAAAGACGCATGGTTTGAGAAAAATTGCATAGAAATTGAAAAACAACACAACAGTAAAAATACCAAATTAATGCACAAAAGAATTCAGGAGCTTGCTAATCAAAGAACATGTACATCAAAAGGCTACTTAAAAACAAAAGATGGAAAATTCATAATAGAAAAAGATCAGATTTTACATGTATGGTTAGATTGTGTGAAATGCCTTTATGATGATAACAGAGAACAGCAGTATGATATTCGAAATAATAATGAAGGATCATCAATTTTGAAGATGGAGGTTGAGAATGCTCTTAACCACATGAAAACTGGCAAGACCCCTGGTTCAGACAACATCTGAGCAGAAGAGACATGTGCGGCCGCCATAGACTTAGAGGACGCATATAACAGAGTATCTTTCGAGCACTTGATGCAAACCCTCCTCAGACTGAAAGTGCACCCTCACCTTGTACGATGGATAGCTGCAGTTCTACTCCAAAGGAAGGTGGTGCTAAGATGCGGGAGTTGGTCTTCTGAGCCGATAACGATATGTCCAGAATTGCCGCAGGGTTCACCACTGTCACCAGTACTATTCAACGTGTATACGGTGCCGATCACTGAACAACAGTTGGATGGGAGGGGTAGGACTCTCATTCGTTGACGACATCCTCGTGTATCGACAGGGTCGAGATAGACAGGCGGTTGCCAACTATATGCAGGGCGAACTAGATCGAATTTCCTCATGGTGTGCTGATGCCGATGCCCTTGTCAACCCTGCAAAGGCAACGGTTACATGGTTCTCACTAAACAACCATATTGTGAAAACAGACCTGCCGGCAGTAAGAATGGATGGGAGCATTCTGAGTAGAACCCAGTCAATGACATATCTTGGCGTGAGGCTTGATCGTAGCCTGTCCTTCAGAGATCATGTCGATTATGTCATAACGAAGGCTCGAAAAGGTTTGGCAGCAATGAGAGTCATGGCGAGTGCCAATATCGAGCAAAGACTGCTATTACTTCTGTTCCAGGGACTTGTGCTTTCACGCATCGAGTATGCCCTGGCCATCCTCACTGTCAGCCCTACACAGATTGGAAGACTTGAAAAGGTACAAAACGAAGCCATGCGCATCATTTTGGGCTGCACGAGAGACACCAGCTGTGTAGCAATGAGATACCTCCTTGACTTCCCGACAATGGAACACAGGATCAAGATCTGGAGAGCTCGTGCATACTTAAAAATAAGTGCAGATGAGCAGCACCCTCTGCATGACGCTGTATTCAGAGAAAAGGGTGACAGGCTAAAGAGGGGCAAATCATGGATGGGTCGGGCGGAAGATGTCGTCGGACAGGTCTGCAGTCTTACCAGTATCAACCCCGGCAAGGAATGGGTGCCGGTGCCTCCAGCTTTTAAGTGTACCTTCTCCTGCATTATCACACTCGACAGACGGTGCAGAGAGCAGAACCCTGCCGCTGTCAATGCAGAGGTTAACGCGCTCATCTATGATCACTCAGATAGTCCCGAAGTACTCATCTATACAGATGGATCTGTTGTAAAGCAGCAGAGAAGTGCGTGGGCATTTACAGCCCGCTCAGCGGGCCGAACCGTTCAAGAATCCAGTGGTGCCCACTCCATGACCACGAGCAGCATGACGATGGAGGTGATGGCAGTTACACAGGCTTTCATATGGCTGGAATCACAGCATTATACCAACGTGTGTGTACTAAGTGATTCAATGAGCATGATTCAGAAGGTCGAAGCTGGATCTGTACGTAGACAGTGGAATGAGTCGCTGCGGAAGTCTGTTGTCCGCAAAGTCACCTTCATCTTCGTCCCGGGACATGCGGGAGTCGAGGGAAATGAACGAGCTGATAAATTGGCTGGCTCTGCACCCCCTGTAGATGGCCAGCCCATGGATCGTGCCGATGTTATTAACGCCCTTAAAGATATGGCGAGAACAGAGGATTTTGACGCCAGTGATTCCACATCGCTTTCCAGGATGAAAGACCTGGGAGTAAGAATCGGCACAGCCAGACGCGAGAGGTACATCGGGAAAACAAAGCGCCTCGTCAACCAACACAGAACTGGCACTATTAGCCACCGGACGCTGATGCATATGCTGGGGGGAGGATCTGAGCACCTATGGACATGTCCGGAGTGCAACGAAGATACCCCAACTGATAACTAACTAACTAACTCAGACAACATCACAATAGAAATTATTAATGCCTTAGAAGAATATGGAATAGATCAAGTCACCAGACTGATGCATACAATATATGATACTGGAGATATACCTCATGAATTATGTAACTATGTATTTATGCAATCCTAAAGAAATCAGGAGCCTTGAAATGTCATCAACATCGAACAATTAGTATAATGAGTCACATCATAAAGATTTTGCTGAGAATTATCATGCAAAGAGTTAGGAAGAAATACAACCCAAAATAGGAGAACAATGAGGTTTGTAGAAAGCAAGGGTACATTAATTGCTGTGTATATGCTGTAAACAGTAACTGAAAGTTCTATAGAAGTAAACAAAGATCTACATGTTTGTTTCACTTGACTACACAAAGGCTTTTGATAAAGTAAGAGATGTCAACATCATAAAGATGAATTGATGGGAAAGACATTAGATTTGTAAAAAACCATACACTGGAAACAAGCTGCCATAAGAATTGATAATGAAGTAGGTCAGTATCAGCCTTTTAAGAGAGTTGTGAGACAGGGATGTGTAATGCATCGAGATCTTTTTTCCTTGGGCAGTGAAAATATTTTCAGAAATATAGAAGATATGAAAGGAATCATCATTGGAGGACAAAACAACAATAACATTAGATATGCAAAAGATACAATATTGATTGCAGACAATGAGCAGAATCTGCAACATTTAGTAGATGCGGTTGTTGAACACAGTGAACAATTAGGGTTAGAACTGAATTGTAAGAATATAAGAATACACAGATTATGATCGTCACTGGGACAAAGGAAATACCACAATGTAATATACAAGTAAATGGGAATATTCTTAAATAAGTGAATCGGTACAATTATCTCAGAACAGTCATAACTTCTGATGGGAGATGCCTTGAAGAAATTAGAACAAGAATCGCCATGGCAAAGGTAGACTGTTGCAAGATGAAAAACATACCGACTAATAAAAAGATGTCAATTCAAATAAGAAAAAGAGTATTGAAGTGCTTCATAGAACCTGTACTTGTGTATGGATGTGAAGCGTGGACAATGAGCAGACAAGCTGAAAAACATCTGATGACTGTGGAAATGTGGCTTCTGAGGAAAAAGCAAAGAATATCATGGACAGACAGAAAAACCAATGGACAAGCCCTTCAAGAAAAAAATGAAAATCGTAAACTGATTAGAAACATTAGATGTAGACAGTCGGAATTTTTTGAGCATGTTATGAGAAGAAGAATTGGAGAACTTGGTGACGACTGGCAAGATCAAAGGGAGGAGACCAAGGGGAAGACTGAGAAGTAAATACCTGGATGGCTTGGCCACATGGCATGGTCGAGATAGGAACAAGGAGCTGGTCCACGACTCTGGTGATCGAGTGAGATGGCGAAACATGACCGTCCACGCTTATCGATATGGAACATGATGGATATTTTGTTGCATCTCCTCGGATGCCTACTGCAGAGTTATGTACCATATCAAGTGAATAATTGAATTATATTTTGACTGAAATATTTGAAACTGATATTGATCCGGTCGCCAACATGGCAGTTAGGCATTGAACTATTATATACCAGCAACACACCACATAATACTCGCCAAGCACATTCAGGAAACATTACAGTACACCGATCACAAAGCTGTATTAGTACACATCAGTACAAATTATACAAACACACAAACATCTAAAAGATCGCAGCATTGGAAACTAAATAACACACTCCTCAAGCACGCAGAATACGTAGAATATATGACACAACTCTTACACACATATACTGACAACATACCTACGGAAAACATCGGACAATATTGGGAGGTTTTAAAAAACACAATACGAAGCAGAACGCAACAACTCGCATCCATCATACACAAGGATAGATTAAGACAAGAACGAATCATACAAACAGCCATCCAACTAACAAAGCAGATAGACAACAACTCGTCACACTTACACACGCTGGAAGAACAATTAGAACAACACCAACAACACAGATATTTAGGCGCTCTCCTTAGAACAAAACTAACCACTATCACGCAGGAAATCCCCAGTAAACAATATTTAGCTATAGAGCAGAACGTACAACACAGTAGACAAATAAACAAAGTAATAGATATGCAAGGTAATACACAAACAGATCCAGCACAGATAACAGAAGCTTTCAATCAATACTACACACACCTATTTACAGCAGAGACAGTAGACACACAGATGCAAGACAATTTTCTACAATACAGTAAACAGTTGTCAGACACAGACAAGGACATACTAGACGCAGAACTAACATTAGCAGACATAACACAAGCACTCAGCAAAATGAACAAAGACAAGACGCCAGGACCGGACGGCTTGACTGTAGAATTCTACCAACATTTCTTTCCTATCTTAGGTGGCCTTCTCCTTAAAGTATATCAAGACGCCTTTGACAAACAACAACTACCAGACAGCTGCAACATATCGTACATAACACTTATACCTAAAGATAACACAGACAAGACACAGATGAAAAATTACAGACCCATATCGCTACTCAATACAGACTATAAAATACTGACAAAAGCACTGACCCACAAACTGAGACCCTTTATGTCAACGATTATACACCCAGACCAACAATGCGGTGTGCCACATAGGAACATTCACCAGCACACACATTTTATTAGAGACATCATCACATACACACAGGAGAAGGACTCTCAGACCTCTCTTTTGTCTCTGGTTCCGATCCGATCCGATATTGAAAACAAAAATGGCAAACTCGGTCTCCCTCAACCTGCTTCTTTCAGCGTTGGTTAGATAGTCGATCCGTGGGTTTATGTGGGTCTTTTCACCCTTGTTTTTACTTTTGCTCTCTTACGAGTGACGTCTGGTTCTTGTAGGTTTGTTTCCATGTGCATTGCATCTCCTCAAATAGCTTGATTGGTGGCATTGGCTTCTGGCTCTTCTGGTGATTTGTTTGGCTAGTGAAGGCTCCTGGCTCGTCTGGCTTGGCTGATTTCAGTCCTGAAAAGGACTTTTTATTTGGTGTTTTTGTGGCCATTTTTGTGCAGTGATCGTAGGAGTTTTTCGATGTTGTCTTCCTCTTCCTCCTTGCGTTGGATTTCGAGAAATAGCTGATATTTCTTTTCGCTGTCTTCCCCACTGAGCTTCCACGGGATGATCTCTCCGTCCTCTATATAATAGTTGAATTCGCTCTCAGCGTCGTAGTATGTGTCTGGGTACACTACCGGTTTCCTGAGTTTCTTGGGCTTTTTCGCTTCTCTTTCTTCCCATCGCCTTTTGTATTCCTGGTGAATGCGTTTCTCCCGTCTTGCACTTTCTCGAAGCTCCTCCAAGGTAGGCACCCTGGGCCAGTCATCGTCAGGGTGCTCATCTCTGCATTCTGCTGATGTCTGGTTAGTTTGAGCTTCAGGCCCGGTGTCTTGGTTTTCATCTTGCGGTTTCTCTGCTAGCTCTTGTGTGGTTTCTGTTGGTTTGTTTTGGAATCGTTCCATTTCAGCTCTGTGCAATTCTCTTTCGGTCTTGATAATTTGTAAGATTTCTTCGTTCTCCTTCTTCAACTCGACCATGCGCTCCATCTCTTGTTTGATGTTTTGCTGTATCTTCTTCATTTCAGCAAGCAATTTATCATTGTCGCTGGCCTGTGACGGTGCCAGGAGTAGCTTGATCTGCTTCTTTAGCTCGTCTATTTGGCCCTGCAGTTGGGTTCGTTCCACTTGTGAGCAACCCGTGGCTGTCTCGCACCTCCGCATTGCTTCGTTGTATGGTGTCCTTGTGGTTGTGGCTATCTTCAGGACGTCTCTGTGACGTTGCAGGTACGGACAGCCCAAGTATCTTGCCCCATGCTTGCCCAGGCAGTTGGCGCATTTCCTCTTGTTATTGGGTGCTCTGAAGTCGGTGTCCAGCTTGGCCAACGGGCACTCCTTAAAGGCGTGATGGTCGGCGCAGTATCGACAGATTTCCGTCTTGCTGCGGCAGATTGTTCGACTGTGGCCGGCCCTCTGGCATCTTGAGCATTGGTTGATTCTTGGTAGGAACCATTCAGGCTGTTGAGTTCTATTGTTGATTGACACCAGGTGTGGAATCTCGTTGCCCTCAGTCGTCACCACCGCCAGTGTGGTTGGTATCTTCGAGTACGTCAGGATCCGCTGTGCCTTCAGGATTCTGATGTGGAGGTTTTCTTTCTGCAGCTGTTTCATGATTTCGTCGTCTGACAGCTCCCCCGGGACACGTTTTACAACCCATTTGGCTGTCTTGGAGTCGGTGTTGCCGCCTCTGTTGTCTTTCTCCTCCTTATTTTCGGCTGTCTTAGCTCTTGTATGTGGTGGGCTGGTCTCGGTCTTTCTCGAGGTAGCTTCAGTTGAGTTGACTGTAGTTACGTGGTCTTTGCTGCAGCTTACAGGTAGGTTCTCCACATTCGTCTTCTGTCCGGTCTTGGCGGCTCCCACGCTGCCCATCTTGCTTGGCTGTGGTTTCCTATTGTTGTTTTTGCGTGCCATTCTCCCCCGTATCAGGTAGCTTGAAATTATAAGGCGACTTGGCTTGATAGCGCTGAGAAGTGCTGTCAAGCGAATCGGGCTGCTCTGGACCAGGAGAAAGCCTTTTATAGAATTTCTCACTCCTACCTACACACGACTTTAACACGCTGCAATCTGGGTCAGTACTTTAGGCGGTGGATAGAGATTTTGTACCGGAGGCCCGAAAGTAAGGTGTTGGTAAACCACACACTCACTGCTGGCTTCCGGCTCACAAGGTCAGTGAGACAAGGGTGCCCTCTTTCGCCGCTCCTTTACGTGCTGACCCTGGAACCACTACTCGAAGCAATCAGACAGGACACGAACATCAAAGGTATTTTTATACCTGGGGGAGGAGAGAGGAAGTTGCTCGCGTACGCGGACGACACCGCTTTCTTCCCCGTCAACAACAAATCCATCACAAACATACTCCACACCTTTACACAGTTTGGTAAGGGGAGTGGAGCAAAATTAAACATACATAAATCACACATTATGGGTCTCGGTAGGTGGCGAAACAAGGCAGACTTTCCTCCCGACCTAACAGCGACAGACAACATCAAGCTTTATGGGATAACTTTCCCTAACAACTCCCGACAGATACATACACAGACATGGCAAAACCTCACACAACAAATTATAGACATGCTGCACAGATACAAGTATAAGACATCCACAATATTTGGTAGGAGCACGATAGTTAACACATTCATCATTCCCAAGATTATATATTTAGTCACAGTGCTAGACCCTCCTAAACAGACAATCACAGACATCAACAAACACATCAGACGTTTCATCTTCGGCAGCACAATCTATTCCATACAACATAAGACACTCATACAGGATAAACGTCAAGGAGGGATTTCACTACAAGACATTAACACAAAAATACAAGCGCTTAGAATCCAACACATAGGACATATCCTCAATCGACCAGAACAGCACCCACTAGCACTCTATTACATAGAACTCAGACTGCAACACCTTAGAAGAATGCAACTCAATTCACCACATCATTTTGGAACACTACCATCTTTCTACAAGACATGTATACATGCACTTCAAGGACGCGATCATCTCATACACCAGACAACACATCAGATTTACAAATATCTAGTCAAACAACAGGCACCCCCACTACGGCTTAGAATAAAAAGAGGACAAAGATACTACATACAGGACTACACATGTACCTTCACTAATCTTCACAATCCACACATCACACCCAAAGCCAGAGAGGTTACATATCGTTTAATCTTTAACATGTCACCTACAACTGAAAAACAGGCACACAGGTCAAAACAAATAGCACAATGTCAAATTTGCAGAAATAACATACAGGAAACTGAAGATCACATCTATTACACATGTCCAAACGTTCAAGCCGCACTAGACACACTAAGACAACTCATTGAAACATTCACTAAAAAGAAAACAGATATGTATAAAGCAATTTTTTTAAATACTATCCCTAAAACTTCAAAGGAGGATCACACGACATTGCTGGTTTCACTGGCAGAATACAGGTACCTGGTGTGGTCCTGTATCATATAAGTGAGATCCTGCATCATATAAGTTTAAAACGTATAATTCACCTTTAATACTGCACATGTTTCAAAACAAAGTAACACACATATTCACAAACACACTGACATAAGGAAGTAAAGCCAGTTTTTGTTTATTTACTCAATTGAATACTCATAATGTAGTAATATGTATGAATGTGGACATGCACACATATATGTGTGCTTGTGTGGTAGAATGTGGAATATACATGTTTTTGATGTTTGGTTTTCTCATATAGTATTGTCTCCTTTTGGCTTTTGATAAAGTGAGACATGTCAACATGATAAGGATGCTTGAAGATCTACAAATTGATGGAAAAGATCTTAGACTTGTAAAAAACATATATTGGAAACAACAAGCTGCCATAAGAGTTGATAATGAAGTAAGCCAATATCAGCCTATTAAAAGGGGTGTGAGACAGGGATGTGTAATGTCTCCAGATCTGTTTTCCCTGTACAGTGAAAGTATTTTCAGAAATATTGAAGATATGGAAGGAATCAACATTGGGGGACGATGCATCAATAACATTAGATATGCAGATGATACAGTCTTGATTGCAGACAATGAACAGGACCTGCAACATTTAGTAGATGCGATTGTTACACACAGTGAACAACTAGGGTTAGAATTAAATTGTAAAAAGACACAGATTATGGTCGTCACTAGGAAGGACGAAATACCACAATGTAATATACAAGTAAATGGGAATATTCTTCAACAAGTGAGCAGGTACAATTATCTCGGAACAGTAATAACATCTGATGGGAGATGCCTTGAAGAGATTAGAACAAGAATCGCCATGGCAAAAGTAGCCTTTAGCAAGATGAAAAACATACTGACCAATAAAAAGATGTCAATTGAAACGAGAAAAAGAGTGTTGAGATGCTACATAGAACCTGTACTTTTATATGGATGTGAAGCTTGGACAATGAGCAGCCAGGCTGAAAAACATCTGATGGCTGTAGAAATGTGGTTTCTGAGGAAAATGCAAAGAATACCATGGACAGCCAGAAAGACCAATGAACAAGTCCTTCAAGAAACAAATGAAGATCGCAAACTGATCAGAGACATTAGACGTAGACAGTCACAATTTTTTGGGCATGTTATGAGAAGAAATGATTTGGAGAACTTGGTGACAACTGGTAAGATCGAGGGGAACAGACCAAGGGGAAGACCTAGAAACAAGTATCTGGATGGCTTGGCCTTGTGGCATGGTCGAGACAGAAACACGGAACTGATCCACGACTCTGTTGATCGAGTGAGATGGCAGAACATGACCGCCCACGCTTACCGGCATGGCACATGATGGATGGATGGATTGTCTCCTGACCGTCTGGGCAGAAGATTGTTTGGCCTGTGCCGCAAGGCGGGAAATATAACAATGTCGAGCGGGTTTGTCCCAAGCCGTTTCGTGCTGTGAAATCTTTCACAGCGATAGTGTGTATACATGACTGCTTTGTAGTGTTTCGCCGCCTGTGATTTGAACTGGAGGCCATCCTCTGTGGGATTTTTACACTGCTTCCTAGACAGATGACTCCCATGCCGGAAATTTCTACAGCGGTGGCGTGGTTTTGACACGTGAGCCGTGTGTGCCTCGCACAACCTGTGTGTGGCCTTTGGAAAACGCGACAAGCCGCCCTGCTGTGTGCGCTAGTGGTCACTATGCGACCTTGCGTTTTCAGCGTTTTGCCCTTTGCCTTAATTCAACAAATTTCCTCAGCACGGATGCAAACATAGTAGTAGAATATAAAAGGTTTACACGTATGGTATTTATATATGGGTAGCCATGCATGGTGGAAAAATCTGTTTATTAAAATTATTTATAATAAATGGATATCATATTAATTGTATCGGAAATTTCATCATCATTATTATTATTGCCACTTTAAATACTATATAACCTCATCTCCCCTTTGACCCTTTGTTTTCGTTCTAATGTCTCCCCCTTTCTCGATCCTTCCTTCTCCCCCCCCCCTCTGTTCCCATGTAAATATGTCCAACGAATAAAACATATATATATATATATATATATATATATATATATATATATATATATATATATATATATATACATGTTTGTCTCCTACACAACGCAACGCTCTGTTAATACGCGCACACAAATACTGAAGAGACAGGACGCATGTAACAACACGAACAATACATTTGTACTATTATTATCATTATCAACCTTTTGTATTAACCTTTCTGTTATTAAGTTTTTAATGTTATTAAATTTTTATGTATTTATTATTTCTATTATCCTTACTATTATTATTGTGCTCCCTCATCCCCCCTAGCGTTTCCCTGTTTGTTGACACTTCTGTCGCCCTCACTGGTTTGGTTTTAACATGTTTACTGCCATTGCCATCATTACCGAGTGGCGGGGTGGTAATGGCGGGGTGGGAGCCGATGGTGAGAATGGTAGCAAGGGAAAACAAACATAGGGAAAGGCGGTTATGGCAAACACATTTGTGGGTGTCTGTATAGTAGAATATACATATACTTTTCATGTTTTGATGTTTACATATAATACTGTCAAGACGATAGTTTGCTTTTGTGCTGAAAAGTGTACAATTTTAAATCCATGGCAGTGTCGAGCGGGCTGGCACCAGATCCGGCTGCGAAATTATCCGCAGCGGAGGCGGGTAAACATGGATGCTTTGTAGTAGCTAGCCGTGTGTGCTTTGAACTGGAGGCCAACCTCGGCTAACGACACACACAACGGAGATTTTCTACAACAATGGCGGATTTGACACGTGAGCGGGGTGTGCCTCGCACAACCTTTTGCGTGGCTTTGTTTCACAGTTTTCGCCTGTGACGTCTTCTCGCTACTTGGTCATGCGATTTCCCAGCACACACGAATATAGTAAACAAAAATGGTCATATGTATGGTAGTTATATATGAGTAACCATGTATGGGTGATTTTGTACATGGTTTTATATTAACGTAAACGTATAGTGCTGATTTGTAGATACACATGTATTTGACTTATTTTTATATATACGTGTCGGCCGCGTGCAGATTTTCTTTTACATAGCGGTCAATACACGTTTTCCAATTTTTCGTTTTGCTTCCTAGGCAGTCGACACCTCCGCCGTGGTAAAACTGACGGCGTGGGGCGGCCTCTTTGTTGTTTCGCTTATGACAAGGGAAATCATCACCATATCATAGTAGTTGGTGTCCCCATCATCATCACCACCACCATTATCACCAACACTACCATCAATCAAGCAAGAATGGGATATATATATATATATATATATATATATATATATATATATATATATATATATATATATATATATCTTCTTCTTCAGCGTTCCGAGCCATTGAGGTTCTTTGCTGCAAATACAATCCGTCTCCATTCGTCTCTCTGGTGGACCTTCTCTTGCCAGTCGTTGATTCCAAGTGCTTGTAGGTCTGTATATGTATTATCTCTCCACCGCCTTCTTGGTCTACCTCGGGGTCTACGGTCATTTATTTCCTGAGTGTAAGCGAGTTTTGTTTCCCTATTATCTTCCATTCTTTCTATATGCCCCAGCCATTGTAGTCTATTAGCCTTCATGATACCAGTGATTAGCGGGGACTTAAACAGATCATAAATGTCTTTGTTACTTCTTCTTTTCCACTCTCCACTTTGTGTATCCCTAATGGGTCCAAAGATGCGTCTTAAAATTTTGTTCTCAAAGGTTTGTAACAAGGCTTCGTCTCCTTTCGTTGTACTCCATGTTTCAGAGCCATACAGCACAACTGGTCTGATCAGTGTTTTGTATATTGTGATTTTGGTGTTACGAGATAGCGCCTTTGATTTTAGTAGATGTTGTAGTGCATAGTATATCTTATTTCCAGAGTTGATTCTAGTTTGTATTTCTTCCCTTATGATGTTGGAGCAGTTGAAGATTGTACCCAGGTATTTGTATGTTTCCGTTCTTTTAATGGTCATATTATCTATTTGTATGTGGCCAGAGTTTCTAGCCATTCCGTCTCTTGAAATTACCATATATTCTGTCTTATCTTGGTTGATAACCAGCCCCATCTGTTGGGCTTTTCCCTTTAAGTGAGTCAATATTTCCAATGTCTTTTGTTCACTTTGCCCTATAATATCTATATCATCTGCATAACCAAGCAGCTTGGATGTTCCTCCAATATCACATTCCTCCTTTACCTTCCTTACAACTTTCTCTAGAGCCAGATTGAAGAGTAGCGGCGATAGTGCATCACCCTGTTTCAAGCCAGATGTTATTTGGAAGGGGTCTGATTTCCTGCCTTTATATGTTACTATATTATAAGTATCTTCCATGCATAGTCTGGTCCGATATCGAGGCTCATGTATTTGTTTCGTAACAAAGAAAGGTTTTTACAAAGGTGGGGATGTTAACCCCACGCTTCAACCCCCAACCTGGAGGACCAGGGTGTTTCTCTTTGTCTGTTCTCTACCCTTTGACCTGTCCGGCTTGGGAGGCCCTGCTGGTAGCTACGCTACCGCCGGCATAGCTCTCAGGGTCATTGAGAAACTCAAGCTCCCCCACCACGACAAGGTGGAAACACCATCGGGGGAACACTATCGCGGGATATATATATCATCAGCATCATCACCATCATCATCATCATCAACATCATCATCATCACTATCATCATCATCATCATCATAAGTATCACCAATCATTGTCCCTAAAGAGCAAAACATGTTTAATTTTTAATTTACTACTCATACTTCATATTATGTAAATAAAATTTCACCACCCCCATTTCAAATGTAAAAAGATTGGAATAAATGTTGTAAAAATTTGCGCATATGTCACCAACACTTCCACATGCAACGCTCTGTAACAACACGAACAATACATCTTGCAATAACTTTAACACTCAATAAACGTTTAAAAAAAAAAAAAAAAAATTAAGGCCTGTGGCATGTTTATGCTTGTAGCTATGGCTTGCAATCGCATTTTCCTCATGTTGGACTGGTAGTACATGGTTCTGTCACCCTGCTACTGAGTGAGTGCGTAGGCGACATTGTGTGCTGTAAAATTTGCGTGGAATGCTTTTACATCTGTCCTGTACAGTGATCTGCATGTTTGGAATATTGGCTACCAGCTGTTGCTGAATTGACTGATTTGCCTTTTCGGTTTACGAGTGCATTTCTCAGGAGACTCCTGGGAGTCGGCGCTAAAGCTGCGGAGTTCGTGCTTTGTGCGACACTTTCGGCGGGTCGCACTGCGGAGAAAGACCGAGCCATGTGAGAAAACCCGGGTCAATGAGGTCTTTCTGGTGACTGCCGAGTCCATCGACGATGAACTGTGGTTTTCATGGATGACTTTTGTGTTGGCATTCTGGCGGCGGCATTATGCACAGTGTACCTATGCGGGCTGTTGGATTGCCGAGACTCCTGTCTATTCCACTTTTCACATTGGACAGTGGGTAGCATTTTGTGTGATATTTACTGGCATAGGAATGGAGCATAATGGGGATGACCCGTTGCCGTGAAGTTGGAACCTCGACTAACTAACTAACTTGATCTAATATGGAGTCAGTGATTGTGTGTTTCAAGCATTTCAGCCAAATTATTATTCACTTCATATGATATGTAACTCTGCAGTATGCATCTGGTGAAATGCAGCAAAACATGCCAGGCAATAAATTGTGCAACTTTTTGTTTGTGGCTTCTGTGTATAAATTCACTATGGGAATACACTGTCTTGAATTTGCTAATGCATCTGCAACAAATATATTTAAGCACTTGCCTCTGTGGAACCAAAAGCCACTTTTGTAGAAGCCCTGAGCTTTGCAAATTTTATAACAATAAAATAAACAAGTACAACACCATAATAAATTATCACATGTATTTGGTATCAAAATATACAATATATGAAAGTCTCTTATCCATAGTTTATTACACACCACTTTACAGTCAACAAAAAGCAGACATGAGAATATGTAATGATGCAACAGATTGGTCTGATATTGATCAAAAAATCAAGCACTGGCAATTTTTTCCCTTCTCTGTTTAACTATATACAGAAAACATCAAGAGGAATGTTAGAGAAAACAGTGACAAGAAACAATCAGATTCTTTTGTAAATATCAGAATAGAAATAATTGATCTTTGATATGCAGATTGTCATGTCAGGCAAATTATCCCGAGTGTGTCCAAAACGTGGTTCACACCAAATGTGTGGATTTTGTGATGGTCTTAGTGTCAAGTCAAACAGCCTTGGGAAAACAGACCATTCTTGGTCTCGGCATTTGAGAGGGATGCCTCGTAGACCTAGGATCAGTATTATATGGGAGTGAATATCCAGACAAATGTTTAAGTAGTTAAAAAATTAAGTACTTGGGCAATGATGTAATTAAAATATTAAAACTGAAAGACAGTGAGAGCTGAATTAGTGAAAACACACTTGGTTGTTCTGTTATCTTAGTGAATTATAAAGTTATTTGTGGATGTGTGAACAGTAGAAAGATGGTAAGTGGTGTTTAACATGAGTCCACTCATTATAAGACTGAAGGCTGGGAGTCAACTTAAGCTCCAGCCAAAGGAGGACTTCTTTGGCTGCAAAATCAAATTCACCCATAGAATTCACATTTTTGGGAAACCCATACAAATTGCATAGGCATTTCAGCATCAAAATGTCCTTCCTATCAGTTGACCGTTGACACTGATGACACAGTATTACTATCAATACAAATGGCAATTCAAAAACTAATTGCACAAGTAAAGTTAATAACAAAGTTTATATATTTACACAGCAAAAATATCATGACAACTAATAAAACAAATCTGTCAACAGATACATTTATCAGCAGAGAGAAATTACAGAAAGTGAGTATTTTAGTATATCTACATACACTGCTGATGGACAATGGAAAGGAGATTATAGAAATTAACAGAAGAAACAAATATTGCTCAGCAAAAACTCAAGCACTTAAAACCATTACTTATTGGTACAGATAGAACAACACAAGTCATAGTACTGACACCATGCATGCATATTTCTGGCGGCAAGAAGTGGGTGTGAAACTTAAATATTTCATACATCAAAAGAAAAGGAGCTCAGCATGCTTGAATGGATAAGAGCACTCACTCTTAAACTTCCTGTGTGCTGATGGTAAGCTAGTGAGTTCAACCCCTGTACTGGTCAGTTGGACTAAAGCAGATGGCAATGTAGATGGACTCAAGATGTGATAGACAATTTACACATGACAGCAAAAGAGGCTGGATATCTGGCATTTGATAGGCATTTTAAAAGACTGTCATGGTGAGAGGGAGGGGAGGGCGTGTGGTGATTCTGCACAGAGTAAGGCACTGAATGATGATGATGATGAATATAAAACAGATACTTTTGGCGTGTCATATAACCTTGTATCAACAAACACTGCCATGAGGCTTGAGTAACATCAGATGGGGGCAGATTAAATTGAAACATTCAAAAACATTATAAACCACAAATTCATATGTCAACAAATTATGGGTATACTATCTGAGAAAAAGATCAACTGAGTGAGAAAACGTGGGACAAGTTGGTAGACAGGGCAATCAGCAGGCAAACTTATCAAACAAGCAAATGACAGGTAACTTATCAAACAAGCAAATGACAGGTGGTGATGTACATGGCTATCGGCACAACCCAATATGGCACATGATGATGGTGACACTGAGTGTCTGATGAACATACTGTCAAGTTACTGTCTTGTATATTGTCAGTGCTGCAATGCTACAACTACTTTTTGATTTTTTTTTTTCTGGAGGTGTATAAAAGGTTATTTCTGATTGTTTTTGGAGGTGTATACATCTTTATTTTTGATTGTTTTTGGAGATGCATAAATCTTTTTGATCTTTTTCTTGTGTGTGTGAAGTACTTTCTTACAAGTACAACATCCTTGTCAAGCTTTAAAAAAAAAAAAAATAACTAAGATGGGTGGCCACAGCAGCACAATGGCTAGCACGCATGCTTACCAGCCCGAGGATTAAGGGTATGAATCCACATAGAGGTGGATGTTTATAAATTGATCTGGGCTCTGAGGTGGACCCAGCCTATCACGAGTGCCATGACATGTCTTGATAAATGAAGGGGACCAGCAGGATAATTACAACATAACACACTGAGTGATTCGTCTAGAAAAATATAGGCTAATACCATATGCCTAAAACACCTCAAAGCACATAACAGAATTGGTCCATTTTATGTTGTTTTTTTAAAATTAATATTGGCCTGTAAGTATAGTCTAAAAATAATTAAGTAACTGGCCATATAAATAATCATGGTGGTTTAGAAAAGCAGTCATGCAAAGTATGGTTGTAGGAAGATGAGTCAGAACAGCAGTCATGTATGGTTGTAGGAAGATGAGTTAGAACAGCAGTCATGTATGGTTGTAGGAAGATGAATTAGAACAGCAGTCATGTATGGTTGTAGGAATATGAGTTAGAACAGCAGCCATGTATGGTTGTAGGAATATGAGTTAGAACAGCAGCCATGTATGGTTGTAGGAAGACAAGTTAGAACAGGATTCATGTATGGTTGTAGGAAGACAAGTTAGAACAGGATTCATGTATGGTTGTAGGAAGACAAGTTAGAACAGGATTCATGTATGGTTGTAGGAAGACAAGTTAGAACAGGATTCATGTATGGTTGTAGGAATATGAGTTACAACAGCATTCATGTATGGTTGTAGGAAGATGAGTTAGAACAGCAGTCATGTATGGTTGTAAGAAGATGAGTTAGAACACCAGTCATGTATGGTTGTAGGAAGATGAGTTAGAACAGTCATGTATGGTTGTAGAAAGATGAGTTAGAACAACAGTCATGTATGGTTGTAGGAATATGAGTTACAACAGCATTCATGTATGGTTGTAAGAAGATGAGTTAGAACAGCAGTCATGTATGGTTGTAGGAAGATGAGTTAGAACAGTCATGTATGGTTGTAGAAAGATGAGTTAGAACAACAGTCATGTATGGTTGTAGGAATATGAGTTACAACAGCATTCATGTATGGTTGTAAGAAGATGAGTTAGAACAGTCATGTATGGTTGTAGGAAGATGAGTTAGAACAACAGTCATGTATGGTTGTAGGAATATGAGTTACAACAGCATTCATGTATGGTTGTAAGAAGATGAGTTAGAACAGCAGTCATGTATGGTTGTAGGAAGATGAGTTAGAACAGTCATGTATGGTTGTAGGAAGATGAGTTAGAACAACAGTCATGTATGGTTGTAGGAATATGAGTTACAACAGCATTCATGTATGGTTGTAAGAAGATGAGTTAGAACAGCAGTCATGTATGGTTGTAGGAAGATGAGTTAGAACAGTCATGTATGGTTGTAGGAAGATGAGTTAGAACAACAGTCATGTATGGTTGTAGGGATATGAGTTACAACAGCATTCATGTATGGTTGTAAGAAGATGAGTTAGAACAGCAGTCATGTATGGTTGTAGGAAGATGAGTTAGAACAGTCATGTATGGTTGTAGAAAGATGAGTTAGAACAACAGTCATGTATGGTTGTAGGAAGATGAGTTAGAACAACAGTCATGTATGGTTGTAGGAATATGAGTTACAACAGCATTCATGTATGGTTGTAAGAAGATGAGTTAGAACAGCAGTCATGTATGGTTGTAGGAAGATGAGTTAGAACAACAGTCATGTATGGTTGTAAGAAGATGAGTTAGAACAGCAGCCATGTATGGTTGTAGGAAGACAAGTTAGAATAGCAGTCATGTATGGTTGTAGGAAGACGAATTAGAACAGCAGTCATGTATGGTTGTAGGAAGATGAGTTAGAACAACAGTCATGTATGGTTGTAGGAAGATGAGTTAGAACAACAGTCATGTATGGTTGTAAGAAGATGAGTTAGAACAACAGTCATGTATGGTTGTAAGAAGATGAGTTAGAACAGCAGTCATGTATGGTTGTAGGAAGATGAGTTAGAGCAGCAGCCATGTATGGTTGTAAGAAGATGAGTTAGAACAACAGTCATGTATGGTTGTAAGAAGATGAGTTAGAACAGCAGTCATGTATGGTTGTAGGAAGATGAGTTAGAGCAGCAGCCATGTATGGTTGTAGGAATATGAGTTAGAACAGCAGTCATGTATGGTTGTAGGAATATGAGTTAGAACAGCAGTCATGTATGGTTGTAGGAAGATGAGTTAGAACAGCAGCCATGTATGGTTGTAGGAAGATGAGTTAGAACAGCATTCATGTATGGTTGTAGGAAGATGAGTTAGAACAGCATTCATGTATGGTTGTAGGAAGACAAGTTAGAATAGCAGTCATGTATGGTTGTAGGAAGACGAGTTAGAACAGCAGTCATGTATGGTTGTAGGAATATGAGTTAGAACAACAGTCATGTATGGTTGTAGGAATATGAGTTAGAACAGCAGCCATGTATGGTTGTAGGAAGATGAGTTAGAACAGCATTCATGTATGGTTGTAGGAAGACAAGTTAGAATAGCAGTCATGTATGGTTGTAGGAAGACGAGTTAGAACAGCAGTCATGTATGGTTGTAGGAAGACGAGTTAGAACAACAGTCATGTATGGTTGTAGGAAGACAAGTTAGAACAGCAGTCATGTATGGTTGTAGGAAGACAAGTTAGAACAGCAGTCATGTATGGTTGTAGGAAGACAAGTTAGAACAGCAGTCATGTATGGTTGTAGGAAGACAAGTTAGAACAGCAGTCATGTATGGTTGTAGGAAGACAAGTTAGAACAGCAGTCATGTATGGTTGTAGGAAGACAAGTTAGAATAGCAGTCATGTATGGTTGTAGGAAGACAAGTTAGAATAGCAGTCATGTATGGTTGTAGGAAGACGAGTTAGAACAACAGTCATGTATGGTTGTAGGAAGACAAGTTAGAACAGCAGTCATGTATGGTTGTAGGAAGACAAGTTAGAACAGCAGTCATGTATGGTTGTAGGAAGATGAGTTAGAACAGCAGTCATGTATGGTTGTAGGAAGACGAGTTAGAACAGGATTCATGTATGGTTGTAGGAAGATGAGTTAGAACAGCAGTCATGTATGGTTGTAGGAAGACAAGTTATAACAGCACCCATGCAAAATATGGTTGTAGGAAGATGAGTTAGAACAGCAGTCATGTATGTTTAAATAAAATTTTCATTATAATTTAATTACATAACTGTACATTTTAAAAAAACACGATAGGTTGTGTTTATGGAGAGCGGGAAAAAATTTACAAATTCTTAATAATGAAAGACTAAGAAATACCACAACCAAGTTTAAAATCATAACAAGTATTTTTACATGCATTTATACTGACAGACAGACAGGCAAACGGATATAATTATACAAGCACGTGAAATACGGAAAATGTGCAGTCAAGCTGGTAAACAATTAATGGTAGTGAAAATATGGTTTCTAAGAAACATGCAGAGAACACCATGGACAGACCAGGCATAAATAACCTCTCTTTAGTGCAAAGCCTGTGCTGCATAGTAGAGATAATGCACGGAATGTTTTATCCAAGACCTGATTTGAAAGCGCTTGTTTAACAGTTTCTATTTACAGAAAACAAACCATCAAATTGACTCAATTCATAGCAAATGGTAACAAAGCAATAAAATATAAATAAACTGAAGGATGTAGCCCCTCATTGTTATCAGATGGTGGATCTGTTTTGTTCTCTTTCTCTGTCTCTCGTCCTTGTGAATCTTCAGGTAAATGTATGCCATCATCATCTACATTCTTGCTGATATTGGATGGCCTGTTGAAATATTAAAGACTTTCATACAACTCAAAGAAATGGTCAGATTCATCTATCCACTACATATGATATACAACTTTGCAGGATGTTCCTGCCGAGGTATTTGCCAGGCAACGCATTGTGCAACCCATTGTTTAATGCTTCTTTCAGTGCCAAACAAAATGTAGATTTGGATCAAACAAATATGGATGGCGAAAATGGGAAGGGTGTGTCAGTTATTACTCATAAGTTGTTAATATGGCTGTGGCAAAGCCTTTGAACCCATCTAGTCTTGCTTGTAATAAAATTGTTGTATAAATGTACGTAGTATATACATATATATTATTTGTATACCATGTCAACTCAGGGAGTTTGGCCGAGTTCGGCTAAGCGCAACTAACCTGGCACTTTGGCAACAGACATCTGGCCACAAAAATCGGCCAGGTAACGGACGACTGAGATTAATTCTTTTAGCTTGTCAGCAGGCAGAAGTCGGGTGTCCTAATGAAAATAGTAACACCAGCCACTTTACAAATTGAGGCATTAATACCACATGGCAACATTTTAGCCACCAGTTTGTTAATTTTAATAAAAGGCCCCGACTACTGTGTTGAAGACGATTGATCTCGGAAAACTGTGTATGTTGCCATTAGATAGAATATTGATTCATTTGTATCCATGTGTGATAAATATTTGTACCGTACTTTTGATATCAGTTAACCTTGCGAGGACGGCATGGGGAAATTCAGAGGGTGAATTATTACAGAATATTATGCTCACGGCTAAGACTAGCCAATGTAAAAAGGAGCATAGCAATGCCTTGCTAGGAAGGACGGATTGGCATCGAGATTATCCAGGCAAATTCAGGTGTATGAAACTGGAGTCGATAGTGGACTTACAATATTCTACACACAGGCATGGGAACAACCACGCAGGTTTCACATAATCCAGGGAAGGGATATACGTTGATTATATATATTAAGTAATAATATGATTAATAACTGAATACTATTATTCCAGAGTAACTTGATGATTAATTACTCAGAACAATTTATAACTCTCGGTCTCCAGCATGGCAGTTAGGCATTGAACCGCTACGGCCTCTGGAGTATTTATCCTTGTGGCAGCAGTTTGTATTCACATTTTGCTCATGTTGGACTGGCAGTATATGGTTCCGTAGCCCTGTCCGCTTTTGTTTATACAGTGAACTACATGTTTGGAACAATGGCTGCCGGCTCTTGCTGAATTGACTGATGGACCTTTTCAGTTCATGAGTGCATTTTTCAGGAGACTCCTGGGAGTTGACGCTGGAGCTACAGAGTTTGTCCTTTGTGGGGCACTTTCGGCGGGTCGCCCTGTGGAAAGAGACTGAGCCATGTGAGAAAACCTGGGTCAATTAAGTCTTTCTGGTGACTGCCGATTCCATCAACGATGAACTATAATTTTCTTGGATGACTTTTGTGTTGGCATTCTGGCGGCGGCATTATGCACAATGTACCCGTGCTGGCTGTTGGACTGCCAAGACTCCTGTCTGATCTACTTTTCACATTGGACAGTGAGGAGCATTTTGTGTGATATTCACTGGCACAGGAACGGAGCATAATGGGGATGACCCGTTACCGTGAAGTTGGGATTTCGACTAACTGACAAACTAACTATTTATAACTTAATTCATAAAAACAGCACAGCTATACGAATTGCCTGTAACCACACTGGGTGTGACCCCAATGTCTTTCACATGCAACGTGGACTATCATACTTTACTTCACTATACTATTCCTCATGTTGAAGTGTGTGTAGTTACTATTCTATATTACGAACATTCTCAGTAGGGAATATTTCTGTTCAGTGCCAGGCACTTTAAATATATCTATCCTGAGTGAATGTTAGTCACAGCCAGGTTGTATTCTCTTTGTATAAATCTTAGACAACTAGGAAAGAGCGTCAGTTCAGTGAGATAAGAAGTAGGTCTAGATCTTTTTCTGTGACCTATCAACTGGATAGAGATAACACATAGGGACATGTGAATGATAAAGTATGAGTGGAGTTGTTAGATACCATCCGACTAGTTGGATGGACGATCTGCCTCAATTCTCACCACTCACGAGATATTGTTTTGTTGAACTTCTTCTACAGATTGTTGTGGCATCACCCATGGCTACAATCACCATGAGCACCACCTAATCAACAATTTATCTATAAACTAAGGCATAATCAAATTAAATTGTATCAAGGAGATCTGCCAGAGAGCAGCAACCATTGATATTTTAATCATAAATAGCACAGCACTGCAGAAATAGCTTAATAGTAAATTCATTTGCGCAAAAGGACATTCAATGAATACATGTGCATAGAGACAGAGTAGATTGATTGATCTAGGAACCGACATCACAGCATTCGGGGCATTCCCATAGGCGCTCCATCCCCATTCTCAGCAGCCAGCGAAGAGTTCCAACACCAACAGTACCGGTAGCAATCTGATTATATGTCTGTCTTGCCTTTCCTCTGAGTGTCAAGCGTCGGCCAGATCCCCTCGTCACTCCTTGCTGCCTCATTCTTGCCAGACCATGATGATCCATTTGCTCATCCGAGGAGTACACGTGCTCCCAGAACGCCGCAACTACGTCTGCCTTGTCATGCATCAATACAACCCCAAGTTTTGCAGAGCCAGCCAATCTGTCCGCCTGTTCATTCCCCAGCACACCGGCATGCCACAGGAGAAAAGATCCAGGCGATGTTTGCCACCTGTGACCTCCGAAGCGAAGCAAGCCACTCATCACGAAGCATGCCTGTCCTCACCTTTCTCAGCATGCTTTCTGAGTCAGTTACAATCATGATGTGTGTGTATTTATCATACTCTCGATCCAGCGGAAAGCTGCAGTGACCGCCTCCACCTCTATTCTTAAGCTAGATGTTGTGGTATCATATGCCAGGCTATCCTGCACCAAACGTCGGCCATTAGCTTTTGCTATGACCCCCCAGACACTTCTCCTACCTCTCGACACCGAACCATCTGTGTAGATAATCACATCACCCGAGCGAACATTATCCTAATTGGTGACTCAGCCATGTGCACATGTGGTTAGGCATCGCAGACAGCAGAGCACATACTCCAGGACTGCCCAAACTACACCATATCCAGGCGAACCTTATGGCCTAGAGAGATAACAGTGGAAGGTAAAATCTATGGACCGCTGAGTGAACTAAAAAAGACTGTTAGATTCATACAAGAGACAAAATTGCAGTTATAGACATATTACAGGCAAACGAAAAAAGAAGTAATAAATCACTTTTAATGAATGCCAGAAAAAGAGTACTGAAATACTACATAGAACCTATTCTTCTGTATGGCAGTGAATCATGGACAGTGAACAAATAAATTAGGAAGCTTTTAGCTTGTTCCAGACATACTGGTCACCTTTTCCACTGGAGAAAACAAGGCAAGGCCGAGAGAGGGATCATGCTGCATGGGCAACACATGTTCTCTGAATCCAAGCCCAGGTAATGTGCGATAGAATTCTAGCTCTAGTTCCAATCCACATACTTTCGTCTGTAAAAAGGGTAAAGTGTCACTTACTTACACTTACTTAGAGGTAGTGATAGTCAGGTAACAGGATCGTTCCCTGTACCAGTCAGACTTTGACAGTCACTTGTCATTTAGAAAGCAAAGGCAAACTACTGAATATAAAACTGCTGAGAAAATCAACATGGAGTTAACTGCAACTTCTTGCAAAGAACATCCAACATAAATAAATAAGAAAGATACAGATGGTGTTATTTGGGCATGTAATGAAAAGAGAGGCAGTGGAGAGCACTGTGACGACTGGAAAGGTCAGCGCTAGAAGAGACAGATGCAGACAGAGAGAAATTATGCTTGAGGGTCTCAAATGATGACAAGGAGGAATATCATTAATAGAATAGATCCAGAACATCAAGACTCAGATCTGTGGAGAGACATGAATTCTCACACCTGTTTGCGTGGCACATGATGATTATATATAAATAAATTAGAGAGAATGGACAATTGCAGTGAGATTTTTCTGATTTCTAATTTGCATGTCTTGGTTTTGTATGTTTTATGGACTCAGTTCGCAGGTGCAATTTTTGTTGGTGACTTTTTGGGGTCATCGCTGGAGCTACAGAGTGCTTTGTGGGAAGCTTTCGGCTGGCTGCTCTGCAGAAAGAAGCTGAGCCATGTGACTTAACACCTGGTGCAATGAAGTCAATTTTTATGTCTATTTTGTATGTGAAGATGAGAAAGGAGGAAATTTTCTAAGATGTCACATTACTTAGTTGTGGTTTCCCATAATGCTCTGTTTTTGTGCCAGTGAATATCACACAAAATGCTCTTACCATCCCATGCATAAGGCCACTGCCAGAATGCCAACACAACAGTCTGCCACTAAACTTACAGTTCATCGTCGATGGAAGATGCAGTCACCATAAAACCTGTAGCTGCACACACATCACTTCATAAGGCAAAACCAGCCAGTTCACCAACACTAACAATTCAAACATGCAGTTCACAACACCAACCACCACGGACAAATGCAAAAGTACCCCACATGAAATCCACAGCTCACGGTGTCGCTCCATACACTTAACTCGGGACCGTGTACTACCAGTCCAAAATGAGGAAAATGCATAAGCAAACTGTAGCCAGAAGCAAAACGACTTTAAAGGCCTTAACAGCTCAACAGCCTATCCACCATGTTAGACTGGAAGTCACGTTACTTGTTTCACTGTAACTGCAAACAAAGGTTAAGGAGTTTGGCAAGAGAGCCTATGCTCCAATGGGAGATGATAATGAGCCTGGCATCAAACAATAAAAATTGAACTAAATACATGAGCTTTTTTTCCTGCTCACTCTCTTTGAGCTCAAGCATAGCCCATACACATGCTACTAGTAGTTACCACTACTGGGAAGTGGACTGGACTGATGTTTGCTTGTGGATTAGCTTTCTCTAATACCAGTGTCCCTTGTCATCCAGCGAACCCACTGTGACTTATGGGGTGCTTGCAGCTATGTATAAAACACACTGACAATTAAATAAGCCTTTTATGGACAATACACATGTACCGTCTTCCATGCCTTCCGGCATATTGGGTATATATATTAATCCATACACCAATGGGCAACCCGATGTGTGGTGTGATAAATATTAGTTAGTCCATACACCAAAAATGGGCACGCGATGTGTGATGTGATAAATATCAGCCAACCGCCTTTACTTCCCAAACCATTTCCTGTTACCCATTTTAGGTTGGGTTGGTTCCAAACTGCTGTTATAGCCAGGGGCACAGAGTCGAGACTGAGCACCCAACCTTGCAAAATACCCCCATGGCTTGTGTATTCATCATCTCTAAAGTCCAACTCTTGGCCTTCACGTGGCAGAACTGTTTTAACTCACAGGAGAAGGGGTGATGGCAAGTCTCTGGCGTCATAAAACCAGACTCCCCTAAATATTTTATGTACATACTTATAAGCATAGACAGGAGTGTACATAATACATATCTAATATAAAAAAGACTAGTCTACCCTAGCAAGAGAAAGGTGCTGAAGACAAAACAAGCCAGGAGGCACACAACCACAATCCAGGATGCCACGCAAACAAGCGATGTAAAATGTCTTATAACTGCAAAACGTTATGGTGCTCGCCCTGCCATGGACTCTCAGGCAAGTGCAGTACCAGGTAGGTAATATGTCTCAAAAGGATCCAACCACAACAACTTGAGGTCTTTCTCAAATGTTCTGTGATGATATATAAACAATATGAAAAGAATGGACTACTGTTAGATCAGCAGCAGAAGAGACAGGTTTTATTTCACATCAATGACAAAACTCCTTTACCAAACATGATTATTAGAACATATCTTGTGATGTGAAATACTGTTATATTAGACATTGGGGCAGTAACTTGTCCAGATTCCTACAAAATCAATCAATTTCTGCACAAGATAATCTAACTGAAAAGCAAAATACAAGACACTGATGACCAAAACTCACTTCTCTTGACACTGTCTGTCCAGATGATGTGGCTTTGGGTTCCATGTGCCAAATGGGCAGGGTCTGAAATGATTATTTCTGTCATTGAATACATTCATGTAAAACTCTATGTAGAATATAATGAACCAAATATCTTAGAACAGGTAGTGAGAGAAACAATTTGAAAAGCCCCAACAACAAAGATACAGGCATTGATAATATTCCAGTTAAAGATATAATGATTAACAAACATATTTAACCAGGCATGCCAAGAGAAGAGAGTACCACAAGATTGGCAAAGACCTGTGATCGTACCTTTATGGAAGGACAATTAATTAAGGTTGCATAACCTTTACAGGATGTGGCAGTCAACCTGAGCGTATTTTAGTGGTCTGATTTCTTGTCAGTTTACGTTCAGTAGTAAATGTGTGCAAAAGTTGCAGAATGGAGAACAAGATGCAAGACAGAACAGCTTCAAAGTGGTGCTGAATTTTGCTTTAGAAAAAGAAGATGCCATGATGCCATTCTTGCATTGAGACAGACGAGTGAAAAATTGATAGAATACAACAACGAACTAAGTGTGCCTTTCATTGATCAAGAAAAAACTTTCGACTGAGTAAATAGAAATAAGCTGTGGTGTATCCCCGAAGAATAATGTGTAATTGGGCAACTGTTGGATAACATCAGGGCTATGTATCAAACCAGTGAATGTGCAGTAAATGTGCAGTACAGACAAATGTCGGCATGATAAACTGGTTCCAAGTAACATCTGGCGTCAGACAAGGATGTATTTTATCACCACTTTTGTTCATTACCTATATGCATAAGATTATTTAAAGAAGCAAATTCACAACCAGAGAGTTTAAACAAGCTGCTTCTGCAAATGACCAAAGTTTACTGTATGAGAACAATGCACCATATAAATAGTCTTGATAATTGCTGTCAGAATGTTGGTATGAAGATTAACGTCAAAAAGACAGAATTTATGGACAGTCCTTGAAACACAGAGGTGTAAAATCACATCATGTGAGATGAGATGCATAAGACATGCAGCTGGAAAAAGAAGAGACAGACAAATGAGAAACTAAGAACACAAGCGAAGGGATAACATCTATTACTGACTTTATACAGGGTGTAATTTTAATGACTGTGCAGTGTTTGAAAATATTGCCGGTTCAAGTTTTGTATTCACCCTCTGTAAAGATCATGCAACATAATAGGTGAATACAAAATTTGGACCTGCAATATTTTCAAACACTGCAGTCATTAAAAATACACCCTGAACACCAAAGAATTAAATTATTTTGATATTTAGTTAGAATGAAACGTGATCAATCAGCGGCTAGAGCGTTCTGTGTAAGATCAAGATACAATACAAAGCCAGAGGATGACCAGAAAGAGTTGGTTGCTGGAGTGAAAGAGACACTGAGAATATCATACATGATGTTTGTGCAAGCAACTAGACAAGCGAAACACACACAAATAACATCTGCCTCCTCTCTGCGACACTTCAAAGCAAAAGCAGTCGGACAACAGAAAAAGATATAGTTTTAATCTGCTATCCTGAGCTGTAGAAGTGTATTATGTTGTTTTTGATGTTCACTCACTTTGAACTTAAGCAGTCCATGCTACGCATGTGGAATAGGTTTTCCTATTACCAGTGTCCCTCGTCATGAAGTGAACCCACTCCAACTTCAGAGGTACTTGTAATTTACATCCCCTAATCAAGGATGAGAAGTCATGAGCACACCGGAAGTTTAAGAGCAAGTGCTCTTATCCATTCTACCATGCTGGCCTCCAGTGTATTATGTATCATCATCATGTGCCATGCCGTTAAGCGTGGGCGGTCATGATTCGCCATCTCACTCGATCACCAGAGTCGTGGATCAGCTCCGTGTTCCTGTCTCGACCATACAACATGGCCAAGCCATCCAGGTATTTACTTCTCAGTCTTGCCCTTGTTCTCTTCCCCTGGATCTTACCAGTTGTCACCAAGTTCTCCAATTTATTTCTTCTCATAATGTAACCAAAAAATGTTAATTGTCTACATCTAATTTCTTTAATCAGTTTACAATTTTCATCTGTTTCTTGCAGGATCTGGTTATTGGTTTTTCTGTCTGTCCATGGTATTCTTTGCATTCTCCTCAGAAACCACATTTCCACAGCCATCAGATATTTTTCAGCTTGTCTGCTCATTGTCCACGCTTCATATCCATGCAAAAGCATAGGTTCTGTGTCACACTTCAACACTTTTTTTCTCGTTGCAAATTAGATCTTTTTATTGGTCAGTATGTTTTCCATCTTGCAAAAGGCTACCTTCGCCATGGGATGCTTGTTCTAATCTCTTCAAGGCCTCTCCAATCAGATGTTATGACTGTTCCGACACAACTGTACCGATCAACTTGCTTAAGAATATTCCCATTTACTTGTATATTATATTGTGGTGTTTCCTCCTTCCTAGTGACAGCTATAATCTGTGTCTTCTTACAATTTAATTCTAACTCTAGTTGTTCACTGTATGCAACAACCACATCTACTAAATGTTTCAGATCCTGCTAATTGTCTGCAATCAATACTGTATCATCTGCATATCTACTATAGTATTATTGATGTTTCTTCCTCCAATGATATTGACCTACTTCATCATCAATCCTTATGGCAGCTTGTTGTTTCCAATATATGTTTTTTCAAGTCTAAGGTCTTTCCCATCAATGCAAGCATCTTTATCATGCTGACATGTTTTACTTTATTGAAAGCCTTTGTGTAGTCAATAAAGCAAAGGTGTAGGTCTTTGTTTACTTCTATAGAACATTCAATTAATGTTCTCACCATATACACAGCATTTACTGTACCCTTGCCTTCTACAAACCCACATTGTTCTCCTATTTTGAATTGTATTTTCTTCCTAACTCTTTGCACAATTATTAGCAAAATTTTTGTGATGTGGCTCATTATACTAAATGTTCGATGTTGATCGCATTCCAAGGCTACTGATCTCTTTGGGATTGCAAGAAATATAGAATTACATAATTCAGGATGTATATCTCCAGTATCATATTGCGTTAGCAGTCTGGTAACCTGGTATATTCCATATTCTTTTAAGGCATTGATCATTTCTGTTGTGATGTTATCTTGACCAGGGGTCTTGCCAGTTTTCATATGGTTAAGCGTATTATGTATACATCCATGTAAAATATCACAGTCTCTATGGGGATCTAAACCCATGGCTGGTACACAAACATGCTAGCAACTCCAACTCCCATACAGTCACATTTGTTATATATATTCCTCGTCGTGAGTCAACAACATCCTGTGTCTTGCCAAGTGATGTAGGCATTCATGCATATGAACAGATCTCAGTCCTTGATGCTCTGGATCAGGGGTGGGCAAACTACGGCCCAACAATTTATATTATGCGGCCCTCGAGGGCCTTTCGAAAGAACAATTTTTACTTCGTTTTTAAGTTATTTTGTTGGATTTTTCAGAATTTCATGTACCATAATGATTGTTTTGACATTTTTGATAAAAAAAATTTTCGAATTTTCTATTTTTGTAAACAGTCCTTGACCTTCATAATGTAATGCTAAAAATGTGAATTTATCGATTTTAATACAGAGAAATATTTATCGACATGTAAAAATTTAATAAGGATGATTTTATGAAAAACAGAGGTACTTCAATTTTAATTCACCGCAAACAAGAAGTATCCCTTAGAGCTTAGAGTCGACAGTGAGGCCCTACGGGCCCAAAAACTTAAAAAAAAAACATCCATCGATCGGTCCAGCAGTCCACCGAACACTAAACCGGAAAGTGATTGCCGGACCGATGCAAATGAGGCTCTAAGGGATACTTGTTAATACTTGTTTGTTTGCGGTGAATTAAAATTGAAGTACCAAAACAGATATTTCTCCGGTGAATAAAATAATTTATTTTGCAAGAAAATATTACATTTAAAAGTTTTTTCTGTTATAATCTTTATTGTCGGACTACACCTTGCATGGTGGCATGCGAATTTCAACAAATAAACTTGCTCCAGATTTCAAGAATATTGTCAAAAATTGCAAGCAGTTATATAATCTCATTAGAAATCAACAATTGTAGTGACAATGTAGTCGGTTTGTGTCTAAATTAAAGCCATTGATAGATAATTTAAAAAATTATTATAATACAAAAATTGTAAAATCTTGTTAACAAATTAGTAAAAGTTTTTGTCCATATTGTAAAATATAATGTATAAATATGCCATGGAGTTGTTCCGGCTTTGCTAGGGAGCAATGCTGGTATGCTCAGGAGTAAATCTGGAATGCTCGTTTCTTCTATCAGCTCCCATGGCATTCTTTACTTTGATGTATGATGGCGGGAAACGCCTGCTAGTTTACACATGGCCTGGTTGAGCAACACACATCTTTCATAGGCCATGTGCGCTAAGATAACTGGACGAGAATCTCATTCTAGGCATGCCACTACTGTACTGTTCCAGTGGCGCTTCATAGATCTCTCTAGAGATGCTTATTCTTGATGTTGTAGACATCTCTCACTCAACTTCTAATGGTCATTGCAGCTTAACAGACTATACATTGTCCTTCCATAAAGGTACGATCACATCTCATGCCATGTCCCCAATTGTATCAACAGGACTATGGCAAAGTGTATAAGTAAAATAAAATTGCAATAATTAGTTATTTATACTGTTTAATAAACTATAAACAATCATAATTACTTACTGTGATAGTTTGCTGTAATCAAAGTGGACATAATATATATGCGGCCCCCCAATAGCTTTACATTTGTCAATGTGGCCCTACACACAAAAAGTTTGCCCACCCCTGCTCTTGATTAATTCTACTGATAATATTCCTCCATGCCCAAGTACGTCCAGTATAATATCTCTAGATTTGCTCCTGACTCTTTCAATGCCCCTCTTTTCATTACATAACCAAAGAACTGTCTCCTTTTTGTGTGTGCATATATTGTTATACTTTTATTAGCCTTTTCCATACACTAGTTGTTAGTTACTCTGACAGTCCAAGATATTCACAACTTTTATGTCAGAAACCACATCTCTGTTGTCGTCTAGTTCTTTCTAATTTGTTTGCAGCAGGATCATTTTCTACATGCGTCAGTTTGGACTTCAATACTGACTTCTCATTCAGAAAGAAATAGCAAACTACTGAACGCAACATTTCCTAACAATCAATTTTGATCAAAGTACACGTAATTTTGTTTTTATGTTTCATGATTCACTATCATACAGCAGAACAGGTTTTATATAACATTTCAGTACTACCTTACCACTTTTAGTCACTTAATGCATAAGATGCTTTAGAATTTCTGAAATGTAGCTCTTACTTGGCTAATCTGCTTGTAATCTCTACCATCCGTCTTCCACCTAACGTTACGATTAACCCTAGGTACTTGAATTGGTTAAGCTGTCTCCCTTTCCATTTATTGTTAAATCACTTTTTCATGTTATCTGTTTCTGTCTGCTGTAACCAGAACCTGTAACTGTTTCTGTTTTCTTGATATTGAAGGTAAATCCTTTTCTTTCACTCTATTAATACAAGCTCCAACAACTGTAGATCTCTTGCAATTTTGGCTATCAATATTGTGTCATTCCCATATTATTTATACTCATCTTCATTCCTCTTCTGAGGGGAGTGTGTTACATTAGTTGTACACCTCCTATGGCGTGTATGTGTGTGTAGTTTCCTTCCTTTAGACAGATTCCATTCAAAGTAACGTGCTCTAAGTACATGCACCTTTGGATAGGTTTCCTATAATTTTGCCAGGGCTGTGGCCCTACTCTTTACAATTTCCAACTGTGGTAGGATTTTATCATGCACAGCTTGTACATGGGATCTTCTCTTTTTCACCCTTATCAGAGTAGCTTCAAGACCTAACCTCCTGACATATCATAACCTAACTTTGTTGCACAGCCCATAATTCATCTTTCTAATAGATTCTTCATCAAACTTTCTGGTGGAGTCTCTGACTTGTATAGTACAATCTTTACCTAATATTCTGACATAGTCTCAGAACTTTCTGGTACAATATTTTATTTAACTTTCTGATGCATCTTTCCAGAACAATCTTTACCCAAAATTCTGGCAGTCTGTGACCTTTCTGGTAGAATATTTTATTTAACTTACTGGTACATCTTTCTGGTACACTATTTGATTTAACTTGCTGGTACACCTTTTTGGCACAATATTTAACTTTCTGATATAAACAACACACATTCACTTGTGACAAGCTATCACTTTGTTTCTTACATTCTCTTCACTTCCATAACCTCCTCACTACAGTAAGTACACATAAATAGTAAATGAATGGTTCACCAAGTTTACACCAAATACTCACGGGCAGTCTGAATCTCCATATTCAGTCTTGCATGTTCCATTGTAGAAAGTGTCTTTGGTACACTGGAGGCAACTAATGTTTTTCTCGTTGCAATAGTAGTTGCCTACAATTATCTTAGGATTGAGACAAACAGATGCAACACCAACAAACACAGAGAAGACACCAATAGCTACAATCAGGCAATGCTCCATCCTGAAATAAAGTACAGAAAACATGTCCATATATAGTTTCTTCTACTGCACGTACTGAATCTGTTTTAAAATTCCTCATGTTTTACTCAAGCAGCAGATTTGTTATATTGTTCACCCACTTTGAACTCATGCGTAGTCCATATACATGATACTACCTCCAGCAGTTGCCACTACTGGGGAGTGCACTCGACTGATGTTTGCGTGTGGATGAGCTTTCCCTATAACCAGCGTCCCTCGCCATCAGGTGAACCCACACCAACTTCTGAGGTAGTTGTAATTTACATCCCCAAGTCCAAGATGAGAAGTCAACATTTTAGTGCAACTGACCAGTGTGGGGGTAAACCTGCATGGCCCTGCAGGATTTCATACTGTTAAAGGCATTCTGAACTTTTATTTTGAAAATTGGTGGTCCATTATTAATGGAATGGTTTGAGTCACGCCAGTGACTTACGAGAGTATGGAGCCGGTCTCTCAGAAAGTCGTGGCGTGCTGATGAGCGTAATCTAGCCTAGGAATCAACATACAGCTGAAAGATGCTGATGTTGACCGCAATATCCTGAAACAGGATGGAAACATGGAAAAAAAAAATTATTAATGAAAACAACATGCTGGCCATCATGTGTAAGGTCTTTAGAATACTCTGAGAATATATCTAAACTCTTAAACCTTGGCCATTATGACTTAGCCTTCTTTGATTTGCAGGCAAACCAATCAATTGTATGTTCTGTTGATAATGAGGTCATTAATTCTTTTGTGCATTCAATTACTGATTAATTTAGTATTTTGGGTGTTGTGTTAATAAATTTCACTACAATTTCCTCAAAAGCTTATTTTGCCTCTTTACACAATTTTCTATTTCTTTCACGACCTATTTATCATTATTATTGTCGCTGATTGTTTAATTTTTACCCCATTGGTTGTAAGAAGTCTTCAGTCATTCGTTTCTGACAGCCTATCTCCTTCAATTTCAGGATAATTTTTTTTTGCAGCCTGTCAGACTTCTTCCCATTGATCATTAACACATTGTAATAACAATCCACATCAGACAATGTATCAAATCTGTTCTTTAGTTTTATATCAGACTTGTCTTTTACCTCCTCCTTATTCTGTAGTCAACACTGATCAAGTTAATGTCACTCGTTTATATTTTGGCTTATTTCACTGTATACGCATTTTGCTTATAGCTATCTATAACCACTCTAGCAGTCTATACTTGGTACAGTTTCTGCAACATCTAAAGAATTGTGAAATCTTCTGTAAATCAATCTTCTGTTGATAAAGATGTAGTAAATCAATCTTCTGTTTATGAGGATCTGATTTTATTGTCAGAACTCTTCTTGCTGATTCCTTGTGTTTCCGACAATCATATTTTATTGTGTGCCCACCATACAAGTCTGCCTCCTCTTTCATTATGCTCCCCTAGTTCGCAATTACCTAATAATCCTAATGTGCAACCATCCTACTGGTTTTATAAATTTTAACAATGTTTCCAAATATGATATTTATTTCTGAATGTTTGCACTCCCTTGAGGCTTTACACAGCCATCTTTTTCTTTCAAGACAAAGTTCTTGATGCAAACAGGGAAGCCAGGATTTGTGTCGCACATCTGTAAAGACCCATGTGTGTGTTTGCAATAAGTGCATGGTTCCCAGACTCCCTTCTTTGATTTTCGAGGTCTTTCTTAAAATTCATGTTCATTCCTAGGTTGACACATCTGCTGTTGTTGAGCTGGCTGGCTGTATGGTTGCTGTCTGTACTGATGGTTGTCAAGTTCGCTTTCTATAAATTGTTTCAGTTTTCACAATATATTCTAGTTTTTGCCCTCGCGTGTTGAGACCATAAACTTATGACACCTCTTTCTGATGTTTGAAGTTGAATTTGTGTTTTGGTCTCTTTCAAAACATTTAGAATACTCATTTTGATTCGAGCTGTCCAAAGATCACGATTATGTGACACTATAACATAGTCATGATCCTTGGTTAGCCAAAATCAAAATTACTGACAGTGATATCACCATCCATTTCTTCTGTTTTCCTATACCTATACTATTATTCAAGCTAAGCCACTAATGCCCATTTTTTCACTGTCTAATAATACAGCTTAGTTTAGTTTAGTCGACGGATCAACATAACGGCACACAGGTGTAATCCATAAGTGCTCCATTCTACTCCTAACTCAAGCCTGAGTCTGGAGAATCTCAGCTCAGTACACGAACTATGCAGCACAAGTGAGGATCCTGAAATACTTTGGATAGATTTTTAACTCAAAATTTTTCCTGGGCAGCACTGTTAGGCTACTCTTTTTCAATTTCCAACTGCCAAGGGATTTTTTTACATGTGCAACAATAATACAGTAACACAACTAATACTAATAGTCAATAATGATAGAAATTTTACAACCGATATATCTATCTAATAAAGTATCACTGCCTGATGTGTACTCACTCTGTAGTTCACTTGTTGCATCATACAAGACAGTGTAAACATATAATCATATATCTTATTCAACTTCAACAAGCCTATAATATATAATTAATCGGTTAGTTAGTTGACAGATCATCCTCATTCCACATCGAACCATTCAGTCCATAAGTGCTCAGATCCCCTCCTCAGTAAATCCTGCAGCATGTAGTGGCTAACGACACCAGTTCAGTGTTGGTTCATTAATCTTATTTGGCTTCCTGCATAGTGTTCTTATTTGGCCACACCTCTTTTAATTTGCTATTCTCTCAGTCTGACCATAGATGTAGATTCACAGTTATCACTTGGTTCTCGCAAATGACTTACTTCTCATAGAGCATTCAGAATATCAGCCTGGCCCATGGCTCGTCCACCTGAGTGAAGGTTCGTGTCTCGAGCCATGTTATTGCTTTACTTACTGCCATGACTTCCATAGTCAGACTACTTGTGGTCAAGGCAAAAGCACCAGAATCTTTCCTCACAATTCACCCTCCAGCTTGAGCCTTAAAGGCCTATGAACTTCTCATGGGTCAAATGACCGACCCATCTGTGTAAATGACAGCATTACCCTCTAAAGAATTCTCGAAGATCAAAGCCTCCACAGCAGCCAGATTTTCTTGTTTGCATTTTCTATCTAGTTGGATGCAAACTGAAAAGGATATACAGAACTCTGCTTGCACTTGTACCCACTCCTCGCCAGGTTCTAAGTCTTCAAGTGAACATACCTGTTGAAGAATGTCTTCAGCTTTACCTATCCACGACTTTCTTCTTTTTATCCTGCTGCCTTTTACCTTCTTAATTTCTCTATGCAGTGGATGTGTGTTTGTGTTGACTCTGAGGTAGGCCTGTGCTCGGCAGGTTTGAATTCTGTCCCACATGGTTGGAAAATCAAGAAGGTAGCGCATCGCCCTACATGCTATATCTCTTGTACATCCAAGTATAATATGCATAGCCTCATTCTGTATCCTCTCCATCCTTTCCATCTGCTTATGGCCGAGAATCAGGATCGCCATCGCATACTCAAAAACAGAAAGGACCAGACCCTCGTATAGAAGACAAACGGCGCTGCTCACAATTTGCCGCCGTCATCACCCACATTGCAGCCAAACCCCACTTGGCCTTTATTATCACCTGGTCAATGTGCTCAGTATAAGCAAGGCTTCGATCAAATCGTATCCCCAGATATTTCATTGCCCGCGTTATTTCCAGTCTCTGAGCATAGATGTACAGTTGGTGTTGGAGTGTTGACAATATGGTTGTTCAAAGAGAACCATGTCCCTGCTGCCTTCGTTGGGTTGACTACTGCACCAGATTCAACACACCTAATGCTTATACAATTGAGTTCTGTTTGTAATTCCACAGCAACCCGATCTCTATCCCTACCCTGATGATACACTAACACATCATCGGCATACCCTGGCACTGTGATCTGCTCACCAGTGATTTTCACAGTGTAGGCATGGAAAAGCACCGGAGATAATGGTGATCCCTGCAGCAGGCCAGGATATATTGTTATTGGCTCAGAAGTCCAACTGCCACATCTTCTTCTTCTGCGTTCATCCGGATTTTTTTTCCCGGATGTGACTGCGTTGTGCCTGTTTACAGCAGAGCTGCTTCTTGCCCGTTAGGCCGACACATCCGACTTCTGCGGGCATTTGTTGACCGGGTTAACCTTCCCGGGGACTGCCACATCTAATAACTACTTTCCGTTGGAAGAGTGCTGCAGCAATCCAATTGAGCAAGAATGGACTTATCTTGAGTTCAAGAAGCTGAAACATTAAAAATTCCAACGGAACTCTGTTGTACGCATCCTCAAGATCAATTGTTGCAGCAACATGTTTCAGTCCATGAGTGGAAACCATACACATCATAGGCAAAAACTGCTGCGTTAGTCCAGGTTTCTGTTTAGACGGTTCCTTCAAGGGTAGGTGGGAAAAGACATTGCCTCTCTAGCTGGTCTGATGTTTACAGGCAATTAACTTCTTCAGCAGCTTGCCTATAGTATTTTGCATGGTGATTACCCGATATCCCTGAATTTTGGTGTGGTCTTTGCCAGGCTTCAGCAATGGAATCAGATAGCTGTGTAACCACTCCTCCTTGATGCTAGCACTCACTATACTGTTGTATATCTGCTAGAGTCTCTAACTCGTCGGTACACATACCTTATACCATCTGACTCTGATGCACTGATTTTTGTTCGTCGAAGCTCAGCCTTGATCTCTTTCACTGTCAACATGTCTTCTTCTGAAATTTTCTGGGACTTACACCTATTTGAGGTAACCGTCTTGGCAAAATTTCAGTCTCTCATGTCTTTCTGGCTGCTCTTCTCTAGATAGCATTTTAAAAGGGCTTTGCCCTTATCCTCGTCAGTCCTCTGCCAGATGAGGTTAGCACCCTGGAAGTCAGGAATAATCTTATTAGCTACACCATTCATACTTTTATGCAATCGCCAGAACAATTTAAGTGACTCGTCTTTGCTTATTCTTTGATACAACTCTGCCCATATTTCACATTTTACCACTTTAACCAGTTGCTTGAAACAGCTAACCTTTGCATCCATGTCTCTTTCCAAGTGCAGGTTAAGACTAGGATGGGCAACTCTGTTTCTTTTGGCATTTTGCCATTTCCTGACAGCACTACACTTATCCACCCTGGCCTTTTCAACCTCAAATTTCTACCAAGGTCATTGCTCCCAGCTTTTTCTCCTGCAATGATGATTTCTGTGCATGTCGCACCTTATTTTACTCACGACATCTTGCCCTGTACTGTCATACTTGAAAGTCTTAACCTTTGACTTGTGCTGCCACCTGGTTCTGCTTCGCTCCACCAATATGCTGCATGGATGGTGGTTGCTGCTGTGGTACCCTAGGACACCTCACCTACACACTGTAGTGAACGAAAGAGAAACTAGCACCAGGTCAATAACACTGTCCTCATCATCTGTTTGACTTGTTGTCCTGGTGACAAAAGTCACTGTTGACACAAACAAGATTGATGGTTTCAAGTGCAGTTTTAAGCTCCTCCCCCTGTGTGTTGGAGGAAATGTTTCCCTGTGATCTGCCTTTAGCACTGAAATTGTCACAGAAAATAACATTCCTCTAATGACATAATATGTCACTCAAACACTGCCACCTCTGGGAATCCAGATCCATGTCGCAGGCATAGACATTGACCAACACAATTGGTTGACCGGACTGAACTCTGACAGTCTGTATTTGTATCGCATCACTGTCCCACCTAGACATGTCCACCTATGAAGCCACTATACTGTCTCAAATAAGGATAGCCATTCCAAGATGTTGCCTGTTGTAAAAACATTTGAAGCTGGCTATTTGTAGTGAATTACCACCCAGCCTCCTCTCCTGAACCGCTACAATATAATTCCTGGACGCCAGGCTTTCCAGAATGGGACCTCATTGTTTGGCACTTGCACAATTCCAATATAGAAATTTAGTATTCTTGAGGCCCAGATGGACGCATATGAGCCTGAAACGCCTGGCTCTAGCGTGCCTGCATTTTTGTTTACAGCGACCCCGTTGACTTTGAGTTTTGTTAGCCCTCTGTACGAGGCATAAATGCAGATCCACCATGATGGAATTCAAAATACAACACAGTAATCCACACACTGCAAAATACACTCAATGATGGATTTGCTCAGATGCATGCACTCCGTAGCACTGGCGAAAATCTTGAGAAAAAGACAAAGGAAACCCCTGGTTTACATCCTGGCACGAAATTACATGCAAGAGATGAAACTCTCAATCTCTTACATAAAAAAAAAAGAGGTTACAAAACAACACAACTGTCTGCCACCAACTGGACCAGAATTCTTCAAATAATACTTGTACAAAGTAATGTTAATATGTCCTCTGCTCCCCACTAAGCAAAGCAGTCTCTAACGTTGCAACAGTGGTGCCTGCAGATTTTCATAGACAAGAACAAGCATAGTAAAAACAGGAAGAATGTTATAATATCTGGTGTTATCAAGCGTAGACTGTTCCACAAACTGGCTGCCTTTAGGCTCTGAAATCCAATCTGGCACAGCATTTTCTCTGTGTATGCACAGTTGGTGAAATTTCCATTATGTCCACGTGCATCTGCTATGGACCAAATTATCAAATGGAAGAAAATGTAGCCTAAAATTGACAGCAGGCTGATCACAATGAAGAATCACAAAAGCAAGCCTGTCACTCCTTTCATTGACTACTTGGATGGAGTCAGTAGCAAGGGGTTAAGAAGCAGACACAACAAGTTCACAAATGATATCAGACTTATCTAGATCTTGATGACTCCCAGTAAAATCAATGGTAGGAAAATTCTACAATATACAAAGAAGAGCCACTTAAACACCTCCATGTTTCTGTGATTGCTTAACGAGTCAAAGCTTCTCCCAGTAAAATCAGGAATGCTGGCGAGGCCATTGTGAAATATGTTCAGCCATTGTAGAGCTGGCTACTCCACTTTCACTAATGGCTGTTTATGAATCTGGTTGAAGGATAAGTTTACTTTGGCTTGCAGTGTACATACAGATTCATATAGTGTCTTCATATGATTATAAATAACATCAAGGAAACGCAAACCAACGCAATTTGAATTATTATGGTTTCTCTTAGGCAGAGAGTTCATCTTGTTATGATCTGCTATAAAAGAGTGACGTAGCTTAATTTTTTTGTTATTGTGGCCGGAATCTTCTTGATTTGATTATCACCAAAGTCCACATATTGCAACGTTGCAATTCTGAACAGATAACTTGGAAATATAATATAGTTTGGCTTGTTTATTATCAAAGGTATGCTAATTTAACCTGCATTTTTTAACTGTGCATCAAATTATTTAGATTTAGATATAAATGTTGACTTTCAACAAGGTTCGTTATGCTGGTGGCATAGAATAAAATTATGTGAGCATGGTCGTGGTGTGTACTTTTTAAATTCATAATATCGGAATCGCAGCATACTGGATCGGTGTCTGCTTTTTTTGGTAATAAACAAGAAGATTTACAATCATAAAGTTAAACAAAATATCAATATACGTTTAAATTCTATTAAATATTTATTTTGTTGCTTTATATTTATTTTATTTATTGTTCATCTTGCTACATGACTTAAAATTTATGAAAGTCAAGTCAGTTTTCAAACTTGTCCACGGTCCATTCATCATCATCATCATCATCATCTTCCACTTCTGCCATCAAGCGTGATGGGGAGGAATAATTTGCGTTCCAGCGCCCAATGGGCGGCACTGTATAGTGTCATTCCGTGTGGTTGTACAATGTCTCTGATGTCATCAATCCATTTTCTTCTTGGACGTCCTCGTGGTCTCGTCGCAGATGATCTTTGATGTAAGGCCAGTGATGGTAGTTGCTGATGTTGCATTCTAACAACATGGCCAAACCACTTGATCTTCTGTCTTTCAATAAATGTGGCACAAGGTGTTGATCCCACAGTCTGTCTGATAATAGCATTTCTTACTCGGTCTCGGATTGTTAAGTTGGCGGCTCTCCTCAGGCATCTCAATTCGCAGGTGTTGATTTTGCGAAGGTGTAATTTGGATAAAGTCCAGGTTTGAGATTGGTAGCATAGGGTTGGTGTGAATATCATGGTCCATTGCTGAAATTTAATTGACTGGTTCACAGTTTTATTTGTATTGATAAATGAATTATCAAGAGCATTATACTTATTATGCATTTATGAATGCTATGTCCATTTTTACACACAACTATAGAGGTTCTAGCAAGATTCGTTATACTAAAGTGTAGAAAAAAAATATTTTGTGAGACCACCTGGTTACATCTTTACAATCGGGAAAATTCACAATGGCGGCATCCCAGCATATAATATCACACTAGTGTCTGTTTTTATTGAAACACTGGAGATTTAGAATCATAAGATACAAAATATCAAATAATTTCTATAGATAATTTGTGTTGTTGCTTTAAAAATATTTACTCATGTGACTTGGTTAATATATTAAGTCATTTTTCAAACCCGTCCATGAGTGACTTTGTATTCTCCGCTCTGGCAGAATATGCAATTGTAAATTTATAAAAATACTGTAAATGTTAAATGGTTTAAATTAAGATAAGTTATATGTTTTTGAAATCTCAAACCAGTTTAGCTTTTATTCTTGTCTTTCTGATTATATTTTTATACATATTTTTTGGAGGAAATTTTACCCTTACATTAAAAAATGGGAGGCATTATTTGCAGCGTGCTGTGTATAATCACTTCGTTAAAAAAAAAAATTCCTAAAGGTCATAATGTGCATTTCATTTTTATTTACATTTTCTAAATCTCAATCTGCAACCATTTTCATTTTTATTTAATTGTTTGCTTTTATTTACTATTTCTCATTAGGTTTATCATGGCAAGAAAAAGGAATCTTGATCATCTGAGATCGCATCTCAGTGTTTGAACCTGGATATCCCATTGAAAAAGGCTACATTGTTCAGCTATTGATAGTGGATCATCGTCCTGTACCAGATGTGCTTAAAGAAGTTAAAGCCATTGTGCAGGCAAATGATCCAGGCATTGAGTTACTTGAGGGAAGTCTTAAAACTCATTTATATGAATTTAAAAAACTTATTTTACATAAAAAATTAAATTTAGCAACAGAATGGCAGTCACTGATTAGACTTTTCATTGAACCACTTAATATCACATTCAAAAGTCTCACAGTTGCACCTGCTTCTTCACAACCTGAACATACATCACCCTCAAAACACCTTGAATCCACATCTACACCACCAGAGACACTTATCATGGAACCAGACACTCCACAAACACCAACAACACAATCTTCTGCATCATTAGTATTGCCTTCTTTTTCAGTGTGCAGTGGCTTGCCATCACATAAGAAACTGAAAAGAGATTGCCCAAACTGTGTATACAAGAAACGGGCAATTCTGAATATGAACGGTAAGATCAAATGTTTAAAGGAACAGGTACGAGAACTTGAAAAAAACTCCACGTAGAAAACAGCAACCGCAGTTTTCATTGAAAAGACTCAATGAAAAAATCATCTCTATGTATAATTCATCTTTTGCTTTATTTTTCCAGGTTGAAACTTTTTGTTATTGTGTTATTTTGTACAATGTTGTTTACTCATTATTTTTTCTTAATAGTTTTTGTGTCTGTATGGTTTTTGGAGACAGGTCGTTGTGTGGTACAGTCGCCAACAGAGGTAGTGTTTCTCTAATTATGGACATGTTTCTACAGTGAGTCGAGTTTATCTTTATAGTTGCAAGATCTATTTATTACGTAAAACAAATGTTTTTTAATACATATACAGTATCTTTAATTTCTTTTTCTTTTCTCCTCAGATTTAAAGTTCACAATTAATAACTTATAACTTCTTCGTGTTATTTTACAGCATTTTATTCCTATTTAGTCATCTTTTTTTTTTCACTTTTCAGGTTCTTGTCATAATCGTCAATTTGATTGCAAATGATAATAAGCTGATGCTATCAGATAGTTATCTGATGCGATCGTTGATTACATGTCTGTATAAGTAATGTAGCTGCCATGAAGACAGAAGAGATATTGAATGCCAAGATGGGTCGGTCACCAACAGAGGTAGTATGTCTCTAATTATGGACATGTATCTACAGTGAGTCCATTTTATCTTTATAGTTGTAAGATCTTTTTTATTATACTGTAAAACAAATGTTTTTTTAATACATATACAGTATCTTTAAATGGGAATATTCTTCATCAAGTGAATCGATACAATTATCTCATCATAACATCTGATGGGAGATGCCTTTAAGAGATTAGAACAAGAATCGCCATGGCGAAAGTAGCCTTGAAAAACATACTGACCAATAAAAAGATGTCAAATGAAATGAGAAAATGAGTGTTGAAGCGATACATAGTGCCTGCTCTTTTGTATGGATGTGAAACTTGGACAATGTGCAGTCAAGCTGAAAAACATCTGATGGCTGCAGAAATGTGGTTTCTGGGGAAAATGCAAAGAATACCATGGACAGATAGAAAAACCAATGACCAAATACTACAGGAGACAAATGAAACTCGTAAAGTAATTAGAGAAATTAGACATAGATAGTCACAATTTTTTGGAAATGTTAAGAGAAGATATGGATTGGAGAACTTAGTGACAACTGGTAAGATCGAAGGGAACAGACCAAGAGGACGACCGAGAGGAAAATACCTGGATGGCTTGGCCACACGGCATGGACGGCACAGGAACACTGAGCTGATCCATGACTCTGGTGATCGAGTGAAATGGCGAGTCATGACCGCCCACGCTTTCCGGCATGGTACATGATTGATTGATCTTTAATATCTTTTTCATTTCTCCTCAGATGTGAAGTTCACAGTTAGTTAGTTGACAGATCATCCTCATTGCACATCGAACAATTCAGTCCATAAGTGCTCAGTTTATTTATCTTCTTTGACTTTCTGCATAGTGTTCTTGTTTGCCAAACCTCTTTTAATTTGCTGTTCACTCATCCTGACCATGGTTGTAGTTGAAGATTCACAGTCATTACTTGTCTGTGTCTCGAACCACGTTATTGCTTTACTTACTGCTATGACTTTCATAGTCAGGCTACTTGTGATCAAAGCAAAAGCACCAGAATCTTTCTTCGCAATGACAGCATCACCCTCTAATGAATTCTCGAAAATCAACGCCTCTACAACAACCATTTATCACTGCAATTGATTTTGGTGAGGCCAAGTCAAAGTGAGAGCTAAAATATCAAAATTTAGCATTACTTGATTGTATCAATTTTGTTTTTAAACGAACATCTTAGCAACCATACATCGCTGTGACCGGAGCCTCGAGGCCTAACTGCTCAATGTCATCTTTTTTAAAAAAATGATGTGTGACCATTAGGTCGGTAGCATCATTCCGCATAATAAAATATGTCTTGCAATTTTTTAAAGCTAAAATTAAGATGCAGGCTAATTTATCAATTAGTAATTAATTAGCGGCCATTTTTAATTGCTAATTAGGTCACCACACATACTATCAAAACAAAAAAGTGACCATTAGGTCCGTAGCATCATTCCACATAATAAAATGTACGTCTTGCAATTTTTTAAAGCTAAAATTAACAAGACGCAGGCTAATTTATGAATTAGTAATTAATTAGCGGCCATTTTTCATTGCTAATTAGATCACCATACATCATACTAACACAGCAAAGAGACCATAAGGTCTGTAACATCATTCTGCATAATAACATATATACATCTTGCAATTTTCTAAAGCTAAAATTAAGCAGACGCGAGACTAATTAATGAATTAATAATTAATTAGCGGCCATATTTAATTGCTAATTAGGTCACAACACGTACTATTCAAACAACAAAGTGACCATTAGGTCTGTAACATCATTCTGCATAATAACATATACATCTTGCAATTTTTTAAAGCTAAAATTAAGAAGACTCAGGCTAATTTATCAATTAGTAATTAATTAGTGGCCATTTTAATTGCTAATTAGGTCACCACACATACTATCAAAACAACAAAGTGACCATTAGGTCCATAACATCATTCCGCATAATAAAAAATACATCTTGCAATTTATTTAAGCTAAAGTTAAGAAGACGAATTAGATACATTAGACGTAGACAGTCAAAATTTTTTGGGCATGATGTTATGAGAAGAAATGAATTGGAGAACTTTGTGATAACCAGCAAGATCGAAGGGAACAGACCAAGGCGAAGACCAAGAATTAAATACCTGGATGGCTTGGCCAGGTGGCATGGTCGAGACAGGAACATGGAGCTGATCCACGACTCTGGTGATCAAGTGAGATGGCAAAACATGACCGCCCGCGCTTATCGGCATGGCACATGATGGATGGATAGTAACTAATATACATACCCGGATTCTACTGTGCGAACTTGCTAGGCGACTTCTCCGCCACAGCCATTTCGGTATTACATCATTATTATTTTTGTTTTCTTATACCTTAACAGGACGTTGCAGTCAACACCAGCAATTTTCAGCTGCTGTTAATGTAGTAGGCAAGATTATGCTAAGTGGTTAGCCATTGATTTCTGAGAGACCAGCTCACATACCCCAAAGCTACCAGCGCGGCGAGAACCGCTACCGATTCTCGCGCAGGTTATGTTCCTCACGAGAAAATATGGGATTACGGAGTAGATACAGTGTTGCCATTTTGACGCTTTTCGCACTAAATTTAGTGCTTTTTCGTTATTCAGTGCCAAAATTTTTCATTTAGCGCGGCTGGTGCTTCACAATTTTTTGGGGGTGCTTATTAGTGCTTTTCTGGGTGGGTAAAAATTACTTAAAAAAATCATTTTGGGGACACTAAAAAGCCGAATTTGAACTGAAGCGAGGGAGCAAAACAGTCTTAGTACATTACTGTGCAATATTCAAGTAATTTAACTCCCTTTAATACAATTTAGTTGAAGTGAGTGACTGCAACGCGCAGGCAATGCGTTAAAAGATTGTTTGAACAAGAATGGACTTGAGTTGCAAAGACTAGTTGCACTCGCCACTGACAATGCATCTGTCATGACAGGTGTAAACAATGGAGTATATACCAAATTAAAATCTGTAGTTCCTCATCTGGTACTAGTTAGGTTATGTCATTCCCTTCAGCTGGCAGTGTCACAGGCTGCAGCTGTTTGTCTGCCCAAGAACATAGAGTTCATGATTAGAGAAACATATAAATGGTTTTCTCACTCAAGTCTTCGTCAAGCAAAGTACAGGGAGCTTTTTGCTTTATTAAATGATGGACAACATCCGCTGAAGGTTGTTCAATTAAGCCAGACACGATGGATGTCCATTCAATCTGCCATTGTCAGAATATTGCATCAGTGGGTCGAGCTCAGAACTCATTTTGATACAGCAAAACTCAACGAGCGCTGTTATACAGCAGACCTTCTACATTCTATGTTTAGCGACATGAAAAACTATGTGTATCTCATATTTCTCAAGCATATTCTCGGAGAAGTTCAAAGTGTGAATAAGAAATTTGAAGCAGATATACAGGATCCAACAAAAATACTCAGCGATCTTGTCCAACTCACTGATTCTATCAGTTCAAAGAATGCTATTCCTGTGGGGGGAAAAAATAACAAAGTAATGCTATTCAAGATTATTTAGATCCTAATCTCAATCTAGGTTATGAGTTTTGAGAAAGAAATAGCAGACTACCAGTTTCCTGATGAGAAATAAATTCGAGGAAGGTGCATCTAGTTTTTAATAGAGCTGTGGACACAGCTGCGTTTACTTTTGCCCGATAACGTTCAAGTGTTGCAGTCCATGTCATGTCTTAGTGGAAGTGAATGTCTACAGCCAATGAAACCCTGTATATTGGATCTTGCTAAAATGTTTGTAGAAGATGCAGTTACTCTCACCAGCATCAATTTCCAGTGGAGAAAACTTCATCATTTGCAGTGGACACAGACCTCTGACACACTTGGACTGTGTGGGCAGAAATAGCCTCATACAGGGATACCACCGGTGAAAATCCTTTCCAAGATCTTAGATTTATTTTTAACTGTGCTCATTTTACCTCATTCTAATGCGGACGTGGAGCGTATTTTCAGTCAGATGGGAGTTATAAAATCAAAATTGCGGAACAGACTGAGCATCAAGAGTTTGACAGCTGTTTTGACTATTAGATATGGAATAAAGAGATATGGCAAATGCTGTCATGATTATAAACTACCTAAGGATATTCTACAAAAAATTGGATCATAGGAATCATACACACGTTTCTTTCAATCATCACCATCATCATCGCAGGAGCAAACACATCAGGAAATAGCTACAGAAACTGAAGAGATGTTGCTTGACTGGGATTTGGCAGATCTGGAATAAACTTCATTCTAATATTCAGTGATAATAATAAATTATAATGTGCTACCACCAGTGTTTGTTTTCGTGCTTTCCCAAAAAAAATATTATTGCAATTTGGTGCTTTTTTGGCTTGAGAGTAGTTCTGATTGGGATTTGGCGGATCTGGAATAAACTTCATTGTAATAATAAATCATTAGAATGCAACACCAACAACTACCATCACTGGCCTTGCATCAAAGGGTGGGTCGCCCTGCGGAAAGTGACCGAGCCATATGGGATAAAACCCGGGTCAATGAAGTCTTTCTGGTGACTGCTGTTTCCATCGACGATGAACTGTATTTTTCGTGGAGGACTTTTGTGTTGGCATTCTGGCGGTGGCATTATACAGTGTACCTGTGCGGGCTGTTGGCTTGCCGACACTCCTGTCTATGCCATTGTTCACATAGGGCAGTGAGGAGCATTTTGTGTGATATTCACTGGCACAGGAACGGAGCAATATGGGGACGACCCGTTGCCGTGAAGATGGAACCGCGACTAACTAACATCAAAGATCATCTGCGATGAGACCAAGAGGATGTCCAAGAAGACAATGGATTGACGACATCAAAGACATTGTACAATCACACGGAATGACACTATCCAGTGCCGCCCACCGGGCACTGGAACACAAACTATTCCTCCCCAAGACGCTTGACGGCATAAGTGGAAGATGATGATGATGATGTAATAATAATTAATATGAAGTGATAATAATAAATTATACTGTGCTACCTTGTTACATTTGTAATAAAATGGTGCTTTTTTTTTGTGCTTTCCAAAAAAATTTGGTGCTTTTTTGGGTCGATTTTGGTGCTTTTTCATCAAAGGGAGATGGCAACAGATACGTCTTATGCACTACTAAATTATAAATCATCATCATCATCAAGTGCCCTGCCAGCTGGCGTAGGCGTTCATGACTCTCCACAGATCTTGGTCTTTGGTTTTCTGGATCATCTCTGCTGCTGATATTCCTCCATGCCACTGTCTCAATCCATCCAGCATCATTTCTCTTGGTCTGCCTCTGCCCCTCTTCCCCTAGATCTTTCCAGTTGTCACGATGTTCTCCAATGCCTCTCTTCTCATTACATGACCAAAGAAAGCTGTTTGTCTCTTTCTTATTGTTGTATACAGTGTTCTAGTTTCATTAGCCTGTTTCAGGCAGTCGTCGTTAGTTACTCTGGCAGTCCAAGGAATTCTCAACATTCGTCTCAGGAACCACATCTCTGTTGCTTCTAATTTCTTCTTAATTTGTTCATTTCCAAGATTCACTGCCATACAGCAAAACTGGTTCTACATAGCATTTTAGCACTCTCTTTCTTACATTCATTGATAGCGACTTATTGCATAAGATACTCTTCATTTTCTGAAATGCGGCCTTTGCCTGCCCTATTCTGCTCTTAATCTCTGTTCAAATCTGTGTAGTATCTTCCATTATAAATACTAAATACAATTTTAAAAAAATGAAATGTTCCCGAACAAACTAACAAGCTGTAAATGTTGAAAATCTTCACATATATGTACAAATAAATGCATAACTGAAACATCCATAAAAAATCAAAAATTTTTTTTAAAGAAACGAGTTATTAAACAAATTAACTTACAATATTTTGTTTCTTCTTTCGTTCGCTTGAAATATGAACTTCTCAATGACGATAGTTCTAGTAGACGACAACGCATGTGAAATACAGCTGAAATTGTTTAGTGTTGTTTCCCCCGATTGGTTGGATAGAAACATCCAATCAGAAGTGAGGGTACTCAGGGAAGAATGTTGGGGCGGTGCTCAAGCACGTAGAGGTAGATCAGGTATATTACCCCCTATGGACAACTATAAATAAATGCCTTTGACTATAAATGTTTTTATGATGCCTGAAAGACCCTGAAACACAAGACGGTTCAAGCCAACAATCTCACCATGGGAACTTACAGTCCCATTCACTTACTGTAATCTAGCAAAGGCCATCACCAAGGACACGGAGGACACAGATGCAAGAGACGCGGCCGAGGAATACATACAAGAAATCAGTAAGGACAACCTCATAATATACACAGACGGGTCCAAAAACGAACAGGGAGAGGTAGGAGCAGGAGTAGTGGTCCCAGACTGGAAGCTGAAGAGACAGTTCAAACTAACAGACCAGACAGCAGTATGCACGGCCAAACTGGTTGCCATAATGAAAGGTCTAGAGATCGCAGCCGAAAACCCACCACTGAGACTGTGTATATTAACAGACTCCCTGTCATCAGTACAAACGCTCGGGAACTTCAATAGAGGCAACAGACCTGACATAAAAGAGGAGATACTAGCGACAGCCACTAACCTCAGGTATATGGGATGCCAAGTCACCATCGAATGGATACCAGCTCACAGGGGTATCCCGGGTAACGAACAGGCAGACAGAGCAGCGAAGCGAGGAATAACCAGCAATAATAAAATCGGCACAGGCCTAGGTAAAGTAGAAGGGAAGAATATAGTCAAAAACTACATTCTCAAGGAATGGAGGAAGCAGTGGCGAGACAGCACTAAAGGCCGTCATGCCTACCAAGTATTGGGTGAACCCAGATACAAGCCACAAGTCAAGACCAACACGAAAGCCCCGGCAAACAGACAGCTGTGGAGAATCAGACTAGGCAATTGGAAAGACACAAGAGAAAATCCATTCTGCAGAGAGTGCCGAGAAAACAACACCATCGAACACTACTTACTAGTATGCGACAAGTACAATAGAGAGCGAAGGGACCTGAGAGAGCACTTCGTCAAAACTGGGAACCCAATGACAATGACGGAGTGCCTGCACATAAACAGCAACCCAGAAACACAGCCACTGGTCAGACAGTTCCTATGCAGAACAAGGAAGACCATATAACCTCCCTACACTGTGTATATATGTATATGTATGTTTGTATGTATGTGTGCAAGTTTTTATGTTTAAAAAAACAAAAAACAAAAACACTATGTACTTTAAAAAAATATTATGACGGGGTGAATGGCAGGAAGGTGGGTTGGCTCTGCCGGTAGAGCACCTGAACTGGGGTAACAGGGAGACCGGGTCATCTTGTTGCTACACCACACCCACACGTGATGATGAAAAACGCCAAAAAACAAACGTAAAGGAGATCGGGCCGCCTACCGGGGGAACAACTTGAGACTTGCACTTGAATGCTCTGCCTTTGCCCACATCGAGTCCTTATGAGGACTGGACATGACCGGGACCAGCCCCGATGAGAATAACACAAGATGCGACAAGCACGTAGCAGTGCTAACAGAGAAAAGAAGCCAACAAACGAGAGAATGCGGGCCCCAGTAGGCCCAACCAAGGACCGGTCTTTATCAGGACCAACACAAGACAAAGAAAACAACCAGATAGCACAAAATAAATTTATCCGACGAACAGCGCGGAACCAAAATAACAAGTAGGAATTAGGACTAACAGTCCACACAACCACGGCTTTCAACAATAACCACCGCTGAGGAAGCAGGTTAGACGAGACCGAATTTGAAATTTTTGGTGTGGAAAATTTGAATTGGAATTGGAATAAATTTTACAGACGAGTTCTAAGAATATCTTGGTTAAAGAAAATAACAAATGCAGCCATAGTTCAAGAGTTTAATATTGAAGAAGGTTGGCAATTAAAGACGATAAAACAAAGAAAACTAAAATATTTTGGTCACTTGAAACGTCACGAAAGTTTGGAGAGAACAATAATGGAGGGGGAGAGAACAATAATGGAGGGGTATATGACTGGGAAGAGTGGAAGGGGAAGGCCAAAGAGAAGATGGGTGCAGGATGTGGCGGATGATCTCCGGATTGGTGTATCGGACGCGGGACATCTTGCTTATGATCGAGAGGTTTTCCAGAAGGTTGTTATGGGAGCGAGGTTCTGCAAAGGACATGCTACTGAATGAATGAATGGACATCAATCACCTTCAAATTTAATAAGCTTACGAGGGTTAAAACGTGGGCAGCTGGTATTTGCGGCTGACTCAGTCACAGGACTATTAATCTGAGCCAGGGATGGACCCTAATGTAACTTCTCTTTGAGGTTGAACGGAGTAGGAGCAACGGTAGAAACGAAAAGTCACATTGGGCCATCGACTAGAATCTTTTCAATTTCAATTTCAATTTCAAAATTTCAATTTGAATCTTTTCATCGTCTGGATCTTTTCTCCGGGGCATGTTTGTGTGCTGTGGAATGAACAGGCAGACAGATTGGCCGGCTCTGCAAAACTTGGTGGAGTATTAATGCATGATAAGGCAGACGTGGTTGCGGCCTTGTGGGAGCACGTGTACACCACAGAGGAGCAAATGGATCACCATGGTCTGGCAAGAATGCGACAGCGTGGAGTGACGAGGGGATCTGGCCGATGCTCGACGCTTAGAGGAAAGGTGAGACGCACATATAATCAGATTGCTACTGGTACTATTGGGGTTGGAACTCTTCGCTGGCTTCTGAGGATGGGGACGCAGCGCTTATGGGAATGCCCCGAATGCTGTGATGTCGGTTCTTAAATCGATCAATCTTATCAATCTTTTCAGTTCAGTGGATTTCTCCCTCGCTGAGATCTTCTAACGACTTATCTGTTTCACAGGAGCGCTGCCTATTCCCCCGTGACGTACTCTCGCATTTCTTCAATCTGGTGCCGTCTCCACAATGAAGGTTGGCTGCAATGGATCAACAACACTGTATGTCTCTTGCCCTGACTGTACATTCTGCCAGACTGCTGTTTGTCCACCTCTTGATGTAATCTTCCCATGTGAATCATTGCCTACCTCTTGCTCGCTTGCCCTCAACCTTGCCCTCCAGTATGGTTTTATCAGAGTGTTATGCCTTTTAACGTGGCCAAAATATTTCACTTGCCTCTTTTGTATTATTTCCTCAACTTTCCTTTAATTCCGTGTTTTTTTTTAGAACCTCTGTATTTGATTGTTTTTGTTTCCATGAAATACGACATATTCGTCTGTTTATCCACATCTCCAGGCCTCTATTCGACTTTCTAGTTGCTTGTTCAATGTCCTGGCTTCCGCGACATACAGTAGCGTTGAATATACGTAGCATTTGGCAATTCTCATTTTTTAATGCGTTATTAATCTCTCTAGATGTTAATATTGATGTCATTATTTTGACAGCATGTTTTGGCTATTCCTATTCACTTTGTAATTTATGTTTCACTTCTGCAGTTAGGCACTATCCTTCTCGCTTCACCCTACACCACCGCATTCAGCCCAGCGTGAATTCGCATTCCCAAGTAGGTGGCGAAGTTTTTACCACCTACACACGGCCAGCCCGGTCGTATTGGCTGAATTCGTAGTCATTTCTATGGTCTTTCTCGATCGTCAACGTGTGGTCAATTACGGATCCTTCATCTCTCTCCCCCCCCCCCCATTTTTTCGGAGGACCCAATGGGTATTTATCTGTGTATTATTATTTTAAAACACAATATACATTCTTGGATTCTGCTGTGCGAACTTTCTAGGCAAACTATCCGATCACATAAGATTGTGTAAAAACACATCTTATTCAGCTTCAACAAACACATGATTTTATAAATATATATTATAATTAATCTGCATTATAATAAATAAAGCACAATAATATAATTAATATAATGCAATATGCATACTAGGATTCTGCTGTTCGAACTATCTAGGCAAACTATCTGAATGAGAAGAATAATAAATAAGTGAAGGGTACTTCATTTGTAATACACCGCAAACAAACCATGTAGTTATTTTTAGCACTGGCCTAGATCTGGTGGGATCGTCGATTTTCAGAACGGAGGGCAAGTGTGTTCGCAGCAGGATGGACCCAAAACCAGTGGCGTCACTGGGGTTGGTGTCACCCAGTGCGGTAAACTCTTGGAGTCACCCCTCTAGACTTTCACCATGGTCTTCTTCCGAGTGTTCCTGTACCATATATAATCGCATATAGTAATGTTTGTAAAATAAGTCAAAAAGTTAATAAGGACATAAGAAAGAAAACAAATTGAACAATATAACTTCAATACTTCAGGTAAAACATAAATAAAGAACTTCGACAAACTCGGACAAAGTTAAATTTTGTTTATTTTGCTATGTCTGCTTTGTCAAATTTGCAATTTTTTTTATTTTGGTGTCACCCCTTGATGGTGTCACCCGGTGCGGCCCGTACCCCCAGCACCCCCATAGTGACGCCCCTGCCCAAAACCGCACGTCATTGTCTTTGCAAACTGCCCCCCCCCCGATTAATACTAGATGAGCGCAGACAGATGGGACATACACAAGATAAGACGAGTAGCACAAAATAGGGATATACATTCCGACGAGAGTGAGGACCCTCCGGGCCCAGAAACATTTATTGCTTCCATCGATCGGACCGATCCACAGGAAATAAATGAACTTTTATTTGCAGACGATCAGTGCCTGTTTTACAGCGATGAGGAGCTGCGAAGAAATGGCAGGACAGAAAAACCACTGCAGGAAATCCTCCTCTAGAAACGTCAAGCATTCGTTGCCCACATTGTCAAAGAACATTTCGAGCCAACATAGGCCTTATCAGCCATCTTAGAACTCAAGGCTCCATACTTTCAACCCCACTAGATGAAATGAACCGTCGTCATCATTCTTGATGGACAAATAACAACACAGCGATGAGGGCAGACTATGAAATCATGTTAATAATCTGAGTTCAACCTCCAGCGGATACAGTATGAGTATAAACGCAGCCAAAACCGAAGTAATGCAAGTTAGGAGATCGCCTGGTCCACTAAAACAAAACAAAAATGTTTTTTCTTTTTGGTCCACTACGTATACAGATAAATAGCACAACGCTGAAACAAGTTGTTTTTTGTTTTGCGTATCCCTTTACAGGACTTAGCTGTCAACAGCAGCATCTTTCAGCTGTCTGTTGATCTCTTGGCAAGATTACGCTCAGTAGTTTGCCATTGCTTTCTGAGCGGCCGGCTCAGTATCCGCAAGTCACGAGCGGGGGTCGAACCACCTCAGTTCTCGCTCCGCTGCGAGACTCTGCGTGATAAACGGGATTACAGAGAGAAAGTGTTGTAACCCCACAGCCAGAGAGACCGGCTGAAACAAGTTAAAGAATTCAAATATCTTGGAAGTCTTATCACAGAAGATGGCAGATTGGACAGAGAAATCGAAATCAGATGTCAAAAAGCTAGTGCGTTTACATATCAACTATCACCCTTACTAAAACATCTAAACACACCCATGTCCGCAAAACGACAGATAATAAACAGCATATTTACACCAACCCTATGCTACCAATCTCAATCTTGGGCTTCTCCCCAGTAGTATAGAAGGAGGAAAGCCGCTCGTTTTGAGGTGGAAATCGATTTCCACCTCAAAGGGCGATAACTCTGGTTAATTTCCACCTCAAAGGGTGATAACTCTCCGGGCTTTTACATTTCCACCGCAAAGGGCGATAACTCATTTTTAATAGGCGTGGTCAGAGTAGGTGGTCTAGTGACACTTATGTACAACATAAAAAATACAAAATAACAAACGAGTCAAGTAAGGTATATATTTTTTATTAAACCATATATAGACAATACAATGCATATTAAATAAGTAATGGCATAGTCGAGATATTATCACTGTCAACCAACCCCTTAAATTGTAGGTACTATAACAACATAAAAAATACAACAACAAAGAAAACAAACGAGTCAAGTAAGGTATACGTTTTTAATAAAGCATGTATAGACACAGTTATAAATTGTTTTTCTTGGCGGCGTGTGGGAACCGGGTGAACTTTTTTTTTTTTTTTGGGCGGCGTGTGGGAACAAAATTTTCGCCTGCCTGGTCTGAAAATCTGTGAAAGTAATTAAGGTAGTATTTAGTTGGTTCTGTACTGGAAAGAGAGGGTGTGAAGGGAAAGTTATTTTGGTTACGTAGGGTATATTAGTATGCGTGGTGTAGTGATGTATAAACAAGGGTGTGATGGGTCGTGGTTTCTACTCATGGGTTGGATATATGGTGGTGGCGTAGACATCTCATAATGTGTCTGTTCGTGTTGAGTAATGTATAAACAACGGTGTGATGGGTCGTGGTTTCTACTCATGGGTATATGGTGGTGGCGTAGACATAATGTGTATGTGTAGTGATGTATAAACAAGGGTGTGATGGGTCGTGGTTATACTCGATGAAGTAAGAGGTGGTTACTAGCATCTGAACAGTGTGATAGTAGTGAAGGTAAAGGGTGGTATATTCACTACCATCATTACAAAGGAAAGCATATAAAGTTATAATGGGTATGGTGGTAAGGGGTATTAGTGATCAAGTAGGAGTGATACAGGGGTGGTCATAAATATAATAAGAGGTGTTCGCAATTACACACTGGTCAACCAGTGGTCAAGCAATGGTCAAGTAAGGGTCAAGTAGTCAAGTAAGGAAATTTTAGGGAAAAGTGATCGTAATGATATGGTGGTGATTAAAGAGTGGTAAATTAGTGGTCAACCAGTGGTCAAGCAATGGTCAAGTGGTCGAATGAACACTTAAAAGGTAGAGAAAAGTACGTATATTGAAACGGTGATGATCAAGAGGTGGTCAAGTGGTGTTTAAATAGTGGTCAAGCAGTGGTCAAGCAGTCAAATAAGGAAAATTTTAGGGAAATTTTAGGGGACAAGTAGTTGTAGCGACATGGTGATGCTTAAAGGGTGGTAAATTAGTGGTCAAGCAGTGGTCAACCAGTGGTCAGGTGGTGGTCAAGTGAGAAAATTTTAGGGGAAAAGTAGTTGTAATGATATGGTGATGATTAAAGGATGGTAAATTAGTGGTCAAGCAGTGGTCAAGCACTGGTCAAGTGGTGGTTAAGTGAGGAAAATTTTAGGGAAATTTTAGGAAAAATTGGTCGTAGCGACATGGTGATGATTAAAGGGTGGTAAATTAGTGGTCAAGTAGTGGTCAAGTGGTGGTCAAGTAGTGGTCAAGTGGTCGAGTGACCACTTAAATTGTAGAGGACGATGTCCCTAAGATTATGGTAGTGGTTAAAGTGATCGATGACATGGTCAAGTAGTGGTCAACCAGTGGTCAAGTGGTCGAATGAACACTTAAAAGGTAGAGGACGATGTCCCTAAGATTATGGTAGTGGTTAAAGTGATCGATGACATGGTCAAGTACCGGTCAACCAGTGGTCAAGTGGTCGAATGAACACTTAAAAGGTAGGGAAAAGTATGTATATTGAAACGGTGATGGTAAAATGGTCGACAACGTGGTCAAGCAGTGGTCAAGTAGTGCTCAACCAGTGGTCAACCGCTCAAGTGAGAAAATTGTATGGTATGGTACGTGTAGTGAAACAGAGATGGATAAATTAAGTAGTGACGTTGTCAAGTAGTGATCAAGTAGCGGGCAAGTACTGGTCAAATGGTCGAGTGACCACTTAAATTGTATAGGAAAGTACGTGTAGTGAACCTGTGTTGGTTAAAGTGATCGATGACGTGGTCAAGTAGTGGCCAAGTAGTGGTAAATGGCCAAGTGACTACTTAAAATGTCTGTGAAAGTAGGTATAGTGACATGGTGATGATCAAGAGGTGGTCAAGTGGTGTTCAAATAGTGGTCAATCGCTCAAGTGAGAAAATTGTAGGGTATGGTACGTGTAGTGAAACAGAGATGGATAAATTAAGTAGTGACGTTGTCAAGTAGTGATCAAGTAGTGGGCAAGTACGGGTCAAATGGTCGAATGACCACTTAAATTGTAGGGTATGGTACGCGTAGTGAAACGGTGATGGTAAAATAAGTAATGACATGGTCAAATAGTGGTCAAGTAGTGGTCAAGTAGTGGTCAAATCATCGAGTGATCACTTAAAATGTAGAGAAAAGTACGTGTAGTGAAACGGTGTTGGTTAAGTGATCGATGAGGTGTTCAAGTAATGGTCAAGTAGTGGTCAAGTAGTAGTCGAATGGTCACTTAAATTGTAGGGTATGGTACGTGTGGTGACATGGTGATGGTTAAAGTGATCGATGACATGATCAAGACGTTATGCCGGCTGCTAAGTTCAGAAAGTAGTGTCCTTAGTATTGGTAATTTCCCTGACAGGAGCGCCTCGAGCACTGATTTTGTATTGATCAATAGCACCTAGTGGGACAGTCGACACACATGGACAATAGTTACAGCCGGTCAAAGATGGCGTCGCACCCTATCACACATGGGTAATTGCTACAACCAGACGTCTCATTCGCTTAAACTGGTCAAATATGGCGTCACAGCCGGTCACAGGGGTAATGGGACATCGGAGACACGTGGTTAAGAGGGAAACTATAGAAAAAGGGTGTCCTATCGGTTGTCGAGTCAGGGAACCTAACGTATGATGATCACTGTGTATAGGAGTGAATACACTGCATCATCAACACTCCATCCGAAGGGTAAAATGGTTACCCCTTCTCTCTCTCTTTTCTATAACCGTGTAGTCCTAGTGTTATCCGGTTACACCAAAGGACACCCGGGCATCAACACAACAAACTGCCCCGATTCAACCTTAGGCAATGCACGTAACATGACATGTCACATGTCCGCCGTCATAACCAGCGACGTTATCACGTATCAAATTAGACATCTACACTTTCATGTCCTTTCTATGTGGTCATAGTGTCTTTACATCTTTCTCCAGAAAACCATTTCCAAGACCAATATATGTTTTTTCGGTGTACCTGCTCAGTGCCACACTTCACAACCAGACAAAAGTACACCTTCTATGTACCACTTCAACCGTCAAATAAGAAAATATGTTAGACAAAATATTAAAATTATTGGTCAAATACAGAAATATCTCGTCCAAACTTATAAAAAGTACGAACATTTGTTAACCTATTGGGGAAAATATCAATCAAGTAGGAAAGTTTGTTAGTCAAATAGAAAAAAAAAATATTGACCACGTAACGATATATCTTGTCCACACTTATGAAAAGTAGGGAAATTTGTTAGTCAAATGAGAAAAAAAAAAAGATTGACCAAGTAACGAAATACCCCCCCCCCCCCCCCCCCTACCAAACTTATGAAAAGTACGAAACTTTGTTAAACAAGTATGAAAATGTATCGACCAAACTTATAAATATTTCAACTAAATTTATAAAAAAGTAGGAACATTTGTCAGCCAAATGGGGAAAAGGTCGGCCAAATACAGAAATATCGCAATCAAACTTATAAAAAGAAGGAAAATATTGACCAAGTAACGAAATACCTCGTCGAAACTTATAAAAATATAGGAAACTTTGTTAACTAAATGTGAAAAAACAAAACAAATATTGATCAAGTAAAGAAATAACTCCTCCAAATCTATGAAAAGTACGAAACCTTGGTACCCAAATCCGACAAATATAGGTCAAATACTGAAATATTTCATCCAAACTTATGAAAGGTAGAAAATTGTCTGAACCAGCTGGGGTAAATATTGCTCAAATTAAGAAACATGTCGACCGAAGTAGGAAATTACGTGAACCAAAGTAATAAAATTGTTGGCCAAATACGAAAAAGTATCGGTCAAACTTATAGATGTCTCGTTTAAACTTATAACATGTATGAACATTTGTTAGGTAAAGGTGAAAGATATTGGCCAAGTAATGAAATATCGCATCCGAACTTATAAACTGTACGAGTTAACCAAAGGCAAAAAGGCCAAAATACGAAATGTCTCGACCAAGCTTATAAAAATCTAGGAAAAAATATTACAACTAAAATATTGATCAAAAATTATAACTTCAAACATTATAAAAAATAACCAAATGTGAAAAACATCATCCAAAGACAGAAATATTTCAACTAAACTTATAAATAAGTCACCAAAAGGGAAAAGGGCAAGTACAGAAATAGCTATGGAAAAAGTAAGTCCACAAAACTAAGAAAAAAAATGTAACTTCTGTAGTCAAATGTGTCTTGAAGTTTTATCTGAAAAGACATTTCACAATACATAATCAGCACCATTTTCCTTGTTTTACGTTACCGAAGGCCTTCACCGTATCTGGTACAGAAACCCTTATACATCACTCATCTCTCCACACTCTTGGTTTCTTTCTAATACAAAGTGGTCACATCACCAAGAACTTCAAATCTCCATTGTACACGTGCTCCATTGAAACACCCATGACAGTTAACAATATGTATGGCCATGTAATCTGTGAGTCCATCGGGATAGTTCATCCGAGTATTCATCACCAAAGATCCATTTCCCATGGCTGACAGCTTCAACTTGGTATATCACATCTTATTCTAACATATACTCTACATGAAATTTCCCAAATGTGGGGATCTATTAAAGAATACGTAATGAGATACACAAAGACACCAAGAACATATCAGACAAAACAACTCACAAACCAGACTTAGAACTAAAACTTAAACCATATCAGATGAACCACCCAACAAGTACTACTAGAACTCAAAACATAACGATATTAAGGAAACGCATACTTACACATTGTCAGACATTGGATTTAAATCCCCTACTACTATCATATCACTGGTGTCGAAGTCCCCGTTTCACAAAAACACCCTCTTGTCAGTTGTTAGTGAAAACCATTACACCAGTCCAGAATTGTGACTCGTAGAATCTACACTCACACAGGATCTATTAAAGAATACGTATGAGATACACCAAGACAACAAGAACATATCATACAAAACAATTCACAAACTAAAACTTAAACCATATCAGATGAACCACCCAACAAGTACTACTAGAACTCAAAACATAACGATATTAAGGAAACGCATACTAGTTTATTTCTGTTTATAACTGTTTTAATATGGCAGAGAGAAACATGGTAATTAGACTATATCTGCCTTCTTCACTGCTGTCCTTTGTTCGATGACTTTTCTTCTTTGCTTGTCCTTCAGAACTGGATTCAATTTTTGTTTTCCAAGTCTTGTACACGCCTTTCAAAAGGCTCACGTTCTCTGATTACATGGTGTCAGTTACCATGGCGTTCTTCGGTGCCAACAGTATGGACTGTCAAGAAGTGAGGTTCTGGTGCAAAATTAACCTGTGGAGGGTAAATAAAACACATTGAAACTTACAAGACGGCCACACATACTACTTCACTAAAGAAAAAACAGTAAAAAAAATACATGATAAGTGGTAAAAGGCATCAAAAAACAGACTGTCGACATTCTATTGGTCACGTCTTGAGAAAAGGTAAAGGTATAGTCACTGATGGTTTGTAGTATAGAGAGATGTACATAGAAAACATGTATACCAGCTAGGTCTTCTGTATTAGACATGTTTACAAAAAATACACATGTGAACTATGATCATTACTACCCATACACACCTTATTCGTCGATAACGAACACCTTCGGACACCGACAGTAGGATAGTTTTCGTTCCACAACACATTAATTTTCTTGAGAGACTCTGGGGCATGACTACTATCCAAAAGGTAAATATCTTCATCTGAAGACGAATCATCACCCCAAGCAAAGGTTGTCTCTGGTACATCTAAAGCTGACTGGGTGCCACGAGTAGGTTTCTGGCAGAACATTTTTTTTTTTTCGATTGATTATTTTTTATAAGTGTGGTTGAAATATTTCTTATTTTGGTCTTTTCATACTTGGTTAACTCCTACTTTTTATACATTTGACTGAAATATTTCTGTATTTGTCATAACTTCTTCTAAGACTTTGTTCATGTCTGGTAATGTAAGCTCTGTTCCAGAAAAAAAAATACAACGTCATGAACACAACCCACTAAAGTAAATCAACAAAAAATCTTGATTTCAATATTTTTATCACCAAAATATGTATGTCATTGATTCTTTCTTACGATATATCACTAAACTGTTTTGATGAATAAATATTGAAACCAAGATTTTTTGTTGATTTACTTTAGTGGGTTGTGTTCATGACGTTGTCTTTTTTCTCTGGAACAGAGCTTACATTACCAGACATGAACAAAGTCTTAGAAGAAGTTATGACAAATACAGAAATATTTCAGTCAAATGTATAAAAAGTAGGAGTTAACCAAGTATGAAAAGACCAAAATAAGAAATATTTCAACCACACTTATAAAAAATAATCAATCGAAAAAAAAAAATGTTCTGCCAGAAACCTACTCGTGGCACCCAGCCAGCTTTAGATGTACCAGAGACAACCTTTGCTTGGGGTGATGATTCGTCTTCAGATGAAGATATTTACCTTTTGGATAGTAGTCATGCCCCAGAGTCTCTCAAGAAAATTAATGTGTTGTGGAACGAAAACTATCCTACTGTCGGTGTCCGAAGGTGTTCGTTATCGACGAATAAGGTGTGTATGGGTAGTAATGATCATAGTTCACATGTGTATTTTTTGTAAACATGTCTAATACAGAAGACCTAGCTGGTATACATGTTTTCTATGTACATCTCTCTATACTACAAACCATCAGTGACTATACCTTTACCTTTTCTCAAGACGTGACCAATAGAATGTCGACAGTCTGTTTTTTGATGCCTTTTACCACTTATCATGAATTTTTTTTTACTGTTTTTTCTTTAGTGAAGTAGTATGTGTGGCCGTCTTGTAAGTTTCAATGTGTTTTATTTACCCTCCACAGGTTAATTTTGCACCAGAACCTCACTTCTTGACAGTCCATACTGTTGGCACCGAAGAACGCCATGGTAACTGACACCATGTAATCAGAGAACGTGAGCCTTTTGAAAGGCGTGTACAAGACTTGGAAAACAAAAATTGAATCCAGTTCTGAAGGACAAGCAAAGAAGAAAAGTCATCGAACAAAGGACAGCAGTGAAGAAGGCAGATATAGTCTAATTACCATGTTTCTCTCTGCCATATTAAAACAGTTATAAACAGAAATAAACTAGTATGCGTTTCCTTAATATCGTTATGTTTTGAGTTCTAGTAGTACTTGTTGGGTGGTTCATCTGATATGGTTTAAGTTTTAGTTTGTGAATTGTTTTGTATGATATGTTCTTGTTGTCTTGGTGTATCTCATACGTATTCTTTAATAGATCCTGTGTGAGTGTAGATTCTACGAGTCACAATTCTGGACTGGTGTAATGGTTTTCACTAACAACTGACAAGAGGGTGTTTTTGTGAAACGGGGACTTCGACACCAGTGATATGATAGTAGTAGGGGATTTAAATCCAATGTCTGACAATGTGTAAGTATGCGTTTCCTTAATATCGTTATGTTTTGAGTTCTAGTAGTACTTGTTGGGTGGTTCATCTGATATGGTTTAAGTTTTAGTTCTAAGTCTGGTTTGTGAGTTGTTTTGTCTGATATGTTCTTGGTGTCTTTGTGGTGATGAATACTCGGATGAACTATCCCGATGGACTCACAGATTACATGGCCATACATATTGTTAACTGTCATGGGTGTTTCAATGGAGCACGTGTACAATGGAGATTTGAAGTTCTTGGTGATGTGACCACTTTGTATTAGAAAGAAACCAAGAGTGTGGAGAGATGAGTGATGTATAAGGGTTTCTGTACCAGATACGGTGAAGGCCTTCGGTAACGTAAAACAAGGAAAATGGTGCTGATTATGTATTGTGAAATGTCTTTTCAGATAAAACTTCAAGACACATTTGACTACAGAAGTTACATTTTTTTTCTTAGTTTTGTGGACTTACTTTTTCCATAGCTATTTCTGTACTTGCCCTTTTCCCTTTTGGTGACTTATTTATAAGTTTAGTTGAAATATTTCTGTCTTTGGATGATGTTTTTCACATTTGGTTATTTTTTTATAATGTTTGAAGTTATAATTTTTGATCAATATTTTAGTTGTAATATTTTTTCCTAGATTTTTATAAGCTTGGTCGAGACATTTCGTATTTTGGCCTTTTTGCCTTTGGTTAACTCGTACAGTTTATAAGTTCGGATGCGATATTTCATTACTTGGCCAATATCTTTCACCTTTACCTAACAAATGTTCATACATGTTATAAGTTTAAACGAGACATCTATAAGTTTGACCGATACTTTTTCGTATTTGGCCAACAATTTTATTACTTTGGTTCACGTAATTTCCTACTTCGGTCGACATGTTTCTTAATTTGAGCAATATTTACCCCAGCTGGTTCAGACAATTTTCTACCTTTCATAAGTTTGGATGAAATATTTCAGTATTTGACCTATATTTGTCGGATTTGGGTACCAAGGTTTCGTACTTTTCATAGATTTGGAGGAGTTATTTCTTTACTTGATCAATATTTGTTTTGTTTTTTTCACATTTAGTTAACAAAGTTTCCTATATTTTTATAAGTTTCGACGAGGTATTTCGTTACTTGGTCAATATTTTCCTTCTTTTTATAAGTTTGATTGCGATATTTCTGTATTTGGCCGACCTTTTCCCCATTTGGCTGACAAATGTTCCTACTTTTTTATAAATTTAGTTGAAATATTTATAAGTTTGGTCGATACATTTTCATACTTGTTTAACAAAGTTTCGTACTTTTCATAAGTTTGGTAGGGGGGGGGGGGGGTATTTCGTTACTTGGTCAATCTTTTTTTTTTTCTCATTTGACTAACAAATTTCCCTACTTTTCATAAGTGTGGACAAGATATATCGTTACGTGGTCAATATTTTTTTTTTCTATTTGACTAACAAACTTTCCTACTTGATTGATATTTTCCCCAATAGGTTAACAAATGTTCGTACTTTTTATAAGTTTGGACGAGATATTTCTGTATTTGACCAATAATTTTAATATTTTGTCTAACATATTTTCTTATTTGACGGTTGAAGTGGTACATAGAAGGTGTACTTTTGTCTGGTTGTGAAGTGTGGCACTGAGCAGGTACACCGAAAAAACATATATTGGTCTTGGAAATGGTTTTCTGGAGAAAGATGTAAAGACACTATGACCACATAGAAAGGACATGAAAGTGTAGATGTCTAATTTGATACGTGATAACGTCGCTGGTTATGACGGCGGACATGTGACATGTCATGTTACGTGCATTGCCTAAGGTTGAATCGGGGCAGTTTGTTGTGTTGATGCCCGGGTGTCCTTTGGTGTAACCGGATAACACTAGGACTACACGGTTATAGAAAAGAGAGAGAGAAGGGGTAACCATTTTACCCTTCGGATGGAGTGTTGATGATGCAGTGTATTCACTCCTATACACAGTGATCATCATACGTTAGGTTCCCTGACTCGACAACCGATAGGACACCCTTTTTCTATAGTTTCCCTCTTAACCACGTGTCTCCGATGTCCCATTACCCCTGTGACCGGCTGTGACGCCATATTTGACCAGTTTAAGCGAATGAGACGTCTGGTTGTAGCAATTACCCATGTGTGATAGGGTGCGACGCCATCTTTGACCGGCTGTAACTATTGTCCATGTGTGTCGACTGTCCCACTAGGTGCTATTGATCAATACAAAATCAGTGCTCGAGGCGCTCCTGTCAGGGAAATTACCAATACTAAGGACACTACTTTCTGAACTTAGCAGCCGGCATAACGTCTTGATCATGTCATCGATCACTTTAACCATCACCATGTCACTACACGTACCATACCCTACAATTTAAGTGACCATTCGACCACTACTTGACCACTACTTGACCATTACTTGAACACCTCATCGATCACTTAACCAACACCGTTTCACTACACGTACTTTCCTCTACATTTTAAGTGATCACTCGATGATTTGACCACTACTTGACCACTATTTGACCATGTCATTACTTATTTTACCATCACCGTTTCACTACGCGTACCATACCCTACAATTTAAGTGGTCATTCGACCATTTGACCCGTACTTGCCCACTACTTGATAACTACTTGACAACGTCACTACTTAATTTATCAATCTCTGTTTCACTACACGTACCATACCCTACAATTTTCTCACTTGAGCGATTGACCACTATTTGAACACCACTTGACCACCTCTTGATCATCACCATGTCACTATACCTACTTTCACAGACATTTTAAGTAGTCACTTGGCCATTTACCACTACTTGACCACTACTTGACCACGTCATCGATCACTTTAACCAACACAGGTTCACTACACGTACTTTCCCGTACAATTTAAGTGGTCACTCGACCATTTGACCAGTACTTGCCCGCTACTTGATCACTACTTGACAACGTCACTACTTAATTTATCCATCTCTGTTTCACTACACGTACCATACCATACAATTTTCTCACTTGAGCGGTTGACCACTGGTTGAGCACTACTTGACCACTGCTTGACCACGTTGTCGACCATTTTACCATCACCGTTTCAATATACATACTTTTCCCTACCTTTTAAGTGTTCATTCGACCACTTGACCACTGGTTGACCGGTACTTGACCATGTCATCGATCACTTTAACCACTACCATAATCTTAGGGACATCGTCCTCTACCTTTTAAGTGTTCATTCGACCACTTGACCACTGGTTGACCACTACTTGACCATGTCATCGATCACTTTAACCACTACCATAATCTTAGGGACATCGTCCTCTACAATTTAAGTGGTCACTCGACCACTTGACCACTACTTGACCACTACTTGACCACTAATTTACCACCCTTTAATCATCACCATGTCGCTACGACCAATATTTCCTAAAATTTCCCTAAAATTTTCCTCACTTAACCACCACTTGACCAGTGCTTGACCACTGCTTGACCACTAATTTACCATCCTTTAATCATCACCATATCATTACAACTACTTTTCCCCTAAAATTTTCTCACTTGACCACCACCTGACCACTGGTTGACCACTGCTTGACCACTAATTTACCACCCTTTAAGCATCACCATGTCGCTACAACTACTTGTCCCCTAAAATTTCCCTAAAATTTTCCTTATTTGACTGCTTGACCACTGCTTGACCACTATTTAAACACCACTTGACCACCTCTTGATCATCACCGTTTCAATATACGTACTTTTCTCTACCTTTTAAGTGTTCATTCGACCACTTGACCATTGCTTGACCACTGGTTGACCACTAATTTACCACTCTTTAATCACCACCATATCATTACGATCACTTTTCCCTAAAATTTTCTTACTTGACTACTTGACCCTTACTTGACCATTGCTTGACCACTGGTTGACCAGTGTGTAATTGCGAACACCTCTTATTATATTTATGACCACCCCTGTATCACTCCTACTTGATCACTAATACCCCTTACCACCATACCCATTATAACTTTATATGCTTTCCTTTGTAATGATGGTAGTGAATATACCACCCTTTACCTTCACTACTATCACACTGTTCAGATGCTAGTAACCACCTCTTACTTCATCGAGTATAACCACGACCCATCACACCCTTGTTTATACATCACTACACATACACATTATGTCTACGCCACCACCATATACCCATGAGTAGAAACCACGACCCATCACACCGTTGTTTATACATTACTCAACACGAACAGACACATTATGAGATGTCTACGCCACCACCATATATCCAACCCATGAGTAGAAACCACGACCCATCACACCCTTGTTTATACATCACTACACCACGCATACTAATATACCCTACGTAACCAAAATAACTTTCCCTTCACACCCTCTCTTTCCAGTACAGAACCAACTAAATACTACCTTAATTACTTTCACAGATTTTCAGACCAGGCAGGCGAAAATTTTGTTCCCACACGCCGCCAAACAAAAAAAAAAAAGTTCACCCGGTTCCCACACGCCGCCAAGAAAAACAATTTATAACTGTGTCTATACATGCTTTATTAAAAACGTATACCTTACTTGACTCGTTTGTTTTCTTTGTTGTTGTATTTTTTTATGTTGTTATAGTACCTACAATTTAAGGGGTTGGTTGACAGTGATAATATCTCGACTATGCCATTACTTATTTAATATGCATTGTATTGTCTATATATGGTTTAATAAAAAATATATACCTTACTTGACTCGTTTGTTATTTTGTATTTTTTATGTTGTACATAAGTGTCACTAGACCACCTACTCTGACCACGCCTATTAAAAATGAGTTATCGCCCTTTGCGGTGGAAATGTAAAAGCCCGGAAAGTTATCGCCCTTTGAGGTGGAAATTAACCAGAGTTATCGCCCTTTGAGGTGGAAATCGATTTCCACCTCAAAACGAGCGGCTTTCCTCCTTCTATACTACTCTCCCCCGATGTGTCTCCACCTTGACGTGGTGGGGGAGCTTGCGTGTCCCATCGACCCCATTTGCTTGCTGATGGATGAAAAGCTACATATCGGACAGCTTATGGGATAGGGACCAGACTAAGAGAGACACAACCTGCTGCTCTGCAGGTGAGACTGAGGATAGCAGTCTAAAATTTAAATCAGGCGCACGAAGGCAGAAGTTCTTGGTTCGGACAAAACACTAAAGGCTCCCTGTCGAGGGCTGTGACTGAACGCCTCTAAGCCACAAACCCTCGGACCTGAGAGCCGGGCCCATACCCACCTTTCGAAAAATAAAGGCGTGATACTGAGCAAGCTACATGCTCAGGTCTGATACAAGTTCGAAGGCTCTCAGCTGGGGGATATGAGAGATTCCCGGATGAGAGGGCTAGGCCGTTTCTCGTTCACCGCTGCACGAAGGTGAGGTGCTGAGCCGGCAGCACAAGTAGCCTACCTCGTGAGCGAGTACAAAAAGTCAAAAAAGTGCCCCAGTCGAAGAAAATGGCTGCGAAAACTGTATCTAACTCATAGAGAGTGTAGACAACAGTGGAAGAACGTCTCAATGACGCAAAATGGAACGCACGGCGAGCGAACCTATTGCGTGGTTCGAAGTCAAAAGCAAAAGCTTACCGAGTGGGTGTCGCTTGCAGTCTGACCGTCCCTGGTGTGTGCTTGAGTGATCAGTGGCAAACGAGTTGCCCAACACATGGAAGTGAGGAACTAAAGCAGCCATGAGCAGGACGTGGCAACTCCTCGGGTGAGCCCAGTCACAGAGCAATATGTGCCGGCTCTGCAATTATGGAAGCCTCCTTGGATAGCGAGGGAATGCTCATAGTCTGCCCCTGCCTTCCCTTGAGGGCCGACCACGACGTCGTTCATCGTTCTATCTTGACCAGCTGAGATGTTAGCGACATCACAACAGTCCAACGTGCCTCGAAACCAGAGGAAGAGTAACCTCATTAAAAAATGCCCGCTGAAGACGGAAGTGTCGTCCTACGGGTGGCAAACTAAAAATTGACACTACGCAATTACGTCCGAGTGAAATGTCTCGTCCGAATGTCTCTCGTGCTAGGAACAGCTCTGACTACCTAGTTTCCGAATGCCGCTCTTGTTCGGAACAGCTCTGACTGGGAAGTTTTCCGAATGTCTGCTGTGCCTGGAAAAGCTCTGATGGGCGCAACGACAAGCACATGTCCGAAAACTCGCTGAGTGGATGCCGTCTGCAAACCTGTCTGGTTTGTGCGGGAATGACCCGGGGAAACGAAATGACCAATATATTGAAGTGAGGATTTAAAGCAGCCATGAGCAGGACGTGACGATCTCCCTCGGTGAGCCCAGATCCAGGGCGTTATGTGTCGGCCCTGCAACTATGGAAGCAACCTTGGATGGCGGAAAATGCTATGGACTGTCCCCGCCTTCCTTTGAGGGATGACCGTTGTCTTCGACCGTTCAACCTTGGCCAGCATGGTTGCAGATGGCACCACAAAAGTGAGTCTCCCAGGAATGCTACTTGGTCAAAAAAAGCACGCTAAAGTCGATGTGTTGGCCTACGGGTATCGGCCCAAGGGCGCATAACAGACACACCGCAATCACATCTAAAAAAACACTCCGGATGAACGTAAAGAAGAAGAAGAAGAATCTTGGGCTTTATCAAAATCACACTTTCGCAAAATCAACACCTGCGAGATGAGATGCCTGAGGAGAGCTGCCAACTTAACAACCCGAGACCGACAGTGGGATCAACACCGTGTGCCACATTTATTGAAAGACAGAAGATCAAGTGGTTTGGCCATCTTGTTAGAATGCAACACCATCAACTACCATCACTGGCCTTACATCAAAGATCATTTGCGAGACCAAGAGGAAGTTCAAAAAGAAAATGGATTGACGACATCAAAGACATTGTACAATCACACGGAATGACACTATCCAGTGCCGCTCATCGGGCGTTGGAGCGCAAATTACACCTCCCCCCCCCTCTCCCCCACGCTTGACAGCAGAAGTGGAAGATGATGATGATTATGATGATGATCGATCGGTCTAGGAGTCCACCACATTCTCAACCGGAAGTGATCGAGAACACATTCAATGAATATGATTCTTTATTTCAATAAGTGCATTAAACAATAGCACACTCGCTTGCCTTCTACTTTCGAAAGCAATTATATACATGTATCTGTAATTAATAAATGCAGTGGCCCTTTACACTCCCCCGATGGTGTTTCCACCTTGTCGTGGTGGGGGAGCTTGAATTTCTCAATGACCCTGAGAGCTATGCCGGCGGTAGCGTAGCTACCAGCAGGGCCTCCCAAGCCGGACAGGTCAAAGGGTAGAGAACAGACAAAGAGAAACACCCTGGTCCTCCAGGTTGGGGGTTGAAGCGTGGGGTTAACATCCCCACCTTTGTAAAAACCTTTTTTGTTACGAAACAGATACATGAGCCTCGATATCGGACTGACTTATCTGGACAACGACCTTGGAACGTTAAAGGACTTTTGAGATTTGGAACATGGAATGTACGGACACTATATCGAGCTGGAGCGGCCGAAGAACTAACCCGGGAGCTGGTTGAATATCAAATGGATATAACAGCAATTCAAGAAATAAGGTGGCCAGGAGAGGGTACTTTAGAGCAAAATGGAATGATTATAATATATGGAGGAAACACCCAAAATAAACATGAATTAGGAACAGGATTTGTCATCAAAAAAGAGTTATGGGGGAACATTTTAAACTTTAAAGCTGTTAATGATAGGATTAGTAAATTACAAATAAAAGGTAAATGGAAAAATATAACGATGATTAATGTACATGCACCTACTGAAGAGAAAGAAGATGATATTAAAGAAGACTTTTATAATGATCTGGAAGATGTCATAGAAGAAACCCCCAAACAGGACATCCTGATTGTGCTGGGAGACTTCAATGCAAAAATAGGTAGAGAGCAAACTAATAAAAAAGTGGCCGGTATGGAAAGCCTACATACAACTTCAAATGATAATGGATGGAGAGTCATCAACCTGGCAGAAGCCAAAGGACTGCAGATTAGCAGTACCAGACTACAAAGAAAGGATATACACAAACAAACTTGGAAATCATGTGACAAGATAACCTATAATCGAATAGATCACATTTTAATTAACAACAGAAATGCATCAAACATACAACAACTTAGAAGTTATAGAGGAGCTGAGTGCCACAGTGACCACTTCCTCGTTGGAGCAAAATTTAAAATAAAACTTAAGAGAGCTTTCTATACTAAATTACAAAGATTACACCCAACATATAACAGAGAAAAACTACAAGAAATTACAGTCAAAGAGAAATTTACAGATGAAATAAAATGTAAACTTGAAACTCTGCAAAACCCTTTGGAGGAAAGCATTGACCAAACTTGGTTGAACATCAAGAATACAATTCAATCTACCGCAGAAGAATGTCTCGGTGTGTTAACCACGCATAGAAAGAACAGATCGTTCAATCAAAAATGTGAAGAAGCAGTCATTAGGAAAAAGAATGCCAGACATTTATGGTTAAATGACATCAACAACATCCAAAAGGAAGAGCATTATAGAAATGAATGTAAAGAGGCTACAAAAATAGTCCGACAGCAGAAGCGAGAATATATGAGTAATATAATCAAAGATATGGAAACTAATCACCAGAAAAATGAATCCAGAAAATTATTTAAAGAACTGAAGTCAATGAAACGAGGGCACCAACAAAACACATATGGTTTAAAAGACAAAAATGGGAATATGAGAAATACCAATGAGGAAATGTGCAACACATGGTAAGAATATTTTGTTGAATTACTAAATTGTGAAGCTCCAAGTAACATTTTCCCACAGGAAGAGGTTCTAACATGCGAACCACAAATTGAAGAACCTACATTTGAAGAAATCCTATATGTAATCACACGACTTAAAAACAATAAGGCAACTTGGACTGATGAAATTGCTGCTGAATTTATAAAGGCAGGTGGCCATGCATTACATCTAACGCTATACGAACTAATAATAAAAATCTGGAGGACAGAAGAATTACCCCATGACTGGAAAGAGTCATTATTGATACCTATCTTTAAGAAAGGAGACAAGTTCCAATGTGGAAATTATAGAGGAATATCACTATTGTCCACAAGCTATAAGATACTATCCGCAGTATTACTAAATAGACTAAAACCATACTCAGAAGACATATTAGGTGACTACCAGGCGGGTTTTAGACAAAACAGATCAACAATAGATCAGATATTTATCTTATGACAAATAGCCAAGAAAAATTGGGAATATAAAAGAGATCTCCATAACATTTTTGTGGATTTTAAAAAGGCTTATGATAGTGTCCATAGGAATAGTTTATGGAATGCTATGCAGGAATTTGGAATACCAAGGAAGTTAATCAACATGACCAGACTATGCATGGAATATACTTATAATATAGTAACATATAAAGGCAGGAAATCAGACCTCTTCCAATCAAGCTTGTAATAAATATGGAGTATGTTCCACAGGAGCAAAAGCCTTTGCCCCGTTGGAATTACAAACGAGCAGATTGGGACAGATTTGCCATACTAACAGACAAATATTGTGAAAACGTAAATACACGATATGGCAACATGAAGCAAATGGTGGAAAGTCTAAACAGAGCAATAATACAGGCAGCCACTGAGTCTATTCCAAGAGGAGCAAGGAAAAATTACAAACCATACTGGACTGAAGAACTACAATTTTTGGAGGACAAAGTTGAAGATGCTAGGAAGACCGCAGAGAGAGAACAAACAACTGAAGCGAACATCTCTCTCAAAGCCATCTCAGCAAAATATAAAAGAACAGTAAATCAAACAACAAGAGATTGTTGGAGGAAAAAAACAGAAAACCTGAATTTTGACAGGGATGGAAACAAACTATGGAAACTAGTGAAAGCCATGAACAATGAAGGACCTAGAAACAAACAAATAACAATTAAACAAGGAAATTCCTTGCTTACAGGAAAAAAGGCTGCAAATGCACTAATGGAACACTATGCCAGTGCAAACCACATTGATATTACAGCCGAACAGAAGAAAGCAATCAAAGATAAACAGATGCATCATACATATACAGAGACAGCAGCAGAATATATGATGGCAAATCTAACAATGGAAGAAATGGAACAGGCAATGAATACCCTAAAAAAGAAGACATCACCAGGAAAGGATGGAATCACAAATGAAATGCTAATAGGACTAGGCACTAAGGCAAAAAAGAAACTACTAGCAGTCCTAAATTACAGCTGGAAGAGGGGAATAGTCCCACAGGCATGGAAGGAAGCTATACTAATACCAGTCCCAAAGAAAGGAAAAGACCTGGAAGAACCAAATGGCTATCGACCTATCAGTCTTCTTAGCTGTGTAGGAAAATTAATGGAACGCATTATCAATGGCAGGCTAACATGGCATCTGGAAGAAAACCAACTCTTAACACCTCACCAAGCAGGATTCAGAAAGTACAGATCTACTGAAGATCAAATAACCTATATAGCTCAGGAAATAGAGGATGCCTTCCAAGAGAAAAAGCACACACTAGCAGTCTGGATAGATTTAGAAAAAGCATTTGATAAAGTATGGAAGGAAGGACTGAAAGTAAAACTGCAAAAAATGCATGTTTGCGGGAAAATGTACAAATGGATCAGCCACTACCTTGAGAACAGAACTGCCAGGACAAAAGTACAAGGACAAACCAGCAAAATGATGCTGTTGGAGCAAGGTGTCCCCCAAGGAGGAGTTCTTTCACCAACATTATTCCTAGCATATATAAACGACATCACGGAAAATTTTCCAGCCAGAGTACACACATCATCCTTTGCAGATGACCTAGCCATATGGACATCTGAAGAATATATTAGTACAGCTAACAGCAGAATACAGCAAGCCCTATTAGCGCTAGAGGACTGGTCAAAATCATGGCTAGTGAAGATAAGTGAGGAGAAAACAACATGCACAGTGTTCTCCCTCTCAACTAAAACTCAGCAACCTAAGCTGGTATTGAATGGAAAAATATTGCGCCATGAAGAAAATCCAAACTATCTAGGAGTCACCTTTGATCGTCGCCTGACATGGAAGACACAGGTTGAGAAAAATCGAACAAGAGCAAGGCAAAGAATGGCAATCATGAAAAAGCTTGCTGGTACAACATGGGGAGCAGATGAGAAAGTTCTCAAGAAGTTATATACTGGGCGGGTGAGGCCAGTACTGGAATATGGCATTGCAGCTTGGGCAACAGCAGCTAAGTCAAACTTTAACAAAATAAGTAGAGTCCAAAATCAAGGAATGCGAATCATAACTGGAAGCCTGAAGACAACGCCTATTAATGAATTAGAAAAGATCACTTGTTTACAACCAATGCAGGATAGAAGAGATAGCAGAGCCCAGCAACAAGCAGAAAAATTTAGAAGATTGACAGACCACCCTATGTACAACAGATTTAATGGTTTTGGAAAGGGAAGACTGAAGCGTAGCAACTTTGTAGAAACTGCAAAACGAAGGATTAGGTCAGATCCTATTCTTAACATATCAACAGTCAAGCCCATACACAATGCACACAAGTTCCCAGCTTGGAGACAGCAGCAACTGCCTGAGATGATAGAAAACATTCCTGGTATTGAGAAAAAGAACACTCAGCATGAAACCGAAAGAAGAGAAATAACCCTAAACTACATAAAAGAACATTACCCAAGCAGGAATTGGACCCATGCATATACAGATGGATCAGCCAAAAATTCAATAGAGAATGGAGGAGGAGGAATTTTCCTAAATTTAAAAAATGGAGCGAAAAAAACACATTCACTGGCAACTGGAAAATTTTCAAGTAACTTCAAAGCGGAGGTAGAGGCTCTGAAAACTGCAGCAGAAATGCTCCTGATGGAGGAAAATAAAGAGAAGCAAATAGCTATCTTCACAGATGCAAAGTCAGCTGTCTCAATACTGAAGAGCAATAACAGCACAGAACTAACTGACCTAAGAGCAGCACTCCATGGTCTATGCCAGAAATCCAAAAAAGTTGTAATACAGTGGATCCCATCACATTGCAGTATACCTGGAAACGAAGAGGCTGACAGACTGGCAAAAGAGGGCGGACGACTACCACAGCCTGACATAGACATAACCTATAATGAGGCAAAGAGGTTGATAAAAAGCACTTATAGAACCAAATGGGAATCAGAGCATCCAGGCCATCAGAAGGATGATGCATATTACAAACTCGACAGAAGAGAACAAGTAGCAATCTTCAGACTCCGCACAGGACACAACAGGCTGAAATACCACTTGTTCAATAAACTAAAGATAGGAGATACCGATGAATGTAATTGTAGAACTGGAAAAATGACAGCAAAACATTTGCTGCAGGATTGCCCAACGTATGCAGAACAGAGAAAGATATTTTGGCCCACACCTGTTTCATTTGAGGACAAGCTCTATGGAGATATCAACAAGCTAAAGTTGACCGCAGATTACTTTAACTATATACAGGTTGACATTTAAAGGTGCATGAAGACCCAGAGGCATGAAATGGAATATTGCTTGGATAGCAAATCCATTACGTGGAAAGTCCAAATCAAAAGCCCATTGTGTGGGCTTCATAAAAGGTGGAAAAGTGTCCTAGTGGCACGAAATGGAATATTGCTTGGATAGCAAATCCATTACGTGGAAAGTCCGAATCAAAAGCCCACTGTGTGGGCTTCATAAAAGGTGGAAAAGTGTCCTAGTGGCACGAAATGGAATATTGCTTGGATAGCAAATCCATTACGTGGAAAGTCTGAATCAAAAGCCCACTGTGTGGGCTTCATAAAAGGTGGAAAAGTGTCCTAGTGGCACGAAATGGAATATTGCTTGGCTAGCAAATCCATTACATGGAAAGTCCGAATCGAAAGCTCACTGTGTGGATGTCATCTGCAGACTGCATACTTCTGGTTTCCGGAAGAACAGCCTATGGTGAACGGAAGGCCCAATATACGGAAGTGAGGCTAAGCAGCCATGTGCAGGACGTGACGATTCCTTGGGTGAGCCCAGTACCAGAGCGCTATGTATCGGCTCTGCAAGTATGGAAGCCTCCTTGGATGGCGGGGAATGCCCATGGTCTGCCCCTGCCTTCCCTTGAGGGCTGACCAGGATCTTTGGCTGTTCTATATGGACCAGCTGGGATGGGGGATAACACCACAACAGTGAGATTCAAACGTCCTAAGAAACCCCCGGGAAGGTTAACCCGGTCAACAAATGCCCGCAGAAGTCGGATGTGTCGGCCTAACGGCGCAAGAACGCAGCTCTGCTGTAAACAGGCACAACGCAATCACATCCGAAAAAAAACTCCGGATGAACGAAGAAGAAGAAGAAGAAGACCTCTTCCAAATAACATCTGGCTTGAAACAGGGTGATGCACTATCGCCGCTACTCTTCAATCTGGCTCTAGATAAAGTTGTAAGGAAGGTAAAGGAGGAATGTGATATTGGAGGAACATCCAAGCTGCTTGGTTATGCAGATGATATAGATATTATAGGGCAAAGTGAACAAAAGACATTGGAAATATTGACTCACTTAAAGGAAAAAGCCCAACAGATGGGGCTGGTTATCAGCCAAGATAAGACAGAATATATGGTAATGTCAAGAAACGGAATGGCTAAAAACTCTGGCCACATCCATTGGCACCTTGCCGTCTTGACAGACGATAGTTTGTGCTTTAAAAAGGCATAATAACTTTTAACTATGGCGGTAGCGAGTGTGACTGATAAGGCCAATTTGCGCTGTAAATGTCCGTTCACAGTGGGTGCATCTGAACACGTGGTCATTTCCACCATCATGCACCATCTTACGTCTCAAACGCTTGGTGTGTGACTTTTCTGCAATAATTTTCTCCTTTGACTTTATTCCATTTCTGATATTTGCCCTCCATGCAACACGTTCAGCGGCGACTTGCTCCCAATGTGCATTATCAATGCCTGTATCAATCATGTCCCGCTTACACACATCCTTGTATCGTAGTAGAGGCCGACCCTGAGATCTCTTACCCATCTGTAATTCACCAAAAAAGATATCAGTAGCCTCCTAATTTTGGTCTTAGCCTTCAATCTCTGAGCATTGTAGAGACCGCCATCTGAGCGTGAGTGAATGTATATACCGTCATCCTGATCACGAAATGCATATTTCAGTAGAAGTGAAAAGTATATTCCAAAGAGGGTGGGAGCTAGTACACAACCTTGCTTAACTCCACTCTTGATTTCAAATTCTTCAGAAGTTGCACCATCAAACTTGATTATACCCTTCATGCCTGTGTGGAACGATTCCACAATGGACAGATGAGTTGGTGGGCAGCCAATCTTCTTTAGTGCCTTGAACAGACCCTCACGACTGACCAAATCAAATGCCTTTGTGAGGTCGATGAAGGCAATAAACAGTGGTTGATTCTGTTCACGGCATTTTTCTTGCATTTGTCGCAATGAGAATATCATATCAGTGGTAGACCGGTTCTGTCGAAAGCCACACTGTGATTCGGGGTAGACTTGATCTCCTAGGACTTGAAGTCTGCGCAGAACAATTCTGGCAAATACTTTTCCAACAATACACAGAAGTCTGGCCACATACAAATAGATAATATGACCATTAAAACAACGGAAACATACAAATACCTTGGTACAATCTTCAACAGCTCCAACATCATAAGCGAAGAAATACAAGCTAGAATCAATTCTGGAAATAAGATATACTACAACATCTACTAAAATCAAATGCGCTATCTCGTAACACCAAAATCACAATATACAAAACACTGATCAGACCAGTTGTGCTGTATGGCTCTGAAACCTGGAGTACAACGAAAGGAGACGAAGCCTTGTTACAAACCTTTGAGAACAAAATTTTAAGACGCATCTTTGGACCCATTAGGGAAACACAAAGTGGAGAGTGGAAAAGAAGAAGTAACAAAGACATTTATGATCTGTTAACGTCCCCGCTAATCACTGGTATCGTGAAGGCTAATAGACTACAATGGCTGGGGCATATAGAAAGAATGGAAGATAATAGGGAAACAAAACTCGCTTACACTCAGGAAATAAATGACCGTAGACCCCGAGGTAGACCAAGAAGACGGTGGAGAGATAATACATATACAGATCTACAAACACTTGGAATCAACGACTGGCAAGAGAAGGTCCACCAGAGAGACGAATGGAGACGGATTGTATCTGCAGCAAAGAACCTCAATGGCTCGGAACGCTGAAGAAGAAGAAGAAGAAGAAGAAGAAGAAGAAGAAGAAGAAGAAGAAGAAGAAGAAGAAGAAGAAGAAGAAGAAGAAGAAGAAGAAGAAGAAGAAGAAGAAGAAGAAGAAGAAGAAGAAGAAGAAGAAGAGGAGGAGGAAGAAGTGGCCCTTTACACCCCTACATTGGCACCTTGCCGTCTTGACAGACGATAGTTTGTGCTTCAAAAAGGCATAACTTTTACCCATGGCGGCAGCGAATGTGACTGATAAAGCCAATTCGCGCTGTAAATGTTCGTCCACAGTGGATGCATGTGAACACATGGTCATTTCCACCATCATGCATCATAAAACGTCTCACTCGCTCGGTGTGTGACTCATATGCAATAATGTTCTCCTTTGTCTTTATTCCATTTCTGATGTTTGCCCTCCATGCAACACGTTCAGCGGCGACATGCTCCCAATGTGCATTATCAATTCTTGTATCCGTAACAGAATGGCCTCGGTTGTTGGGAGTGAACACAAGAGCCGAGGTATCACTGCCACTCGTGTATACTAACCCCCGGGATTGGACAGGTAGATGCACTGATACTACTATTACTGACCCCCTTTGCAAGATCAAAAGTGGTATAAGTCTACAAGCCTGTCTACTTCTACTATCCATAGACTTCTACTATCTACCCTCTACCTAGGGATCTTAACCCCTCAGGCCTCGTCCAAGACCAAACACAGTAATTGTAGGAAAGACAGGTCAACAATTAAACAATTTTATGTACACTAAAGGCATAGGTCAGAATGGAACGTCCTGATAGACGAGGAGCTATATACAAAATAGAGAATATATTAGAGAAAGAGTCAGAGATGATTCCAAGTTCATCCCGAGGCGTAGCAGCAGATTTGCGGGGTGTTTCCGCCGAGTCGGCCCAATAGACTCACCCGGTTCTCTCCCAGCACGGTTGTCTGGAAACTTAAGGACTTCTCTGCCTCAAGCACCCGGTGATCATATAATGGGATTAGCCATCTGGACTTCCGATGACTGGACTGAGATCACACCTCATAAATTCGAGAATAGTCACTAGCTACTGTCCAAATGACTGCTTTGCCTACACAGTCTGGATGGGAGACCCTCTACTCTGAGGTATCCCCTGGTGAACCTTAACAAAAGCTGAATACATAGTCACTGCAACCTTCACTACAATGTCAGGTGATGATACACCCCTGGTTGGGCGAAGTTGAATCTCAACAGCACGACTGTAATATATCATCTAGGATGAAGCATTTCAACACATGGCTAATGAATGTCTCGTACGTGTTTCTACTCTCTGGTAGACGAATAAGTGAATAGATGACTGGAACTCAGGATTGACGGACTCCACCTGAGTCTGGTTCAGAACAATGGCATTCATAATGTTGATACAGTGTCGAATTGAATAATAACTCTGATTGTCATTAAGATATGATGAGGATCTAGCACTGTGAAATACATACATATTTCTGGTGGTAACTCAGAAGGTTCGGCGGCGGTCAACAACGATGATTGAGTTGAGGTGCTCCCAGAGCTATGACGTTACCCAACTCTGGGTTGGCCTCTGGATCGAGCGAATAAATAGTTAGTTAGTTAGTTAGTCGACAGATCATCCTCGTTGCACATCGAACCATTCAGTCTATAAGTCCGCCCTCCACAGTAGCCTTACCTGCGAGCTTGTCAGCCCGCTCATTTCCTTGTACTCCCGCATGCCCTGGCACGAAGATGAAACTAATCTTTGCCAGCAGAGACCGCTTCAGAGGCAGCATCCATTCTCTTCGGATCGACCCCTCCTCTACCCTCTTGATCATGTTCATTGAGTCGCTAAGGAAACAAGCCCTAGTGAATGTCTGTGTCTCGAGCCATGTTATTGCTTTACTTACTGCCATAACTTCCATGGTCAGGCTACTTGTGGTTTCAGTGAAAGCACCAGAGTCCTCCTTCACAATTCTCCCTCCGGCCCGAGCTGTAAAGGCCCATGAGATTCTCACATGTCGGACGACCGACCCATCTGTGTAGATGACCGCGTCACCGTCTAGCGAATTCTCGAAAATCAATGCTTGTACTTCAGCCTCAACAGCAGCCGGATTTTCTTGTCTGCATTTTCTATCTAGTTGGATGCAAACTGAAAAGGATGTGCAGAAGTCTGTTGGCACTTGCACCCACTCCTCGCCAGGTTCTAAGTCCTCAAGTGAACACACCTGTTGAAGAATGTCTTCGGCTTGACTCATCCACGACCGTCCTCTTTTTAACCTGCTGCCCTTCACCTTCCTAATTTCATTATGCAGTGGATGTTGTGTGTTTGCGTTAATTCTGAGGTAGGCGCGTGCCCTGCAAACTTGTATTCTCTCTTCAATGGTTGGAAAATCAAGAAGGTAGTGCATCGCCCTGCATGCTGTATCTCTTGTACATCCAAGAATAATGCGCATAGCTTCATTCTGTATCCTTTCCATCCTTTCTATCTGCTTATGGCTGAGAGTCAGGATTGCCATTGCATACTCCAAAACAGACATGACCAGCCCCTCGTACAGAAAACATAGATGGCGCTGCTCACAGTTTGCTGCCGCCATCATCCGCATCGCTGCCAAACCCCGCTTGGCCTTTGTTATCACCTGGTCTATGTGCACATTATAAGCAAGGAGCGAATAAATAAAATCTTCCACTGAAATCTCAGCTTCGTCGTAGAACTCATATAACAGGCAACACCTGCAAGGAAGAGGGGTAGGTGAGAGCATTCGGTGCCAACACGGATCCACATGCATACATCCACTATATAACGCCTTCAGCTCTAACTAATTATTATTCACATAATTAGGGAATCATCCCTATCAAGGCATAGTGGCAGCATGTCTAGACATCCAATGTCAGAAGGCACCTGGATCAGCCCATCGGAAAGATTAGGTTCCGTGCAGAGTGAGTCTGATCCTACTTTACTCTCATACTTCTACCTTTCTCTGGTCTCTCGTAGGTTCTGTTAAGTAACTGCACTAGTTCTATTTTCTAAATAGCAAGTAAATCTCCGGAAGAGTTGGTCCCTGGGCCACTCCCCATCATTGTCACTGGTATTGTTCGAATATGGAGCATCATCAGGGGATAACAGATGCTCCATATTCGAACAATACCAGTGACAATGTATTTTAATTGTTTCAGCTAAAGTATTATTCATTTATTCACTTCATATCATATATAACTCTGACTTATGCACCTGACGAGATGCAGTGAAATATGCCAGGCAATAAACCATGCAACATTTTGTTTAAAGCTTCTGTGTTTAAATTGTACAGTTTTGCTTACTTGTATTGCTAATTATTTATTTTTAAGTGTTCAGTCTCAGCTATGTGCATCTTAGATACCGATATCTTTTTCAAAACACAATTTATATAAATATGGACAAATAACCACATAATTATCATTGAAGGTATTTGTGATAGCAGTTTCTACATACAAGTTTACATAACGCGCGCGCAAAAAAAAAAAAGAATATTACCCAAAAATCACGTAAAATGTTTTGCAATAAAAGCATTTTAAAAAACCTGGATAGTATATAGAAAAACATGAATTTGCCACTTATTTACCAGTTTAGTGTCTGGTGATTGGATTTCGAGAAAAGAGGTCAATTGTCCGTGCTGTCATTATGCATTCATCACCATCATGTGCCATGCCGATGCGCAATAACAGTTATGTTATAGTTCACGCTCTCACACGATCAACAGTCTTGGATTAGATCTGTGTTCTCGTCTCAGTTATGCCGTGTAGCCAAGCCACCAATGTATTTATCTCTCTGCTTCAGTAGTATATCCGGGATTAGAATGATACCACTACCCTTCCACCCTCTCCCAAGGTCGCTTAACATATGCTTAGTATCTGTTTAACAAACCTCACCAGCTCAAAGCTTTTCTAATCCCGGATATACTACTGCTTCCCCTTGCTTTTTTTCACGTCAATTTTGCCGGTTGTCACTAAGATTTCAAATTTATTTCTCCTCATAACACAATGAATAGGCTTGGTCGTTATACAGCTGACAAGTACACTTGTTCCTGCATCGAGGCGCTGTTGTAAGTTGGCGGTGGCAGGTTCGAATCCTGGTGGGGAAACTATAGCTTTCAATATTTATGTTGTCCAGTGCGTCCTTTAGTCTCTACTTCTTGCTCCTACTTCTCTGAGTGCCAAACAATACATGGTAATATATTCATGAGAGCTTATAATAGATGCTTGGAATAATTTGCACAATAAGTATCAACTATGATCGTGCGTCGAAGTACACTTGTTCCTGCAGCGAGGCGCCGTCGTCATTTGGAGGCGACAGGTTCGATCCCAGTCGGCAACTGTTATAGCTTTCAAATTTTATGTTGTCTAGTGCGTCTTATAATCTATATTTCCTTCTTCTTCTTCTTCTTCTTCTTCTTCTTCTTCTTCTTCTTCTTCTTCTTCTTCTTCTTCTTCTTCTTCTTCTTCTTCTTCTTCTTCTTCTTCTTCTGTGAGCGCCAAATAATACTATGTGTGTCTATTTATGTTAACAAAACTGACATTAGAACTGACAAAGGGAAAGGCACACAATGGTAGGTGTAGGTTGACAGCGGGAACCAATCGCAGCAATTGACACATCAGTGGTTATAGAAACACCAAAAAAAGTACAGCCCTCTCTCTATTATTATGTTGGGCAGTGTGGCTTTAAAAACAGCCCTGTCACTGTTGTTTACAAAATATAATTAAATTCAGATCTAATATGACTAAAGTCAGATCTAATGTGACTGAAGTCAGATCTAATGTGATTAAAGTCAGATCTAATATAATTAAGTCAGATCTAATATAATTGCAGTTGTCATATATTTTTGAAGGGAGTGGGAGATCACTGTAGTGCATGCCCCATCTCTAACAAAAGAAGTAGAGCCCCATCCTCTTCTATCTTCAATAACCCCAGAATATGAACCTTGAGTTATCTGCAGGCCTCGTTCTATTAAGTATGTCTAGGAGATATAGATTATGGCCCTGGTGAGAATGGTAATTACTAACTGGGAATCTGCCCCTTCTCCAATGATTCTGATAGCTCTGGAGCCCCCTTATTGGTTATCAAATCTGAGGAAAGTCTGGAGAATTTTCTCAGCCTGATTTAGATGAAGAAAACATGGATGTTGAGCAGTTGATAGATCTAGAGTCTTCTCTCCCCCATTTTTAGTACGTCATTATGAGTTAATTTATTTTTAAACAATCAAACACATAATCAATCACATTAGATTCTGACAACATGATGTACAAAGAAGTTGTTGACTCACAGATAGGTTTGAACTGATAAATTAACAGAAGGTCAATTCATGTTAATCATTTATTGACTGGGCCTGAGCCTTCTGGCCAGTACATACATCTCTATTGTGATTTACACAAGATAATAGAAAAGTTGCACATTGGACCATTGTCCCAGACAATCAATCAAGCATCAATATATGAGATGTCAACAAGTGTGAAACATAGTAAACATTTTGATGTTGTACATATTAAGTGTGATAGTGATGACTCAACAATTAACTATCAGTTTCCTGAAATTGGGTGTGGTGTGTACCAAGGAAAATGTAACCTGGTGACTGGAAGATTAGGTAAGCCAGGGTCCATTGACTGATGGATCCACTTCAGGTCTGCCCATATAGCTCCACTGAAGGCCTCCCCATACTCTGCTCATGGCCAAGTCATCCTCCATCTCACTTGTGGTTCATCTCTTTCTCTCGGCTTCCCTCTCTCAGGTCTGATTTAGGTGGTTAGTTTGCTGATGTGTTGGGTGGTTGTTGGTATGTAGCCACCAAGATCACTGATGAATATTCACATATATATGTACATTCCTACCAATATAATATTCTAGAAGTAGGTCGGAAGAAATCTAAATTCCTGAAGTAGGAACTAGTTCCCCTCCCTTCCTTTTCTCTCTAAGCTAGTGTTGGGTTAATTTGGGGTGGTCAGAGTTTATCACACGGTGTACGCCTTGTATCAACTTGTTCCTGCTGTATGTAAGTTCTCATTTGACCTGGGGTCAGTGAACGTGTACAGTATGACAGTGACAAGAGTGAGAATCAAGAGTGAGAATATGTCAAGATGCATGTAAATAAATGATATACATTTAGAACATTTCTTCCACTAAATGGTGTTTATCGCGTGTATAAATAATTCTCTGTGTTTTCCCAATTAACTTCTTCTTCTTCTTCTTGTGTCTAATAACTCTCTCCCATTATCTGTTGTTGTTGTGAGTGGTGTGTTGTGTGGTGATGAGTGGTGTTGAGTGGTGTTGTGTTTTAAGTTATGTTGAGTAATGAGTTAAGTTCACTTCGGGTGATGGAGTTCCACGAAGCACAACTATTCTGATGCAATGCAGTTCATAAGTGCTCTTATCTAATTAAAATTTGACATAAATATAAATATTTATTCCGTCAAACCCTATTGATTCAATAGATGAAGGAGAAAGGAAAGATTGATTTCTCTTTCAGCTTTCTAGATTGTAAATAGGCATAGATAAGTCTGTTTTAGAACAAGGCACTTATTCTAGTACACGAACTGTCATTTCAGCTGTAGGTAGTGATAGCATCTTTTATCAGTGTTTCTGGTGAAATGCACAAGATTGCTTTAGAATCATCACTCCTCACAGTTGTTTAGAATAGAATGTAGTAGTATAATGCACTTCTTAAAGTTAATAATTATCTCTAAGAATATCAGAGATTGCAATCGAAGAGAGTATTGGAGAGTCATTTTGCCCGGGAACGGCTCTGCGACGTTAGAATCTACAGTCGAGCATTTTTATATTTCAGAGGTTTTAATTAATAATAATACATTTCAATTGACATTACAAACACGGTTTACCATTACATGATACCTGATACATCGGGTTCTTAGTCTAATCTCGGGACTAACAAGCTCACCCGAAATTCAGACATTCTGCCTCCTCTATTTGAAAATTTGGTCACACAATTTCTGATGTCTGTTCGCCAGGCATGTTTTCGCAGGAGTGTGCTGCTTATCATAATCTATACCGGCGTTGGCGCGAAAGCGGTGTCACATGTCTCTCCCAACCAATGGGGTTCCGAGCTTGGTCTGATGAAATCTTTCTAAGAATCCACGTCATTTGTCACTTGTTCAGTTCCAGTTTCGATGTTAAGTTTTAAGTCCTAGTCTCTGTTTGCGGTTGTGAAGTCAATTTCTTTTAATGTTGTTTCCTCTTTTTGCGGCAGGTGTTGGTAAATGAATAATGGTGGTTAGCGTTATGCCACAGCAGTCAAACCTATTATGATTGAAGTCAGATATAACACCCCTACTCCTAGTATGGAATCACCCTGATGTCACGTGATTTCCCGGGAACTCCCAGGATTACTTTGCGATGATTTAAAAATGAAACAACAGAGAGAACAAACTGAAGTATCTGGGAATCACATTTGACAAGAGCCTGTCCTTCAAGGATCACGTGGAGACGGTTGTGACAAGATCTCAAAAGGGACTCAACGCACTTAAAACTATGGCTGCAATGGACATAGAGCAGGGAATGCTTTTCACACTATACCAGCACTTGATCCTCTCAGCGATTGATTATGGACTAGGACTGCTCACTGTCTCAAAGAGTCAGCTGGTGAGATTGGAGTGCATACAGAACGAAGCTATGCGGGTCATTCTGGGATGCACCAGATACAACCCAGTGTGTGCATGCGGTACATCCTTGGTTTGCCGACTGTTGCTGGTAGGCTCAAGGTGGTGCAGGCAAAGGCATACCTCAAAGTAGCTCCTGACAGATCACCCGTTGCATGAGGCGCTGGACGCAGTTAAGGGCCAGCGACTGATAAGAGGGAAATCATGGATGGCTTAGGCGAAGGATACGATCAGACAGGTGTACCCCTTGGAGAACATTAGCCGTGGAGAGGAGTGGGTCAGAGTGCCAGCGGAGCAGTCAGACTTGTGCAGAGTTATAATCACATTGAGCCGGGAGTACAGGGAGTGGCCAGCAGGGGCCACAGAAGTGGAAATCCAGCAACTATAGTGTGCTTTTTTTGTTGTTGCCTCAATATAAAATTCAATATCACAGTAACCAACTGAGGTAACATTATGAGATTTAGCATATAACCTTATCATTATGTCCACCCAACAAAACCATTTTTTGTTCTGGAGATTGTACAGCAGATTTCAATGTTTGTTTATATGCGGTATATAATCTACCGCTCCCGCATTCATGCCATCATTTTAAGAGTATTACAGCTTCAGCAAGACACACCCCCGCTCTTTTCGAAATTATTTGGCGGGTTTCGTTTTGGCGAAATTAAATTGGTTTGTTCAGAGGTGTCTCAAATGGGGGTTCTTTCGTGAAACGTGATTATATAAATAAACTAGCTGACTCAGCTCCTGGCGGGGATCGATCTATCTATCTATCTATCTATCTATCTATCTATCTATCTATCTATCTATCTATCTATCTATCTATCTATCTATCTATCTATCTATCTATCTATCTATCTATCTATCTATCTATCTATCTATCTATCTATCTATCTATCTATCTATCTATCTATCTATCTATCTATCTATCTATCTATCTATCTATCTATCTATCTATCTATCTATCTATCTATCTATCTATCTATCTATCTATCTATCTATCTATCTATCTATCTATCTATCTATCTATCTACCTATCTATCTATCTACCTACCTACCTACCTACCTACCAACCTACCTACCTACCTATCTACCTATCTCCTGCCTGCCTGCTTGCCGGCCGGCCGGTCAGCCGACCGACCGACCCACCAACCCACCGACCTACCGACCGACCGACCCACCCACCCACCTACCTTTCTGCCTGCCTACCTACCTACCTACCTACCTACTTACCTACCTACCTACTTACCTACCTACCTACCTTTCTGTCTGTCTGTCTGTCTGTCTATTAAATATTGATAAAAGTTACTGGAAAAAAATGTGAGGACCATGAGTTGAAAGAGGAAAAAGACTATTGGAGAAAGGATGGATTGAATTTTATGCAACCGAGAGCAATCATCAACCTACTGAAATCGCCCGACACAGATTAAGGTCTGAGCAGATCGCAGACCTTAATCTACGTACACACTTACTGGGATATTTTGCTCCAACTATTCAGACGAATTGCAGGCCCTAAACATTACAGCATCAGCATCAGCTGAAGAAACAAGAAGGAAATGAAAAATAAGGTAAGAAATATAGTCCTTCTACTTTCCTGTTAATTTACAAATTATTTACCTCGTGCCTCTGTAAATTCTCTGTCTTTACTAATATTACACATTGCACCCCTCTCGGGAGTCTCCGTGGTGAAGTGGTCAAGCCGTCTGACTCGGGCTCCGAAGGTTGTATGTTCGATTCCGGGCCGCGTCCATCATTTCACGAGTGCATTTTTTTCGGAGACTCCCGAGGGTCGTTGCTGGAGCTATGGAGTTCGTGCTTTGTGCGACGCTTTCAGCGCTGCGGAAAAAAACTGAGCCATATGGGATAAAAACCCAGTGTAATGCAGTCGACCCTGTAAGCTACTTCTTTCATTGCACCCACTCCCATACGAATCCGGATACGCCTTTGTGTGTCATCTGAATTGGCAGGTCTCCAATTACTGTAAACATAATTTTGTTAGCGAGAAATCACTAGTTGTTCAGCAAAACATCAAAGGAATGTCGCCGCTTTTGATGATTTAAGTTGTTTTTGGACCTATCAAAGACATATTCCTTGGGTGGGGGTACATATAATATGGCTGGAAAAATTTCATAACGATGCAACAGACAGTTTTCAAAATAATTGATCGTGAATGAAGGCATTCAAATCGGAACATACTATAATTCAGGATAATGCTCGCCCGGGTGATGTGATTATCTACACAGATGGTTCGGTGTTGAGGGGTAGCAGAAGTGCCTGGGGTTTCTTGGCAAAGGCTAATTGTCAACGTTTAGTGCAGGAGAGCTTGGCATATGATACCACAACATCTAGCTTAAGAATGGAGGTGGGGGAAGTCAGTGCAGCTTTCCGCTGGATGGAGAATGCGATATACACACACATCGTGATTGTAACTGACCCAGAAAGCATGCTGAGTAGGGTGAGGACAGGCAAGCTTCGTGCCGAGTGGCTTGCTTCGCTTCGGAAGTCACGGGTGGCAAGCATCGTCTGGATCTTTTCTCCGGGGCATGCCGGTGTGCTGGGGAATGAACAGGCAGACAGATTGGCTGGCTCTGCAAAACTTGGTGGAGTATTGATGCATGATAAGGCAGACGTGGTTGCGGCCTTGTGGGAGCACGTGTACACTACGGAGGAGCAAATGGATCACCATGGTCTGGCAAGAATGCGACAGCGCGGAGTGACGAGGGGATCTTGCCGATGCTTGACGCTTAGAGGAAAGGTACATATAATCAGTGTTGCCATTTTAGTGCTTTTCGCACTAAATTTAGTGCTTTTTCAAGTCATTTAGTGCGAAAATTTTCCATTTAGCGCATCCGCGCTAATTTGGTGCTTCACAATTTTGTTTTAGTGCTTTTTAGTGCTTTTTTGGGTGGGTAAAAATTACTTTAAAAAATCATTTTGGTTACACTAAAAAGCCGAATTTGAACTGAAGCAGGGGAGTAAAACAGTCTTAGTACATTACCGTGCAATATTCAAGTAATTTAACTCCCTTTAATACGATTTAGTTGAAGTGAGCGACTTCAACGCGCAGGCAATATGCAAAGCATTAAAAGATTGTTTAAACAAGAATGGACTTGAGTTGCAAAGACTAGTTGCACTCGCCACTGACAATGCATCTGTCATGACAGGTGTAAACAAGAGTATATACCAAATTAAAATCCGTAGTTCCTCATCTGGTACTAGTTAGGTGTGTATGTCATTCCCTTCAGCTGGCAGTCTCACAGGCTGCAGCTCTTGTCTGCCCAGGAACATAGAGTTCATGATTAGAGAAACATATAACTGGTTTTCTCACTCAAGTCTTCGTCAAGCAAAGTGCAGGGAGCTTTTTGCTTTATTAAATGATGGACAACATCCGCTGACGGTTGTTCAATTAAGCCAGACACGATGGATGTCCATTCAATCTGCCATCGTCAGAATATTGCAGCAGTGGGTCGTGCTCAGAACTCATTTTGATATAGCAAGACTCAATGAGCGCTGTTATTGTCGTGTCCTCCTTTACAGTGTCGTCCCTGGAGTGAAGAGAGTCGACACCCACATTATAATATTTTTTTCCTCTCAATATTCTGGAGAATCCACCAGCTTCCGTCCAACACACTCCATCAGCCTATGGACACCTTTTCCTATCACTCTCTCACTGTCATACTATGCCCCCTTCTCATACTTCCCCAACGCAACATACTCAACAACTCTTGCTTCTAAAAATTAATAAAGATTAATTTATTAAAAGAAAAGTGTAACGTATATGAGACGTGTATGTGAAGAAAATGTGTGACGTGTTCTATAAAGTGTGTAGAATCGGACTCTCAGACAACAACCCAGTCAGCTGATCCCAGCAAGGATAGACCACAGCACGTTACGTCAGAACATGTACTTCTCACCCAGCGCCGAAACCATCCTGCTGGATACTGATTTGCCTCTGTAGACCTCTGGTAATCCCATTTCATGAACATCCGAAATAGACACCGGTGGTATAAACAGTTAATCATGGACCGGTTGCACCCTACACAATGTCCGTTCCTATCGTTCATAAAAAAATGCACAAGTCCTTTGTAGTGTGTACACAGATTAATGTTAATTTTCAATGTACTTGATCCTCACTCGTGTCTATCTAGCCTCAAGTATCATGTCTTGTGTTCTATTACACGAGATTATATCACATTAGGTAACTATTCTCATTAATGTTCTCGGTTAGTTACTACTATCTGATGCTGTGTGGTGCATCAACAATCATCACCCTCTTTGGTGAATCATCTTCCTTCTAGCTTTAGTTACGTTCTGTATGAAACTTTATTGACTGTTCCACTGGTGTTCTTCCGACTTGGATTTGAACCTTTCCTAAAAAACTTGTTGAGTTTCCTCGGATCTGGTAGGGAACCTAGGATAGAAACAACACATCTGGTGATAGTACTAGTCACTGATCCTTTCGGCTGAGTATAAGCCTATCGCCTTGCTTAATGATCTTTAGCTAACTAAACTATGTCCTAGAGCAGATTAGCTACCCACCTAGGGCCGAATCAGGCTATGATAAGAAAAGACCAATAAACAGAGTGCAACCTCAGTATTCTATTCACCTTAGCAGAGCCAATATCACTATTCTACTCTAACTAGTTTCCACTAACAGTGCTAATCATCACACTATAGTTTAACACGGCTACTGCCTAAAGTAATTAGAACTAATATATAATAGGTTATACCTTAAATGGCACTACTGCAGTCCTATCAATCATATCTACATCTGCCATTACAGGCACGTGTAAAATTAAGTCCCTAATTAACACACGGTAGATATTATTTCCACTAAGCACTGCAGTGCCATTGCACTCCGACTAGAGCCACATTTTCAAGTCCCCCTAGTTGGCCCCAACTCGGGTTTATATGGCAAACTACCAAAGTTGGCCACGTGACGTTATCCTTTATGCCCCCACACAGGTGGCACATTGGGCATATCATCCCCTGTCAGGGATCCATCCCCCCTCTGGCTCCCTCAATGTTAGATTTGTCATCACTGGTTTAGACATCCAAAACAATCTAGAGAGTTACTGTAGAGTTCCAACAAAGAGTTTCGATACCAAGCTGCCAATCATGGTTTTCCAAACAAGCTTACATTGTGCACGTGACGTTGTTCATGTCCGGCAGGTGTTCCACTGTTTTCAATAACAAGCCCTCAACTTTCTGTCATGTGGTGACAGTCAAAACCTCCATTCCGTCTGATGTCCGGAACTATAGATGACAGCCGGAACTATTCCATATCCTGAGCGGGCAAGGCTATGTGATTTCAACTGTTTATGAACTGCCAACGCGGTGTATCCATTCCTTCTCACTCACCACCAAATGTGTATATGGGCTGCCCCGATGTAACCCGTGCAGCTGTGTTTACTCTGTTAGTACGACTGTTGTGGCCTAGAAAATATACGCCAACCAAACGTCGGTATTATTATCTGGTTAACTCATGGCGATCTCGTGACAGTTATACAGCAGACCTTCTACATTCTATGTTTAGCGACATGAAAAACTATGTGTGTCATAATCTCCCCAGCAGATATGCCGCGTCTTCATCATTGACGCCTGGCAATTACGGCTGTGTACGCCTGCCTGCAGGTACGCCTGTGAGCGACACTAACCACGCAGCGACGGGAGGGCCAGTTGTGACACGCGTGGCACACGGAGTCCACGCAGGGAGATAACCTGACCAAGGAGAACTCACGGCGGTTGGAAGGCAGACGGCATCGGACGGTAGTACTAGACAGACGTGGATGGAATGTGTGATCGTATTACTTGTGTGAGTGGACGCTAAGAGAGAGAACGCCTGTTTGGGTATAGTAGACTGTGCGCCTGTGTCGTAGATTGTGAGTGAAGGATTAATGCATTGCATGTATATATTGATTGTATTTATTGTATAATGGCATCGTTATTGTGATTGCGTGATGCCTGTAATAGTTGTAGCGAATGAGAAGTGCGAATAAAGTGTGTATCATTGTATTCGCCATGTGTCACGTATAGTCATTCTGTGACAGTGTTTGTATCACATCTGTTAGTTGTTACGAGCCTGTGTGATTAAGTTGCAAGATCCTGACAATGTGTATCTCATATTTCTCAAGCATATTCTCGGAGAAGTTCAAAGTGTGAATAAGAAATTCGAAGCAGATATACAGGATCCAACAAAACTATTCAGCGATCTTGTCCAACTTACTGATTCTAACAGTTCAAAGATTGCTATTCCTGGGGGAAATAATAACAGAAAGTGATGCTGTTAAAGATTATTTAGATCCTAATCCCAATCTAGGTTATGAGTTTGAGAAAGAAATAGCAGGCTACAAGTTTCCTGATGAGAAAGAAATTCGTGAAAGGTGCATTCAGTTTTTAATAGAGTTGTTGACACAGCTGTGATTACGTTTGCCCGATAACATTCGAGTTTTGCAGTCCATGTCATGTCTTAGTGGAAGTGAATGTCTACAGCCAATGACGCCCTGTATATTATTGGATCTTGCTAAAATGTTTGTAGAAGATGCAACTACTCTCACCCGCATCGATTTCCAGTGGAGAAAAAACTTCATCATATGCAGTGGACACATCCATTGGCATCTTGCCGTCTTGACATTCCTACGTGCTTTCTTAACTACTGCAATCACCTCAATCCAAATCGGAGGCTTGGCATTGAAATTCACCGCTGGTTTCTCCGGCCATTTGAGCCCTTTCAATCTCTCCGAGTGTGACGTCCCGTAGGGCATCAGAGTACGTCGTCACGAGGTGGTTCTCCAGCCCCTCTTTGCTGACATTGAGGGTGCCGGATAGCGGCTGTTCGAACAAGTCCTGTGCAAACGTGTATGGTTCCTGGAAGAATCTCTCACTTTCTTTCCGGGGTTTCCGCCTGTTCCTGCAGAACCGATCGACTCGGTATGGGGATTTGTGCCTGGCTTTTTGATGTTGCCACACTTCCCTCTTTCTCATGATCGGCTGCTGTTTTCCAACGTTTTCGAGCGGCTTCCCTCTGTGCTCTTACTTCCTCCAGCAGCTTCTGCCTCCTTGTCTTCTACGGACCAGCTGCTTCTTTTCTCTCGCTGTAACCAAATTGAATCAGCGAGTCCCGGGAAGGTTAACCCGGTCAACAAATGCCCGCAGAAGTCGGATGTGTCGGCCTAACGGCGCAAGAACGCAGCTCTGCTGTGGACAGGCACAACGCAATCACGTCCGAAGAAAAACTCCGGATGAACGAAGAAGAATCAGCGAGTGGAGGTATACTATCTCTCCGAACTTTTGCAACTTCTCTTCAAAGGACTTGTGTTTTAGTTCTTCCTCTAGAACACAGGACAATGTCCCATCTAACTGTGTCCACTCTGCCTTCATGGTGGCATTGGGGAAGTTGATCTTCGCCCTGAGGCTCTCGGAAGGTTGCTCTGGTGCGTCACAGGTGACATTGACTTGAGTCTTCTCAGCGCTGTGGGGTTCTCCCTGGCTGAGATCCTCTTGTGTCTTATGTATATCCCGTTCACCGGAGCACTGCCGTGCCTCCTGTGACGCACTCTCTCACTTCATTCGCCCAGCGTGAATTCTCATTCCCCGGAAGGTGACAACGCTTTTACCACAGACTCGTGGCCAGCCCGATCGCTCGGCTGCAGTCATAGTCGCTTAGACAGATGATACGGTCGTCACCGTGTGGTCTCTTTCGGAGGATCCAAGGGGCATCTGCTTGTGTTTTGTATTGACGCGACAAGGACACTATACAGCATTAGGGGTTGTCAGTCCAATCTGCTGTCGGCCCCACCGTTTAATCGATGGAGCTAATTCCTCCACTGCGCTACAGCAGCGCCCTGTCTTTCCATAGTGTCCATCCGTCTATCCGGATCGTCTGATGGACTGGCCATATGTTAGTAATAAAAACTCAACCACAAAGCAAACACGGCAGGGACCTTCTGATCGTCAGAAGGGTAGCCCCTTTCCCGAATGTTTCGGACCATTGCGGTCCACTCCGGGTCATGAATCCGGGCGTCTTTCCCCTGCCGTGGGGACGTTCAGTCAATTTCGTTGTCAAATGAACACATATTATAATGTAATTTCCGTTCATCATCATCATCATGTGCCATGCCGGTAAGAGTGGGCGGTCATGATTCACCATCTCACTCGATCACCAGAGTCGTGGATCAGCTCAGTGTTCTTCTCTCGACCATACAACGTGGACAAACCATCCAGCTATTTACTTCTCTGCCCTCCCCTTGTTCTCTTCCTCTCGATCTTGCCAGTTGTCACCAAGTTCTCTAATTTATTTCTTCTCATAACGTGACCAAAGCAAATTTCCGTTCACTCTTCTTCTTCTTCTTCTTCTTCTTCTTCTTCTTCTTCTTCTTCTTCTTCTTCTTCTTCTTCTTCTTCTTCTTCTTCTTCTTCTTCTTCTTCTTCTTCCTCTTCTTCTTCTTCTTCTTCTTCTTCTTCTTCCTCTTCTTCTTCTTCTTCTTCTTCTTCTTCTTCTTCTTCTTCTTCTTCTTCTTCTTCTTCTTCTTCTTCTTCTTCTTCTTCTTCTTCTTCTTCTTCTTCTTCTTTTTTTTTCTTCTTCTTCTTCTTCTTCTTCTTCTTCTTCTTCTTCTTCTTCTTCTTCTTCTTCTTCTTCTTCTTCTTCTTCTTCTTCTTCTCTTCTTCTTCTTCTTTTCTTCTTCTTCTTCTTTTTTTTCTTCTTCTTCTGCGTTCATCCGGAGAGTTTTTTCGGACGTGATTGCGTTGTGCCTATTTACAGGAGAGCTGCGTTCTTGCGCCGTTAATGCCGACACATCCAACTTCTGTCTGCGGACATTTGTTGACCGGGTTAACCTTCCGGGAAACAAATAACACGATTGCTGTATAATAATAATAATAATAATAATAATAATAATAATAATAATAATAATAATAATAATAATAATAATAATAATAATAATGTGTATTTAGTAAGCGGTTACGGACGCGATTCGTAATTTCGTATACCGGATTCGAAACACAACGGTGCTTATTAAGTTATTTTTTTCGTAAAAGGTATAGGTGCCGGTCGTTCAGAAAGCAATGGCAAACTGCTGAACGTAAAACTTGCCCAGGAATCACGAACAGCCAAAATGTTGGGGTTGACTGCTATGTAATGTGAAGGATATGCAACTAAATGTTACTTTTTTAATAACGTGTAAATGGAGAAATTAGTCTGTAGGAAGATCAATGAATGTTCAAGAATAAATTTCACATGTACTGACAACGATATCATCATAATGTGCTTTTCAAAGTGTCCTAGGCGTTCTTGCCTCTCTACAGATTTCGTTCCTGGTGTACTTGATCAGTTATATTGATGACACTTTTTCATATCATCGTGTTAGTCCAGGAAGCATAATTTCTCTCGGCCAGCCACTGAACTTTCCAGTCATTCCCCATTTCTCTCTCTCTCTCTCTCTCTCTCTCTCTCTCTCTCTCTCTCTCTCTCTCTCTCTCTCTCCCCCCCCCACTCCCAGTGTCTGTCATTCTTCTCATTATATTACCAAAGAATACCGTCTCATTCCTATATGAAAGTACAAATCCATTTTTCATACCTTGGGATATATGCTGCATATTTGAAAAACAATTTAGAAAATGTTACTAAAATGCCTATAGATTTCAGCAGCAGAGTACATTTTGGCATGCTAAACAGTCTTTAAATGTGTTTCTAATCATGGTAGCAGGCTCAATCCATACACTTGTCGCCAAGACAAAAAGGTTGGCTTCTCGTCCTTGACTTGGGGACATACATTACAATTACCTCAGAAAGCAGAGTGGGTTCGTCTGATGCCGAGGGACACTGGTAATATGGAAAACTAATCCACACTCAAAAATCAGTGCAGTGCACTCACTAGAAATAGCACCGCGTGTATGAACTACGCTTGAGTTCAAATCGTGCCAACGGGAAAAAATTCGAATCATAATGTAGTTCTTGTTGTTAATCCTAGTTTACGTTTTCGTTGTATGTATGTACAATGTAGTTATATTGTCGTTACTTAGTTTATGTTAACATCTTAAGCCATTTCTTCCTCTTCTTCTTTCGTTCGATTGAAATGCATTGTCTATATCTGTAATGTTGTCTCATGTATACGCTTAAGCCAGTTCTTCTTTCGTTCGCTTGAAATTTATTGTCCATGTTAATATTATTTGTAACGTCTCAGAAGACGAGATCGAAAATTGATGCAATAAGGCGAACCAACTCATTGGACAAATGGCACCAATACTAAAGAACAAATATGTATCAATAACTACTAAGAAAGCACTTTACAACACAATCTTCCTACCAACTCTGTGCTACCAATGCCAAACCTGGACATTGACAGAGAAAGAGAAAAAAAAAAATCACAACAACAGAAGTGAGATTCCTGAGAAGAATACTCAACGTATCAAGAAGAGATAAGATCAGAAATTAAGAAATCAGGACTAAAGTGGGGGTTGTAGCAGCACTAGATTTTATTAGAAAGCAGCAAGTCAAATGGTTTAGCCATGCAAGTAGATTACCATTTAACAGCATACCACAACAAGCAATGATGTACAGAACAGACCAGATGGAAACAGAGGAAGAGGCCGACCACGTAAACGTTGGACGGAGGGAATAGCAGAGTCCATGGGAATATCGATACATGAAACCCATAATCGGGCACTCTCACGAAGTTTATACTTCACCTCGACACCGCAAGGTACAAGAGGAACATGATGAGATGAGATGAGATGATGAGATGTAACGTCGCTTGTATAAATTTAGCCATTATAACGTGAAAGTAGACTACAGCAACAAGCAGTTGTACATACAGATAGCAGCAGACGCGGGTACGTCTGGTCCGACAGCAACACGTGAAACCAACAGACCTGGGACACTACATTAAATCATTATTTACATCTACGTGATGCAACATTCTGACTTGTAGTATTGTGTTTAATTCATACAACCTGTATTCATAGTCTGCTGGATAACCCGACCTATATAATCGTTGTCAGTTAAGTGGGAAAGCGGCCTGTCACTTGTGTGTAAATAAAATGTAAGGCCAAGTCACAAACACAGCAGACAGCAGCTGTCGGTCGTCAATCGACGAATCGAATCGTCATGCTGGTTTCTTTAAAACAACTGGCGAGGAAGATGACAGATCAGTTCGGGTTTCAGATCGCCAGGGCTAGTTTTAATTCTTTTATCGGAGCAAGTGCAGCAATTCACAAAATGGATCCAAAACAGTTTACAGCTGCCACCACTCCCAGCAACGGTCCGCATGGTGGTCGTGGAAGTTATGAGGTTGGTTATAGTTTATTATATGTGGATTGTTTAGCATTTTGTTTTCTGTTTAACAGTTTAGTTAAAGTTTGTTGGTGGTTATATTGGCATTTTAGGTTTGGTGACGTTAAATATTGATCTTGATTATTCAGTGTTGTGTGTGTGTGTATGATGATACTGTATAAACTGTATGTCGTTGTTTAAAGTTTAAAACATTATAATTATTATAATATATAATATATGATATACTAACTAGTGTACTACCTATCGTGACTATTTTATTTTATGTCCGTTCTATTTAATTAATGAATGGTATATAGAGAATTGGTAGCGGTTCTCGCTGTGTCGGTACTTACGGGGTATGTGGGCCAGTCGCTCAGAAAGCAATGGCAAACTACTGAGCGTAATCTTGCCAAGAAATTCACAATCAGCTGAAAGATGCTGATGTTGACAGGAATGTCCTGTAAAGGATATGCGAACAAATATATATATATATATATATATATATATATATATATATATATATATATATATATATATATATATATATATATATATGACAGTATTTGATAGTAAGTATATCCTCTCAATTCTGGATATAATCTCAGTAAGATTCTCATCATATTTATTTTATTGACATTGACAAGCAGAGTATAGCCTGTACTAAAACTAAAGGCAACTGTAGACAGACCATGTTAAGTGTAATTAAAGCTGGACATGCTGTAAGTGTAAGTAATAAAGGATAGACATAAACTAAACTACAAAGTACTACTAGTACTAGTGCTAATCTATGTCTGCACTTTATCAGTATCACATTATACACACATACATTGTATGTGTGTAATCAGGGGTGGAGATGCTGCGTGGTCTTGAGGTATGGTGTCCGCCTTGAGTGCTGGAGGTCCCATGTTGAGGACCGGGATTTTTTCACGTGGACTTCCAGTAATAAAATTCCCCCTGGTCTCTGGGTAGTGAGATTGGTTGCCCGTGTGTAGTGTTGCGCACGTAAAAAATCCCTTGGCAGTTGGAAATCGAAAAAGAGTAGTCTAACTGCACTGCCCGGGCAAAATTTCGAGTTAAAAATCTACCCAAAATATTTCAGGATCCTCGCCGGTGCTATGGAGTTCGTGCACTGAGCTGAGTTTCTCCAGACTCAGGTTTGAGTTAGGAGAACAGAGCACTATAGGTTTACACCCGTGTGTCGTGATGTTTATCCATCGACTAAACTAAACTGTGTAATCAAGGATAGACATAGACTGAATGTGTGTGTAATCAAGTGTCGACATAGACCATGTTTGTATTGTGTAATCAAAGCTGGACCGACTGTAATCAAGAGTAAACATAGACTTCTAACTATTAGTGCGTCTGTGTCTGCCCTTGATCAGATTACACACACATAGTACATAGTATGTGCGTGTAAATGTAATCAAGGGTAGTCATAGGCTATGTGAATGTGTGTGTAATAAAGTGTAGGCATAGACCATGTTTCTATATGCAAGTAAGAAGATGAAGCAATATGAACAAAATGTAGTTCCGGGACTGTTTCCGGATCCGGTCAGGGATATGCACTACTGACGAGCTCAAACGAGGGCGAAATTCGAGTATAGTGCTTCCATATTGACGTGGATAGGTCTTAGGTTCATACCAGAATGCGATCGGTGTTGCCAGTAGTGGGTTGTGCTCAATATTTAAATTTTAAAATGTAGTCTGTCAGAGCATACCATCAAATCAAGAAGCATAATGTGCCTGAGATTCGTTGCAGACAATATTCCACACCCCCATACTATAAATGCCCTATTTTTGCTTTTGCAAATGTGTGAAATTTTATCAGGGCAATGGCAAGTTATAAACTTTGTTATGATCTTCAATCACATTGGGATCTTTAACCTGTGCAATAAATTTATTCACTGAAAATTCTATTTTTATGCCATTATATATGGTAAGGAGCCGTGGTGGCACAGTAACCAGCACACTTGCTGCCAGTCTGATAGTCATATGTTCAGATTCATCTCATCTCAAGGCTATGATTTTTTAATTTACCTTAGTTCCCAGGTCTTAGACCACACTCGTCAGCCCAGCCTAAGTTTGGTACCACAAAATGTTTGGGGAAGTAAAGTTTGTTAAAATGATATTGACTGCATCACCCATGAGCGTAAGGATGAGGAGACCCAAAGCTTGTGACCCATGTGGGTTGATGTATTCCCCATACCAGGGTGTTGAATGGGTCATAATGATCACTGTTGGTTCCGTGGTAGCAGTATAGATAAATGCACTAGCTTAACTTACAGTGCAGCATTAAAACAAGTTGTTGCATATCCTTCACAGGATGTAGCAGTCAACCCCAGCATTTTTTGGCTGTTTGTGATTCCTGGGCAAGTTTACGTTCAGTAGTTTGCCATTTGCATTGCTTTCTGAACGACCGACACACCCATACCATTTCATTAAAAAAACCAACGTAAAGCGGTCTGCTGCCAAATCGCCCACAACTGTGTTTTGAAGCGAGTATTAGGGATTACGAACTGCGTCCACAACTCCATCGCTACGGAGCAGCGCTATAAGTGGATCAAAACTTCCCCAGACTCACCACACTCCCCTTAATGTATCTGGTCTAAAAATATGGAGCTGGCACCATGTATCGAATACACCTCAATATGTGGAGAAGAGGCCCTTACTTGCTTAAATTACAAGGTCCAAGGTCAGCATGGCCGAATGGATAAGAGCGCTTGTTCTTAAACATCAAGTGTGCTTATGCTGAGGTAGCGGGTTCAACACCTACACTGGTCAGTTGGACTAAAATGGTGACTTCTCATCCTTGACTTGAGGGCGTAAATTACAAGTACCTCAGAAGTCGGAGTGGGTTCTCCTGATGGCAAGGGACACTAGCAATAGGGAAGGCTAATACACACACAAAAATAAGTCCAGTGCACTAGAAGTTGTAGCATGTGTATGGACTACGCTTGAGTTCAAAGCAAATGCAGAAGACAAAATCACAAGGTCTGTCATTTGATCCACTATGCTGGGATTTGGATCACTTTGTCATATTCATTATTTTGTCAAGGTAAGTGAGATGGCTACTTTTACAAATGTAGTTAAAAGTTAGGTACTATAATAAACCAGGAATAAAGTAAACTACTTTTAATTGTTAATGTATTTCCTTTGATTTGCTGTATTTTTCTCATTAGGATGCAATGAAAGCTCTTCAGAATCTTCAGTCCAACGCTGAGATGATCGCGAAGGCTCGCCAGAATGCGAATAAGAAACCAGCTCATAACATTCCTAATATGATCAAATACATCACTCGTTCTGGTTTAACGGTGGGTCTGATGTTCGACTCTCATCATAAACACAATGAACAAGTTGTTAGATTCAGAAGCCTATAGGTATATTGTACCTTCATCGTCTGTCCAGGCAGCAGGGACAACTGTTCACCACAGACCTCAGGTCACAGTGTTCTGAATCAATTCTGTTGATGATATTTCTCCATGCTACCATCTCTCTAATCCTTCCAGTCATCGCTGTTTTCATTAGCCTTTTCCAGGCACTTGTTGGTTATTCAGACAATCCAACATATTCACATCACACATTTCAGAAACCTCATCACTGTTGCCTCCCAAACCTTTTCCCAATTTGTTTGTTCACCTTCTAGGATTCATTCCATACAGAAAACATATTATATAACACTTCATTACTCTCTTTCTATCATTCGATAATAGTGACTTATTGCATGATACTTTTCATTTTCGTAAATGCAGCTTTGCTGCACATATTGTGCTTGTAATCTCTGTTATGCGTCTTCCATCTGATGTTATGATTGCCCCTAGGTATTTGAATACATTAACTCAGTTAATTATTTTCCTTTCTATTGTTAAATTATATGTTGGTGTTATCTTGTAATTTACACATACTTCAGAGATGATTAACTTCACAGAGCTGTTGGCAAATCCATAAGTGCTATTTATCCCCAGCATACTCTCTGTGGAAGCATGTTATTTATGTTTTTTTTAAAACATGGGTATTTCATTTTTAATTCACCACAAACCGTGTAGTTATTTTTCACACTGACCTAGATCTGGTGGGATCGTCGATTTTCAGAATAGGTGTATCGGGATTCACTTCGTGGTCAGTCAACAAGCGTGTTTGCAGCAAGATGTACCCAAAACCGCATGTCATTGTCTTCGCAAACTGTCCTCCAGATACATTAAAGATGCACGCAGACAGATGGGACATACACAAGATAAGACGAGTAGCACAAGATATGGATATACACTCCGGGCCCTGAAACATTTATTGCATCCATGGATCAGTCTAGCAGTCCACTACACACTCGACCGGAAGTGATTGACAACACATTCAATTTATTTGATAGTTAATCAACAGATCATCCTCATTGCACATCGAACCATTCAGTCCATAAGTGCTCAGATGCCCCCCTCAGCAAATCTCGCAGCGTGTAACAGCTCACGACACCAGTTCTGTGTTGGTTTATTACTCTTCTTTGGCTTCCTGCGTAGTGTTCTTGTTTGGCCACTCCTCTTTCAACTTGCTGTTCTCGCAGCCTGACCATGGTTGTAGATTCCCAGCCATTGCTTGGTTCTCGTAAACAACTTCTCGTAGAGCATTCAGAATGTCTGCCTGATCCATGGCTCGTCTGCCTTCCACAGTAGCCCTGCCTGCAAGTCTGTTAGCCTGCTCATTCCCTTGTACACCTGCATGCCCTGGCACGAAGATGAAACTAATCTTTGCCGGCCGAGACCTCTCCAGAGACAGCAGCCACTCTCTTCGGATCCACCCAATTTCTATCCTCCTGAGCATACTCGTTGAGTCACTAAGGAAACATGCCCGATTGAATGTCTGTGTCTCGAGCCATGTTATTGCTTTACTTACTGCCATGATTTCCATAGTCAGGCTGCTTGTGGTCAAAACAAAAGCGCCAGACTCTTCCTTCACAATCTTCCCTCCGGCCTGAGTCGTAAACGCCCATGAACTTCTCACTCCTTGGACGCCCGACCCATCCATGTAAATGACAGCATCATCCTCTAAAGAATTCTTTATTTCAATAAATACATTACACAAGAGCACTTGCTTGCCTTCCACACCCCATACACAAGTTGCACAGTATATCAACACACCTCTACACCCACTATAGATGTCACATTATTCCTTTGTTTGCAGTGAATTAAAAATGAAGTACCAAAACATTTCCTGAAGAAGGATCCTGCTATATCTCTGTGATGTGATATGTCCATCAAATTTTGTAGGTCTGAAATAGAACATGTCTTAACCCGGAGAAATTTATGTGCAGTTTTTTCCCCCTGTTGACGGACAAAGGCATCAAACCCATGTTCGACCAAACACATATCAGCATAGCCCTGTCAACTGTGCCAATCCTCTCACCCATGCTATTTCTGTTGCCTGTAGTTATTTATACATGCGGATTGTTACTGTTACAACATATCAACTTCATAAAACAACAGGCAGATCATAAGTGCTCAGTTTCATCTGATAGATTTCCCATGTATGAACTTATTCGTGTAGAGCATTGGCTGTATATACATGTGTCCCAGCTTCTCATGTGCTTTGTCATGCTGACACCATACATGTGTAGACATTTCTAGACATAATGTGTTTGTGTAAGCAAGTGTAGTTATAGACCGTGTTTGTGTAGACATGCATACATAGACCTTATTTGTGTGGTTGTGTGTAGACAACATATTTGTGGGTATGCATAGATATGAACTTATTTGTGTAGTCAAAGACCATGTATATGGGCTCATGTGTTGACAAACCATTTGTGTTATGAGTAGACAGGGCATGTTTGTGTGGGTATGTGTAGGCAGAACATGTTTCTGTAGGCAGTTGTAGATGTAGACCATGTTTCTAAGGGTCAGAATAGACATAGACCATGTTTGTGTAGACATAGACCATGTTTGTGTAGGCAAGTGTAGACATAGACCATGCTTGTGTAGGCATAGACAATGTTTGTGTAGGTAAGTGTAGACATAGACAATGTTTGTGTAGGCAAGTGTAGACATAGACCATGTTTGTGTAGGCATAGATAATGTTTGTGTAGGCAAGTGTAGACATAGACCATGTTTGTGTAGGCAAGTGTAGACATAGACCATGCTTGTGTAGACATAGACCATGTTTGTGTAGGCAAGTGTAGACATAGACCATGCTTGTGTAGGCATAGACAATGTTTGTGTAAGCAAGTGTAGACATAGACAATGTTTGTGTAGGCAAGTGTAGACATAGACCATGTTTGTGTAGGCATAGACAATGTTTGTGTAGGCAAGTGTAGACATAGACCATGTTTATGTAGGCAAGTGTAGACATAGACTATGTTTGTGTAGGCAAGTGTAGACATAGACCATGCTTGTGTAGGCATAGACAATGTTTGTGTAGGCAAGTGTAGACATAGACCATGTTTGTGTAGGCAAGTGTAGACATAGACCATGTTTGTGTAGACATAGACAATGTTTGTGTAGGCAAGTGTAGACATAGACCATGTTTGTGTAGACATAGACAATGTTTGTGTAGGCAAGTGTAGACATAGACCATGTTTGTGTAGACATAGACCATGTTTGTGTAGACATAGACCATGTTTGTGTAGACATAGACCATGTTTGTGTAGGCAAGTGTAGACATAGACCATGTTTGTGTAGGCAAGTGTAGACATAGTCCATGTTGGTGTGAGAAGACCATACATTTATAGGCAAGTGAAACAGACCTTATCTATGTAGACAAGTGTTGATATGGGCCACGTTTATGTATATAAGTGTAGACTTTGACCATGTTTCTGTAGGCAGATGTATAACATAGTGTCTGTCTCTGTTAAGGGGATCTAGGTCGGCGTGCAAGAGAAAAAGGGTCTAAACTTCAGTGCACGCGGGAGCACCCCGGGGGAATGTAAAAGTAACTAGGGATGCTCACACGTTGACGTAAGAGTAGGAACGCATTAGTTACTAGCCAGCAGTCTTAGAGAGAGGTCGCATAGAAGTCGTCATCTAGTATGTTGAGTTAGCTGGACCTCTGTTGTTTGTCTACGATATTTAGAGTGGACTATTACTAAGAGTCTGTAATCTTGAAGTAACTCCAATAAATGTTATACATCGGGAGACTGCTGGAGTTATGTTGTTCCTGAAACCATCTACTTCATCACTTCGCTGTACTGTTAAAGATGTCGACATAGAATATATTTGTGTACAGATGATATTTATATAGGCAAGTGTAGACATAGAGCATGTTTCAATGGGCAAGTGTAGGCAGACCGTGTTTGTGTAGTCAAGTGTTGACATAGACCATGTTAGTGTGTGTGTGTCAGTGGAGACGTAGACCATATTTCTGTAGGCAAGTGTAGTCATAGACCATGTTTTAATGGGCAAGTGTAGACACAATGTTTGTATAAGCACTTGTAGATAATTATGTAGGTGAATGGAGACATAGACCCCACTTTTGTAGACAAATTAGACATAGACTGTATTTGTGTAGACAGATTAAATGTAGACAATATATTTGTGTAGGCAAGTTCAACAAGTTGACATATTTCAGATGGAGGATGTGGACAAGCTGTCTGTGATTCACATCAGTGGCACTAAAGGTAAAGGTTCCACTTGTGCCTTCTGTGAGAGAATCCTGCATGCTCGTGGCTACAAGACAGGTCTCTTCACCTCCCCTCACATGATTGAAGTACGAGAGAGGATACGGATCAATGGACGCCCCATCAGCCAGGATTTGTTTAGCAAATACTTCTGGAGGGTCTACGACAGCCTGGAGACAACCCAGACACAGGTACGCTCATCACATTTGACCTGTGTTTGTATTTGCAATGTGTGTTAGAAGATGAGGAACTGTGGTAGCAGGTAGTTAGTGCACTCGCTGGCGTTCCAGTTCAATTCTGCAATCTAGGAGGGTTTCTTGCTTTGTGGTTGGCCTAATAAACTATTTACCAGGACATTCTTTTTGGAGGGTGGTAGAGAGTAAGGTAGCCAGTATTGTACTGACCATGTGACTTTTTTAGCATCATTTGACCAAGAAAATACACACACATACATGAGTGTTCAGACAGATGTACACACAAATATACACTCACAAACATACACACACTTTTCCAAAACAAATACACATACACCCACTTATCCAACCTCCACCATACCATACAGTTAAAACTTGCACTTTTAAACTAATATAATGAGAGAGACAGAGAGAGATATCAATGTCCTTGTAGGAAATGATACACATGTCAACATTCCTCCATGTTTAGTATTATGCTTTTGTTTACCTGAGCTGTGGGTATATTTTGACCTAATTTTAATCACTGCTGCCTGCATGCTTTAACATTTAAGATTACTAATTCTGGTTTCATCTGGTTGCATTAGTCACCTGGTCACTTATCAGATATGCCCTTGTTTTATTATTTTGTCAATTCCATACATATGAGTTTGTATGTCAGGGCTAGGATTTGTGGATTAACGATTGTTTCTACTATGTTTGATAATGATGGTTAGATATGTGTGGGGAGTACCAGAGATAGCATGGACTGTTGGGTATGGTAATTGTAACTTGGTCTATGGTAATTTGGTGTTGGCTTTGGAAGTTGGTTTATGGTAGTTGGATATGGAAAATTGAAAATGGCCTATTGGGCGTTGGGTATGGTAATGTGTCAGATATGGGTGGGGAGTACTCGAGAGAGTAACTTGCTGTTGGATGTGTGGGGATGTTGTTGTTATAGGGTATGAAAATTGGGTGTTGTGTGTGTAGGGAGTACAGGGTATGGTAATTGGATGTTGAATGTGTGGGCTGGAGTATAGGATATGGTACTTGGGCATTGGATATGTGGGGTGGAGTACAGGGTATGGTACTTGCGTATTGGATATGTGGGGTGGAGTACAGGGTATGATGCTTGGGTGATGGGTGTGTGCAGGGAGTACAGGGTATGATGCTTAGATGATGGGTGTGTGCAGGGAGTACAAGGTATGGTGCTTGGGTGTGGAGTACAGGGTATGATGCTTGGGTGATGGGTGTGTGGGGTGGAGTACAGGGTATGATGCTTGGGTGATGGGTGTGTGGGGTGGAGTACAGGGTATGATGCTTGGGTGATGGGTGTGTGTAGGGAGTACAGGGTATGGTGCTTGGGTGATGGGTATGTGTAGGGAGTACAGGGTATGGTGCTTGGATGTTGGATGTGTGGGGATGTTGTTGTTATAGGGTATGAAAATTGGGTGTTGTGTGTAGGGAGTACAGGGTATGGTAATTGGATGTTGAATGTGCTCTCTGGAGTATAGGATATGGTACTTGGGTGTTGGATATGTGGAGTGGAGTACAGGGTATGATAGTTGGGGGAGTATCGGGTATAGTGATTGAATATTGGATATGGGGTGGGGGGGGGGAGTACAAGGTATGGAAATTGAGTGTTGAATCTATGTGAGGAATGTTGGGTTTAGTAATGGGGTTTTGGATATGTGCCGGGAATATTTTATATGGTAATGTCATGTAGAGGAGTACTGTATGTAGCAAAGTGTTGTTGGTTGTGTTTAATAATTGTTGGATGTGGTAATGGAATGTTGGATATTCTTGGGGTTTATTGGGCATAGTAATGGAGAGTGTTGAATATGGTAATGGGTAATTGTATGTCTGGGGTGTGTTAAATATTAAAATAATAGAGTAAAGAAGCCTTTCACACATCTTAAAGCACATTGAGACCTGTGCTAGACCCATATTTATATAAACCAATCGGCACTGTGTGGGAGAAGTGGTCTATACGAGTCCAGGTTATTTCAAGTAATCTGTGGCTGTCAGGGAGTGGAGGAGTTAGAAGACTGGTGTTGTGTAATACAGAGATCTTTCATATATATGGTGGTCCCTTATGAACAGGGGATATAGTTCAATCAGCACTGTGTGGGAGAAGTGGTCTGTACATTTCAAGTAATCTGTGGCTGTCAGGGAGTGGAGGAGGTAGAAGATTGGTGTTGTGTAATACAGAGATCTTTCACATATATGGTAGCTCCTCATGAATGGTATATAGTTCTCTTGGCAAGGTTCTAGATGCATCCTGTTCTATTTATCTGTGCTGCTACCTTTGGCTCAAAGGGCTGAATGTAAGATGGGCCTGCATGCCCAATTTGTGACCCTTTGAAAATACAGTTTGTTTGTTCATAGTCTTTCTTTCGCAATACATTTACCACCTCAACTTCTTGAACGTCACTAACTTATTCCACAATAACAACGAACTTTTCATGGCATCAACAGAAGCTAATTTAGTAAATCTTTGAAACATTGCTATCAACTACACACATCAATGAATAAATCACTGAAACATTTCACCAGTACGCTAATCAATAATAACTTCAATTAAACATAACCAAAATGAGCTGTAGCTTAACCCTAATGGGTTACAGTATTGTTAATGTCACGGCCCTCTACTTATGACCCAGACAGGTCATGACACCATTTAGGCCAACACTGACGGCTGAATGGGTTACCAGGAAATGTTTAGGGAGGTAAAGGTGGTCCACGTGATACGGATCATGTCATCCACTGAGAGCCGATTAATCTAACTAAATGTGTCTTGCACCATATGCCCAGTGTATGTAAAAGTGTCATTTATTTTTATGTTATATATTCTAATATGCAGGCTCTGTGGCGAAGGGGTTACAGACGCAGTTCGTAATACTGTATACTTGCGTTCAAAAACACAGCTGCATGTGATTTGGCAGAAGACCGCTTGCTGTGGTTTTTTACAAAATGGTATGGGTGCTGGTCATTCAGAAAGGAATGGTAAACTACTGAACGTAAACTTGTCAAGAGGATCACAACAGCACAAAATGTTGGTGTTGACTTAACGTCCTGTAAAGGATATGCAACTAACTTTTATATTCTAATAAATAAAATGATATGGGTTAAAGTACAGTAAATGTGTGTTTGTATAATAAACATTTAATAAAATAAAGATGTTTTTATTGTTGAGTGCTGATGAAGGCTATCTAGCTGCAACATCTGTTCTGTCATGTGTTTTAGTGCTTTTTTTTTTGGGGGGGGGGGTCGTTGAGTTATTGTGTAGTAATTGAGGGACTGTGAAGTGCTATAATTGTCCTCAGCAAGGCACTTGGTGGTGATGGTGATAATGATGATGAAATCAGGCACTTGTTAATTGTATTTTAAATGGCATTCATTCTCTCTCGTTCTTTAGATCGGAGTGGGTGCTGACGATGGAGGGGGAATGCCGCCATATTTTGCCTTTCTTACAGTTCTTTCCCTTCATGTGTTCTTGTCGGAAGGTGTGGATGTGGCCGTCATGGAAGTGGGCATTGGGGGTCAGTTTGACAGCACCAACTTCTTTCGGAGGCCAGTTGTGTGTGGAGTGACATCCTTGGGGTTAGACCACACTGCACTTCTGGGTAACACGATCACAGACATTGCATGGAACAAGGCAGGAATATTCAAGGTAATAGTTATTCATAGATGTGTAGTGAAGAAACACAATATGTCTTCTAAACCTGTTAATCTTTTTAAAAAAATGGGTTATCGGTAAGGGCATCAACTTCATTGCACTGGATTCTATCTTGTATGGTTCAGTCTTTCTGCAGAGTGGCCTCTCGAAAGCATTGCACAGCGCACAAACTCTGTAGCTCCAGCAAAACTGGGGTCTCCAAACAATTCTGCCCATGAGCTGAATGAGAGTCTGAGAATGAACCCTCAACCTTCTGAGTATGAAACAAAGGGCTTTGCCACAGAGACCAGTGTTTAAAATATGTCTTTATTGATAGATTTCATCTTGTGAAGTGTTTCATGGTTTACAAATTGTAACATAATGTGGAGTATATCCCATAGTCGGTACTGTCATGGGGGTATGGATTGTTAGGCTTTCACATATTCTAGGCCATGGCATATTAGGTGGTGTGTCCCCTTCCTTGTCTTCCCTTCCCAGACAGCTCATAGAATATACTGAACATCATCTGGTACCCTCAGAAGTCGTCGTGGATTCACTTGATGGTGAGGGATGCTGGTAATAGGGAAAGCTGACCCACATGCAAAAATTAGTCCTGTGCACTAGGCGTAGTAGCACATGTATAGACTCAGCTTGAGTTCAAAGTGAGTAAATGCACAAAAAAAAAATCTGATACCTATTTTCATGAAGCTGGTTTGACACCACAGGCGTATGATAGACCCTGCTTCTGCTCTGGCTGTGAACTTGGACCTCTGTCTTGGCAGGTAGGTGCACTAACCATTATACCAGTAGGTTGAATCAACCCGGGTGAAACTTCTGTCATTTAATGGTTGAATGTTAAAGGCAAGAGTCTCCAGTTAATTGCACTGGGTTTTATCCCGCCTGTCACCTGTCACGTGAGATTACTTGTGTCAGTAGCAGGTGTTTTTAAAGACAGGGGTAACATAGACTCATGGATAAGTGCTGTGTTCTCCATCCTTGTTGCAATGGATGCATGTATAAGTATTCTTATCTCCAACCTTATTACACATAGGCACATGAATAAGTTCTCGGATCATTCTCCAGTTGGTATTTGCACAAAATACATAAATTTTTATGTAATGAAGTTGTCCACCTGGGCATTGGGTGGAGTCAGTTAACATTGACATTCCTAAAGCTCACCTATGGAGGAAACATGACCAGCCTCAGCCTGATCCCAGCTGTTTGTGCTGTGCTGAATCATCATGACTTGGTTACGTTCTGTTCTATGCTTCTCATGTGTAATGTTCAGATTGGCTGGCTCTGCAGAACTTGGTGGAGTATTGATACATGACAAGGCAGACGTGGTTGGGAGCACGTGTACACCTCGGAGGAACAAATGGATTACCATGGTCTAGCAAGAATGAGACTGCGAGGAGTGACGAGAGGATCTTGCCGACGCTCAACGCTCAGAGGAAAGGCGAGATGGACATATAATCAGATTGCTACTGGTACTATTGGTGTTGGAACTCTTCGCTGGCTGCTGAGGATGGGAACGGAGCACTTATGGGAATGCTCTGAATGCTGTGATGTCGATTCCTAAATCAATCAATCATGTGTAATGTTCTACTACCTGTCTCGCACACCGCACTGGTGCCTGGGCTTGGAGATGGGAACGAGATCTCTGTCACGCAGTCCACGTTGAGGTGGTACTTTGGTACTGAGTCAGGAGTAAGTCTCTATGCCAACCTCACTTTGATACTGAGTCAGGAGAACAGTCTCTATACCAACCTCACTTAGGTACTGAGTCAGGAGAACAGTCTCTATACCAACCTCACTTTGGTACTGAGTCAGGGGAACAGTCTTTATACCAACCTCATTGTGAAAGACACATGAGCTTTTCAGGGCTTTAGCGATTCGAACAGCAATGTGCCAGACTTAAGAGTTAAAGCTCAGTCTTCAAGAGGATTCACATCCAACCAACCATCTCATGAAGTTGGCTTGTGCACATAACTGTTGTCTTACAGGAGACTGGGCACTTTATGCCAAGAATGCAGTGGCGTCTTCTTTGTTAGCAAGCACAACCCTGATTCCTTTACATATCTAAATGTTCATATTGTTTAGAAACCATAGTTCCAAGATGTGATTCATTGAAATCAATTTCCCCAAAAGAATGTTTTGCCAATTATAGAAAAAATGTCATGTGTTTTTGCAAAGCATGAAACCTGTGAAGTATTCTTAATGTATCCCCAGCCTGGCTGTCCAGCTGTGACTGTTCCACATGAACGAACAACATTGGAGGTTTTACTGAAGCGAGCTCATGAGATTCAGGTATGATTTTGCCACATTATAATAGATGAAACATGTCAGTATTATATATGTTAATGTTCACATTTAAGTGGCATATCTGTTATTCCTAGCTGACCGATATGTCTCCCCCATGTCTTTGTACTCCAGGGTAGAAGAACTGGTATGTGTCCCCATGTCTCTAGTACTCCAGGGTAGAAGAACTGGTATGTGTCCCCATGTCTCTAGTACTCCAGGGTAGAGGAACTGGTATGTGTCCCCATGTCTCTAGTACTCCAGGGTAGAAGAACTGGTATGTGTCCCCATGTCTCTAGTACTCCAGGGTAAAGGAACTGGTATGTGTCCCCATGTCTCTAGTACCCCAGGGTAGAAGAACTGGTATGTGTCCCCATGTCTCTAGTACTCCAGGGTAAAGGAACTGGTATGTGTCCCCATGTCTCTAGTACTCCAGGGTAGAGGAACTGGTATGTGTCCCCATGTCTCTAGTACTCCAGGGTAGAGGAACTGGTATGTGTCCCCATGTCTCTAGTACTCCAGGGTAGAGGAACTGGTATGTGTCCCCATGTCTCTAGTACCCCAGGGTAGAAGAACTGGTATGTGTCCCCATGTCTCTAGTACTCCAGGGTAAAGGAACTGGTATGTGTCCCCATGTCTCTAGTACTCCAGGGTAGAGGAACTGGTATGTGTCCCCATGTCTCTAGTACTCCAGGGTAGAGGAACTGGTATGTGTCCCCATGTCTCTAGTACTCCAGGGTAGAGGAACTGGTATGTGTCCCCATGTCTCTAGTACTCCAGGGTAGAAGAACTGGTATGTGTCCCCATGTCTCTAGTACTCCAGGGTAAAGGAACTGGTATGTGTCCCCATGTCTCTAGTACTCCAGGGTAGAGGAACTGGTATGTGTCCCCATGTCTCTAGTACCCCAGGGTAGAAGAACTGGTATGTGTCCCCATGTCTCTAGTACTCCAGGGTAAAGGAACTGGTATGTGTCCCCATGTCTCTAGTACTCCAGGGTAGAGGAACTGGTATGTGTCCCCATGTCTCTAGTACTCCAGGGTAGAGGAACTGGTATGTGTCCCCATGTCTCTAGTACTCCAGGGTAGAAGAACTGGTATGTGTCCCCATGTCTCTAGTACTCCAGGGTAGAGGAACTGGTATGTGTCCCCATGTCTCTAGTACTCCAGGGTAGAGGAACTGGTATGTGTCCCCATGTCTCTAGTACTCCAGGGTAGAGGAACTGGTATGTGTCCCCATGTCTCTAGTACTCCAGGGTAAAGGAACTGGTATGTGTCCCCATGTCTCTAGTACTCCAGGGTAGAGGAATTGGTATGTGTCCCCATGTCTCTAGTACTCCAGGGTAGAGGAACTGGTATGTGTCCCCATGTCTCTAGTACCCCAGGGTAGAAGAACTGGTATGTGTCCCCATGTCTCTAGTACTCCAGGGTAGAAGAACTGGTATGTGTCCCCATGTCTCTAGTACTCCAGGGTAGAGGAATTGGTATGTGTCCCCATGTCTCTAGTACTCCAGGGTAGAGGAACTGGTATGTGTCCCCATGTCTCTAGTACTCCAGGGTAGAAGAACTGGTATGTGTCCCCATGTCTCTAGTACTCCAGGGTAGAGGAACTGGTATGTGTCCCCATGTCTCTAGTACTCCAGGGTAGAGGAACTGGTATGTGTCCCCATGTCTCTAGTACTCCAGGGTAGAGGAACTGGTATGTGTCCCCATGTCTCTAGTACTCCAGGGTAGAGGAACTGGTATGTGTCCCCATGTCTCTAGTACTCCAGGGTAGAGGAACTGGTAGGTGTCCCCATGTCTCTAGTACTCCAGGGTAGAGGAACTGGTATGTGTCCCCATGACTCTAGTACTCCAGGGTAGAGGAATTGGTATGTGTCCCCATGTCTCTAGTACTCCAGGGTAGAGGAACTGGTATGTGTCCCCATGTCTCTAGTACTCCAGGGTAGAGGAACTGGTATGTGTCCCCATGTCTCTAGTACTCCAGGGTAGAGGAACTGGTATGTGTCCCCATGTCTCTAGTACTCCAGGGTAGAGGAACTGGTATGTGTCCCTATGTCTCTAGTACTCCAGGGTAGAGGAACTGGTATGTGTCCCCATGTCTCTAGTACTCCAGGGTAGAGGAACTGGTAGGTGTCCCCATGTCTCTAGTACTCCAGGGTAGAGGAACTGGTAGGTGTCCCCATGTCTCTAGTACTCCAGGGTAGAGGAACTGGTAGGTGTCCCCATGTCTCTAGTACTCCAGGGTAGAGGAACTGGTATGTGTCCCCATGTCTCTAGTACTCCAGGGTAGAGGAACTGGTAGGTGTCCCCATGTCTCTAGTACTCCAGGGTAGAGGAACTGGTATGTGTCCCCATGACTCTAGTACTCCAGGGTAGAGGAATTGGTATGTGTCCCCATGTCTCTAGTACTCCAGGGTAGAGGAACTGGTATGTGTCCCCATGTCTCTAGTACTCCAGGGTAGAGGAACTGGTATGTGTCCCCATGTCTCTAGTACTCCAGGGTAGAGGAACTGGTATGTGTCCCCATGTCTCTAGTACTCCAGGGTAGAGGAACTGGTATGTGTCCCTATGTCTCTAGTACTCCAGGGTAGAGGAACTGGTATGTGTCCCCATGTCTCTAGTACTCCAGGGTAGAGGAACTGGTAGGTGTCCCCATGTCTCTAGTACTCCAGGGTAGAGGAACTGGTATGTGTCCCCATGTCTCTAGTACTCCAGGGTAGAGGAACTGGTATGTGTCCCCATGTCTCTAGTACTCCAGGGTAGAGGAACTGGTATGTGTCCCCATGTCTCTAGTACTCCAGGGTAGAGGAACTGGTATGTGTCCCCATGTCTCTAGTACTCCAGGGTAGAGGAACTGGTATGTGTCCCCATGTCTCTAGTACTCCAGGGTAGAGGAACTGGTAGGTGTCCCCATGTCTCTAGTACTCCAGGGTAAAGGAACTGGTATGTGTCCCCATGTCTCTAGTACTCCAGGGTAGAGGAACTTGTAGGTGTCCCCATGTCTCTAGTACTCCAGGGTAGAGGAACTTGTAGGTGGAACCCCCCCCCCCCCCCCCCCCCCCCCCCCCCCCCCCCCCCCCCCCCCCGTCTCCAGCAGAGAAAGTTTAATCGATGGATTAACATCACAGCACACGGTTTTAACCCATAAGTGCTCAGTTTTCCTCCTAGCTCAAACCTGAGTCTGGAGAAACTCAGCTCAGTGCACGAACTCTGTATCACCAGCGAGGATCCTGAAATACTTTGGGTAGATTTTTAACTCGAAATTTTGCCAGGGCAGCGCTGTTAGGCTACTCTTATTTCGATTTCCAACTGCCAAGGGATTTTTTACATGCGCAACAATACACACGGGTGTCCGATCTCACTACCCAGAGACCAGGGGACATTTTATTACTAGAAGTGAAAGTCCTCCTACTGGAACCCACAGGGCAAATGAAATAGAAGGAAACCTAAAATCACATGGAGAAGAGAAAACAGACAGATCTGAGAAATATGGTGAGGGCATGAAGCAAGCTTCAGTAGATAGCACAAGACTCGACAGCCTGGCACGAGTTGGTTCAGTGCCTACACTCCAACAGGGGATAAAGGACTAAAGAAGTTTGTTTTCAGAATTCAGTGAAACGACACTTGATGAATTGTTCTGTTATGTTGATTTTCCCCCATTCTGTTTCTTCTTCTTCATTGGCGTATATATGTTCACATTACTTCCATTTTGATGCTTTCAGATTCCTCTTTACTTAGCGGCTGAAATGTCCAGGGAATGTATGAAAAGACAAAACATTCAACTGGGCATTGCTGGAGCCAAACAAGCAGAGAATGCTTCTTTAGCCATTCAGCTGTGCAACATGTGGGAACAGAATCACACCTCGGGTATGTTCATTTGCTGCCTGGCTTGCAACGGACATTGGTGATCATTGCTGTCCACTCCTCTTTGTCATCATATATTTGAATGAAGTTGTTTATATTATATGATTATAATCATTGGTTATATGGTCTTCTTCGCTCCTCATTCCCCATTGAGACATAGGCTGTCAATCAACTTACTCCAGGCCTCCCTATCCTTAGATCATGATTGGCTGATTTTGAAGCTAGTGTTCTACAGCGTGGCACGTGCAGCCAGCCCAAGACCCAGCCCTCTGTTGTTACCTCCTACGACACACATGGTGGGTTAAGTGCTACTATTCTTTGCTTTTCGTTAAGGGCCAAGTAACACACAGATGAGTTTATTACTTCTTATAGTCCATGCTGTGTGGCTTTGATGAGCATGTCTGTCCACAGCTTTGCCAATCATTTCTGATACCAGTGTTCCTCCAAGCCATGATGTCAGACTCTTCAGCATCTTTTGCCTTGGTTTCCCCCTACCTCTCTACCCCTCTAGCTTTCCTGTTGGCGCAACATACTCCAGCTTTCCCCATCTCATGATATGCTAAAGAATGTTGACTGCCTTCTTATCCGAGTAAACAGTTCTCTTTGTGAGTTAACATCTTTGAAAATAGTTTCATTACTTTTCTGTCTGTCCACAGTGTTTTCATCATTCTTCTGTAGAACAATTTCTTTGCAGCTTTTACATAATTCCTCACTAGTCTGCCAGTTGTCCGTGATTCACTTCTATATATCAGGATTGGCTAGATATAACTCTTAAGAGCTCTTTTTCTCGCCTGACTGACAAAGATAAATTGCAAACACTCATTATCTTGTGACATGCTGCTGTTGCTTAGGGTTGTTCTACATGTAACATCCTTAATACATTGTCACCTTTTGTTATGAAAGTCCTCACTAGTCTGCCAGTTGTCCATGATTCGCTTCTATACATCAGGATTGGCCCGATATAACTCTTAGGAACCCTTTTTCTCGCCTGATTGACAAAGATAAATTGCAAACACTCTTTATCTTGTGACATGCTGCTGTTGCTTTGTGTTGGGCTATATGTAACTTCCTTACTACATTGTCACCGTTTGTGATGGCAGTACCCACATTCTTGAATACGTTGACTTGTTTCAGGTTAGTTCCATTCACTTAGATGTTGTATATGGGAAGACAATTTTTATTTTGGTGTTAGCTTTCTTTCAACTCAAGTGTAGTCCGTACATTCTTCTTGTAGCATTGGACTGATATATGCATGTGGATTAGTTTTCCTTACTACCAGCCTCCCTTGCCATCAGGTGAACCCGCTCCGACTTCAGAGGTACTTGTAATTTAGGTCTTTATATCAAGGACGAGAATTCGACATTTTCGTCCAACTGACTGGTGTAAGTGTTGAACCTGCTACCTTGGCATTATTGTTTAAGAACAAGCACTCTTATCTATTCAGCCATGCTGACCTCCTTGAAAAGACATGTTTTCTTTATAATTACCTTTACTATTGGTGATTTCTGTACACATTATTTATTTACACAACTGATTGCCCTTGAGGCCAGACTGAGCATATGTGGGTGCATTGTGTGTATGTGCTGTGATGTTGAGTGACCTGGGAGAGAGAAGCCTGGTCCAACTTGTCAGTGCTGCCTTCGAGGTCTAGGGAGGAAATATAACCAGCTGTTCATGGCAACAGTGGGCAGAATTACTTTCAGATGTCTGCCACATTAGAGGACTGAGCATGCTTGGTAATGTCCAGTGTGGAGTGAAATCCTTCTTCTTCTCTTCCCCTATTTATCCGAGTGAAGTGATGTGGGGAGATGTCAAGATCTTTTATCTGCTCTTTCTAATTGCTCTTTGTAAGTTTGTTTTCATTTCTTTAAGGTTGTTCTTGATATCAACACTCCATCTTTTACGTGGTCTTTCCCTTGCTCTGTATTCATTATATTTCTTCAGTGTGGCTCTTATCATTCTTGTAAGTTGGCCAAACCATTTAATTTGTTCTTTGATGAAGTACATAACTGGTTTCAAACTTAATCATCTTCTAACTTCCTCATTCCTAATTCTGTCTCTCACAGTTACTCCTGCAGCTCTTCTAAGGTATCTCATCTTTGATATCATTTGATGTGATGTGACATAACATAATATAGCTGTGATTTTGATTATGGAATAACCAGACTAAAGTGACAACCTTTGCATTCCCCCAGGCCAGCCCATGGTGCCGCATGCTCCAACATCTGCCGGATCTGTTGAAGAGATTCCACAGTTGAAGATCTCTGAGGTTGATGAAGCAACAGTTCAAGGTATGCCTTGATGTTTATATTTAGATAACAAGATGGTGCTGTGAGTGAGGTGATACATGGAATGTTTGAGTGTACGTGTTTAATTAACCTTCATAAGATATCACTTTAAAGGTATGTTAGCCAACTTAGTTTATATGCTAGCTTGCTTGCTTGTGTTCGCTGGCTGTGAACTCCAGTGTGAAGTCCTGTATGTCGGATGAGGACATCCTGTTGTCCAACATCGGTGTGATGTCATATCTGACTGAGGTTTGCGTGAGTATCCGTTGTCCCATGTCTGGCTTTTTGGTGTGCAGACTGGTGGTTCCTCGCCGTGCAGACAGATACTCTCCGGCTTCGGAAGAATCAGCTATCCTACTATGTTATCCAGGACCCCAAAGGGACCTGTTGCCCAGGACGCATGACTAGGACATGTTATTAGGTCTTGGCCAGTATAGAACCTGGCCCTGGTGCCTTGGAAACACCTCTGCGTCCCACTGAGTTTATGTAAAGTAACCAATTATATATTGATCAGCCAGTCTGGAATGAGTAAAATAAAGGGCGCCTTTTCGTGCCATGAGTTATATTTGATATATGGTGGTAGCCCTGTATTTTTAGACTGCTGGCCATAGGTGGTTGATGTGGTCACTATTAAGCTAGCTGCCTTCACTTGCCAGAAAAATGTCTGGTTCATATTTTAGGTTGGGTTGAGTGGGGAAGTCCATGTCAGTAGAAAAAAAAGTGCTTTCCTGTCTGGAGTGCAATGATGATTTGAATTGTACACTTATATAAGCACAACTAGTGGAAAAGGCAAATAACTGTCTCTCATCATCATCATCATCATGTGCCATACTGATAAGGCCAGTCATGTTTCGCTATATCATACGATCACCAGAATTGTGGATCGGCTCTGTGTTCTTGTTTTGACCATGCAATGTGTTCCCTTCCCCTTGTTCTTTTCTCCTCCATCTTGCCAGTTGTCACACAGGTCTCTAGTTTATTATCTTATACATAATGTGCCCAAAGAATCTTAACCATCTACAGCTTATTTCTCTAATCAGTTTATGGTCTCTGCACAAATGAAATTTGATAGAATCTTGCAATGAATCAAGTGATAAAGCAGATGATTACCTCTTGTGCACAAGCTTGATTTCTTGTTTTTTGTTTTGTTTTGTGATTTCCTTGGTGAAGATGATGGGAATGTCATGACAATGTCATATATATTTCTTATATATGTTGTAAACTGGTAGTCTTTTGTCTTATTCCTGAAGATATAAAATAGAGCAAATAGACATAAGTTGATTCAGTTGAAAAACAGACACACATACATACCTAGGAATTTCATTCAGGTGAGCAGAAATCACAGTGAAATAAATATATAGTAAAAATATAAAATAATAATAATAAAATAATTTTAAGGAAATATGTCATGAGTAAGTATAACCACAACACACAAAGTTGACATGTTGTGGTTGTACTTATTTGTTACATATTTCTTAAGCGTTATTTGTTTTTATTATTATTATATGTTTTAGCTATCCATTTTTCCTATTGTGATTTCTGTTCACCTGGGTGGAATTCGTATGGTATGTACATGTTTCTGACCTTGCTGTATTTTCATAGGATGATCACATACTTATTTGTTCCATTTGACATTGTCATATCCTGCTGCAGTCGTGGAGGCCAGCATGGCAGAATGGATGAGAGTGCTTGTTCTTAAACTTCCAGTGTGCTGAGAGCGAGGTAGTGGGTGCAGCCCCTACACCGGTCAGTTGGACTAAAATGTTGACTTCTCGTCCTTGACTTGTGGATGTACATTACAAGTTCCTCAGAAGTCGGAGTTTTGCCTGCTGGCAAGGGACTCTGGTAATAGGGAAAGCTTATCCACATGCAAATATCAGTCCAGTGCACTAAACATAGTAGCACATGTGTGGTCTACGCTTGAGTTCAAAACAAGCAAATGCCAAAAAACTAATTTTTAATGTTGCAGTCGTGATTTCTCGTATCTGTTGTTATTCCTGGAGAATTGAACCAGTTTTACCACAGTAACAATGGCATTGCAACATACTGTCATAACTATATCTAACTTGTACTCACTATTGCCATACAGGGTTGTCATCGTGTGTGTGGCCAGGGAGAGCACAGACTGTACGTAGTGGAGACGTCACTTACTACCTTGATGGGGCTCACACAAAGGAGAGCATGGAGGTGTGTTTCTCTGTTCAGCTTTGATTCTGACGTGGATTCCCTTGTTTTGTTTCTGGTCGGTCACATTATTCTAACTTGTTGAATTATTACATAGTCCTGTTGGGGTTCTCTGTGGTGAAGTGGACAAGCTGTCTGCCTCGAGCTCTGAAGATACTGGGTTCGTTTTCAGGCTGCATTGTTGAGACTACGGATGTAAATTATTTCCTGAGATCCTTGGGGGTCATTGCTGGAGCTATGGAGTTTGTGCTTTTTGTGATGCTCTTTGCAATCAACTTGCCCTTCTGTGAAGAGAGACTAAACCAGACAGGGTAAAACCTGGTGCAGTGACGTTAATCTTCTAGCCTTTTACACTGAAGAGTTCTATTGTCAACCTACAGAGACGGTAGACAAGAACTCAATCTCAGTAAAACTCTAATAGATGATTCACAGTGTGATGAACAACAGAACTCAGCAAATCAGTTCAGTTTATGAGGACACCACTGTCATGAGCCACTACTCGCTGAGGGATGTACTGAGGAGAGGATCAAAGGCACTTGTGGACTGACCATTTAGATGCGCAGTGAGGATTCTCTGTTGACCAACCGGCTAATAAGATGGTGATTTCTTGTTCAGCAAATGGGCGAACCTACAGTCAAATCTGGAGCCTGGAACATCAGAAATAAAGTTTGTCATAACACATACCCACATAACAACAGAAATGAGATTCCTGAGAAGAATACTCAATGTATCAAGAAGAGATAAAATCAGAAATGAAGAAATCAGGACTAAAGTAGGGGTTATAGCTGCGCTGGATTTTATTAGAAGGTAGCAAGTCAAATGGTTTGGCCATGCAAGTAGGTTACCAACTAACAGTATACCACAACAAGCAAAGATGTACAGACCAGATGGGAGCAGAGGAAGAGACCGACCACGTTAATGATGGACGCAGGGAATAACAGTCCAAGGGAATATCGATACATGAAGCCCATAAGCGGGCACTCTCCCGCTGTTTATACTTCACCTCGACACCGCAAGGTACAAGAGGAATATGATGAGATAAGACATCCCTACACAAAAACCACCAGGCACCTAAATCAAGAGAGCTTAACTGACCACTCACAGAATATCGTGAACTAGTAAAATTTGTCCTTCAATTAAATCGTTACCAGACATCAATTGTCCCCACACAATGCTTTTATTGTGATAATTTAACTCCACTCATGGCTCGCCTTCTTTTATTTTCCTATGTGAGTGTAACATGTACAATGATGAACAAAAGATGAGTGATTGGAAGGGCCAAATGTAAGACGGGCCTGCATGCCCAATTTGTGACCCTTTGAAATTAAAGTTTGTTCACAACCCACTAATGGCAACGCCGATCGCATTCTGGTATGAACCTAAGGCCTATCCACGTCAATATGGAAGCACTATACTCGAGTTTCGCCCTCATTTGAGCTCGTCAGTAGTGCATATCCCTGACCGGATCCGGAAACAGTCCCGGATCACGCGTGTTTCCGGATCCGGTCAGGGATATGCACTACTGACGAGCTCAAATGAGGGCGAAACTCGAGTATAATGCTTCCATATTGACGTGGATAGGCCTTAGGTTCATACCAGAATGCGATCGGCGTTGCCATTAGTGGGTTGTGCTCAATATTTAAATTTCAAATCCCGAAACAACCACATAATCTAAAGTTTGTTCGTTCGTCCATTCATCTTTTGCCCTCTATACCCCATTGGAGGCTGTAGCCTCATATGATCATTGATTTGTGTCTCCTCATGCAACAAACAATCATGCATAAACAACTACATGTTTAAAACATGAGGCATTTGAGTAATGTTGCTTGCATTAAAAGATGTGGCTTCATAATTAATCTAAATCTGTTTTGGTTGTTTTAATTGTGTTGGCTTCTTGTTGTATGTCTTCCCAGGTCTGTGCTCAGTGGTTTAAAGAGACAGCAGAAAAGGACAGAAGGCTTCACAGGTATGTCTCTAACATTGGCCAGTCACAGTACGTTAAGTTTTATTCTTGTGCTGTCAAGAAATACAGAATCTCTCTTAAGTTTTCGGGCTTTTAGCTGTCGCTACCAGTTAACTTGAGTCTTGTAACTGTTGCAACAGTGTAACTGGAGGCTTATAACTGTTGCTACAGGCATAACTTGAGGCTTGTTTCTGTTGTTACAGGTGTAACTTGAGGCTTACAAATGTTACAGGTGTTGGTAAGCTGGTGTTTTCCAGATGTAGTTTGAAGCTTGTGGATAGTTTCAGGTGATAATTTTAGGGCTTGAAATGAGTGTTTTAAAGATGTAATTTATGGCTTATGAAGTTTTATGACTTTTGATGGTTTTGGTATTAGGTGATTTCTAAATGTAATTTAGTGTTTAGGAATATTGTTTCAGGTGTAAGTTTGGCCTAATTATTGGTGCTACAGTCGCAACATATGGGGGAATCTATAGTAGTTACTGCTGTACCTATATGTGTCTTATGTTTTTCCCAGACAGCGCTGAATAGCACATGCAAAGTCATACAGTACTCCACTAGCTACAAATACTTTCCCAGAGAGATTCTTCAGTGATAAACGTTTGCTATGCAGCTATTAGGGTACGGGTCACAAACAGGACAGCAAAATCTTCATTTGTCGCCCAGAGTTTCTTTCGAAGGGTCACTTCTGTGGGACAGATTTTCTCTCTCTGCCCCACTAGACAGAAACTGACTCCTATCTCTCTGCTGATGGTCATTGTTGGGTGATTGAATCCTGAGACTTAGTTGTCACTCATGTTCCCAACCTGGTACCAAAGTATCGCCTCAGAGGGGTTAGTGTAGCAGAGCTCCTTCCCCTCTCCAAGCCCAGAAACCTGCAGATTAGGCCATCCTGGTACTGGAAATTCACATCTGTGGAGAGGCATGTAAGGGAATAGCCAGGTCATGCTTCCACATGCTCAGACAGACAGGAGGAGGACATTAGGTCTATGATGGTCATGTCTTCTCCACAAGCTGTTGGCATATCATTGTCCACATGACTACAGCCCAGTGCTCAGAGAGAGGGAGCACTGGGGTCATAAATAATATGCTCCTACATTGTCTGGACATGCTTTCAGTGACAGAGGATGAAGAGCAGTGGCAATACATTTACTCATGAAATAATAGTTGTACTGTGGTAGTCATGACTTTCAGTGCCGAGAATGATGAGTAGTGGTAATAAATTTACTCATGAAATAATAGTTGTACTGTGTTAGACATGACTTTCAGTGCCGAGAATGAAGAGCAATGGTAATAAATTTACTCATGAAATAATAGTTGTACTGTGTTAGACATGGCAGAGAATGAAGATTAGTGGCAATACGTTTACTCATGAAATAATAGTTGTACTGTGTTAGTCATGACTTTCAGTGCCGAGAATGAAGAGCAATGGTAATAAATTTACTCATGAAATAATAGTTGTACTGTGTTAGACATGACTTTCAGTGACAGAGAATGAAGAGCAGTGGTAATACGTTTACTCATGAAATAATATTTGTATTGTTAGATATGACTTTCAATGACAGAGAATAAAGAGCAGTGGCAATACATTTACTCATGAAATAATAGTTGTACTGTGTTAGACATGACTTTCAGTGACACAGCATGAAGATTAGTGGCAATACAATTACTCATGAAATAACATTTGTAGTGTTAGATATGACTTTCAATGACGGAGAATAAAGAGCAGTGGCAATACATTTACTCATGAAATAATAGTTGTACTGTGTTAGACATGACTTTCAGTGACACAGCATGAAGATTAGTGGCAATACAATTACTCATGAAATAATAGTTGTACTGTGTTATGATGCTTTAGCCGTTCTTAACATGTTTCGTACATGTTCATTTGGTTAATTTTTACACGAACCAATTATGTTGTTGGGCCTGTACAGTTGTTCACATTTTTATGTATATTCACCTGATTATTTTTTCAGTTGGAAGAAGTGTGCACGTATACTGTTGTTTAACGCAACAAGTGACCGGGATGTTGCACCCCTTCTAGGCTGCCTGACAGTAAGACAGTTTTTGTTTGTGTGTGAGGGTGTCAATTTGGATATATATATATAACTAGCTGACCCGGCCCGGCTTCGCCCAGGCCCTGGCGGGGATCTATCTGTTTGTCTGTCTGTCTGACCCGGCCCGGCTTCGCCCAGCTCCTGGTGGGGAGCATCTCATTTAATTCATATAAGTAGTCATATAAGCTCCCGTTCCCGACTGTCTGACTCTGTCTGACCCGGCCCGGCTTCACCCAGTCCCTGGTGGGGAGCATCTCATTTAATTCATATAAGTAGTCATATAATCTCCCGTTCCTGACTGTCTGTCTATCTGTCTGACCCGGCCCGGCTTCACCCAGTCCCTGGTGGGGAGCATCTCATTTAATTTGTATAAGTAGTCATAGAAGCTTCCGTTCCCAACTATCTGTCTGTCTGTCTGTCTGTCTGACACGGCTTCGCCCAGCCCCTGGAGGGGAGCATCTCATTTAATTCATATAAGTAGTCATATAAGCTCCCGTTCCCGACTATCTGTCTATCTATCTATCTATCTATGTATGTTCAGCCCGTTCCCGTTAAAAATATAGATAGAATAGAAGAATAGATAGATTGATAGTAGAAAATATGATTGGAAGAGATCTATCTAAAGTAAACTTACCAAGATATCACGAACAGCCAATAAATGGTGGGCGGTGGGTTGACTGCAGAGTACTGCAAACGATATGCAACTAACTTTCTCTCACAAAAAATTCTTTTTTTTTTAACCAACGAAAATCTTTCGCAGGCCCGTCCTATATTCTGCCCTTCTTCTCTATTTCCTCTCATACATTCTTTCATTCAACATCTCTTATGAAGCAATTCTTTGACAACAAAAGAACAATAAACATTAAAATGCATGAAAAGTAACTCGTTGAGGAAATGTTTAACATGGGCATCATAAATACCCAACGTGGGTGTAACGCGCCATACATATGAGAATGTTAAAAAAAAATTAATGTGCTGTTGAAGAAAAATAAAAAGATGAGTTAGAAAATTTTCACTATTTAAATAGATGCATTATTTTTATGAAAACTTTGAAAATGCTTTAAAGATTATATCATTATTTATTATAACTCATATGCCTGTAAATAACTGTAGACAAAGAGTTTATAATTCTTTGAAAACAATGCAACAATCTATATATAAAATATATAGCAATGACATTAAAAGTTATGCCCCTTGAAATAACTTTTCTTGAGTTAAGTCCCCTCGCTATATATAAATGATAATGTAAATTTAAAATATTAAATTTTAGTAAGTAAATAGCTGATTGTACACTAACAAACTATGACAGTTGGCTGCACGGGAATGAAAAGAATGCATGTAGAAAATTTCATCTCAATCGGATGGACCGTTATCGAACGCATCAAATACATCCCTACTGACATACATACGCATATCGTCTTTTATATATAGAGATTGTTGTGGGTGTGTTAACTCATGAATTTGTTAACGAGTGTTAACTAAAAGGTTTGTAATTGTTAATGAGTGTTAACTAAAAGGTTTGTAATTTTTAATGAGTTAACTACGAGGTTTGCAATCCTTAGTGAGTGTTAACTAAAAGGTTTATAATTCTCAGCGAGTCTATCTCATGAGTTTGTAATTATTTAAACAAGGCAGCCATAAACAGTAGGTTGCACAAAGTGTTACCTGGTCAGTTTTGCTGCACTTGAGGTGCCTACTGCAGAATTATATATACATCATATGTGAATATACAAATCATATTTTGGCTGGAAGACAAAACACATAGTCAATGATACTGCTTGAATGTGGAGCATTTGTTATCCCCACAGTAATCATGGAGTCACTACATTGGTTTTAAACACCTAATGGCTTAAGCTTTGGCATATTTGAGTAATCTATTATTGTTCGTAGAATACAATAAACAAGGTGCCTTTGCTTTGTTAGCTTTATGGCTGCAGTTATTACCCAGTTATTGAACAGTATCATTGACAATGTTTGTTATTTTTTTCAACCAAAGTGTGATTCACCTATTCACTTGATACGACATATAATTCTGCTGTGTGTATGTGACAAGATGCAGCAAAATAGTGCAACCTGTTTATGGTTCCTCATTTTAATTAACTAAGGGAATGCATTATTTTGTTATTGCTAATAAGTGTAATTCCTTGTAATTCTGTAAGGGGTTTGTAACTGTTATTGTGGGGAGCTCAATAGGTTTATAACTGTTATTGGGTGTAGCTCAAGGGGTTTGTGCTGCCACACCAGTCATTACTATTACTGAGACGTGTAGTATTGATTTTTCATTCTTCCCATGCCTTTATAATGCATATCTTTTATATTGTTGCCGTTTTCAGTTAGCTTTGAATGATGTATGAAAGAGTGATAGAAGGGCAGAATGTAAGACGGGCCAGCGTGCCCAATTCTTAACCCTTAGAAAATAAAGTTTTGTTGTTGTTGTAACTGTTATTGGATGGAGCTCAAGGGGTTTGTAGTTAATGAGAATAACTCACAGGATTATTAATTAATAATGAGTGTAACTCAAGGGTGCGTAATTGTTGATGAGTATAATTAAAGGATTTATAAATGTTTTTAAGTGACACTTGGGGATTTATGTTGTTGAGTGTCAGAGGGTTTATAATTGCCAACGAGGGTGTGATTTTTAGTGATATGCATTTGAAGGAGCGCTGTTTTGTTCAAGGAGCTGAGTTAGCGCAGTCATGCATGCCTGCTGTCCTTGTAGTGGTGTGTTTGAATCTTCATTGAGGCACAAATTTTAATTGACCAGGGCTTCCAGGTCAGGTGGATCCATGAAATGGGTACTAGGAAATTATATGGGAAGTAAAGGCTGTGCCTTGGTAGCCCTGGGTGGAATGTAAGAGAGCAGATTAAACAACACTTTAAAGTTCCTCTGTATCCTAGGGTAGAAGTGGACGGATTAAACAACACTTTAAGGTTCCTCTGTATCCTAGGGTAGAAGTAGACAGATTAAACAACACTTTAAGGTTCCTCTGTATCCTAGGGTAGAAGTGGACAGATTAAACAACACTTTAAGGTTCCTCTGTGTCCTAGGGTAGAAGTGGACAGATTAAACAACACTTTAAGGTTCCTCTGTATCCTAGGGTAGAAGTGGACAGATTAAACAACACTTTAAGGTTCCTCTATATCCTAGGGTAGAAGTGGACAGATTAAACAACACTTTAAGGTTCCTCTATATCCTAGGGTAGAAGTGGACAGATTAAACAACACTTTAAGGTTCCTCTGTATCCTAGGGTAGAAGTGGACAGATTAAACAACACTTTAAGGTTCCTCTATATCCTAGGGTAGAAGTGGACAGATTAAACAACACTTTAAAGTTCCTCTATATCCTAGGGTAGAAGTGGACAGATTTAACAAAGCTTTAAGGTTCCTGTATATCAGTAGTTCCCAAACTTTTCAAGCAGAGGGCCATATCTACTATTTTCGATAGTTAAGCGGGCCACAACATTATAAAATGATAAAAGTCGTGCAATATCATTCTTACCTTACTTACTTTCGTCATTAAAATTCTAAACCTTTAAAGGCAAATGTGTCAGTACTACACTGCAATCATTTTTTGGTTTAAAATGCAAAGTTCATTTAACAATAAATGTTAAATCAGTTTCGAAAATCGCTATTAATGTAATTAATTTACAATTGTAACTGTTTTTCATAACCAGTTACTTAAGTTCAGATGCCAGTTTATCAATTTCTGGGCACAAATTTGTCGTGGCCAAAGTCATATGCGCAGCTAGGATACTGGTTTACCACTACGGCTAGGCATAAACATAAATTTCTCTGCCCAATCTTCATTGAATTCACGACAAGTAACGTCTTCATATTTTTAATTTTTACCATCTTGAGCATAGCCTTTTGCCATCTTGAGCATAGCCTACGATGGGTAGCGTTGTGATGTTCTGTTGTGATAATTTGGTGTGTCCAGTGTGTGCCGCGTGGTTGGACACCCGCTTCACACGCGTGATCCGGGACTGTTTCCGGATCCGGTCAGGGATATGCACTACTGACGAGCTCAAACGAGGGCGAAACTCGAGTATAGTGCTTCCATATTGACGTGGATAGGCCTTAGGTTCATACCAGAATGTGATCGGCGTTGCCAGTAGTGGGTTGTGCTCAATATTTAAATTTTTACCATTGTTTGATTTTAGATTTTCAACACTCATGTTTATAGGCTTTAACCATCCATCCATCCAGCCATCATGTGCCATGCCGACGAACGTGGGCGGTCATGTTTTGCCATCTCACTCAATCACCAGAGTCGTGGATCAACTCTGTGTTTCTGTCTCGACCATGCCACAAGGCCAAGCCATCCAGGTATTTACTTCTCGGTCTTCCGCTTGGTCTCTTCTCTTCGATCTTTCCAGTTGTCATCAAGTTCTCCAAGTCATCTCTTCTCATAACATGCCCAAAAAATTTTGACTGTCTACGTCTAATGATTCTGATCAGTTTACGACCTTCATTTGTTTCTTGAAGGACTTGTTCATTGGTTTTTCTTTCTGGCTTTAAATGTAATTTTTTATTTGGAAAAAAAATATATAATTTCAACACAATACTACCGACTCTGCTAAACAGTTGTAACAGACGACAACATGGGGTCTTGCGCACTCTAATTGGTCGACAAGGATTGGATATGGGAACTTCATAACGTTTCGTTCCAAACTGAACAGGCGCATTTGATAATATCTGAGCATAACAACCACGAGCAGAGTAAATTATCGGACGCTGACAGAGCGCTACGAGTGCATTTTTGAAATTATTAAAATATATTATAACGAGGCCTTGCGTGGAACTTTCTAACAACTGGCGGGCCACAAGTGGCCCGCAGGCCGTGATTTGGGAACCTCTGCTCTATATCCTAGGGTAGAAGTGGACAGATTTAACAACACTTTAATGTTCCTCTATATCCTAGGGTAGATGTGGACAGATTAAACAACACTTTAATGTTCCTCTATATCCTAGGGTAGGAGTGGACAGACTAAACAACACTTTAAGGTTCCTCTATAGTTAGTTAGTTAGTCGACAGATCATCCTCGTTGCACATCGAACCATCCAGTCCATAAGTGCTCGGATCCCCTCCTCAGCAAATCCTGCAGCGTGTAGCGGCTAATGACGCCAGTTCTGTGTTGGTTTATCAATCTTCTTTGGCTTCCTGTGTAGTGTTCTTGTTTGGCCACTCCTCTTTTAATTTGCTGCTCTCGCAGTCTGGCCATTGTTGTAGATTCACAGTCATCACTTGGTTCTCGCAAAAGTCTCACTTCTCGTAGAGCATTCAGAATGTCAGCCTGGTCCATGGCGCGTCCGCCCTCCACAGTAGCCTCACCTGCGAGCTTGTCAGCCCGCTCATTTCCTTGTACTCCCGCATGCCCTGGCACGAAGATGAAACTAATCTTTGCCAGCCGAGACCACTTCAGGGGCAGCAACCATTCTCTTCGGATCGACCCCTCCTCTATCCTCTTGATCATGTTCATTGAGTCGCTAAGGAAACAAGCCCTAGTGAATGTCTGTGTCTCGAGCCATGTTATTGCTTTACTTACTGCCATGACTTCCATGGTCAGGCTACTTGTGGTTTCAGTGAAAGCACCAGAGTCCTCCTTCACAATTCTCCCTCCGGCCCGAGCTGTAAAGGCCCATGAGCTTCTCACATGTCGGACGACCGACCCATCTGTGTAGATGACCGCGTCACCGTCTAGCGAATTCTCGAAAATCAACGCTTGTACTTCAGCCTCAACAGCAGCCGGATTTTCTTGTCTGCATTTTCTATCTAGTTGGATGCAAACTGAAAAGGATGTGCAGAAGTCTGTTGGCACTTGCACCCACTCCTCGCCAGGTTCTAAGTCCTCAAGTGAACACACCTGTTGAAGAATGTCTTCGGCTTGACCCATCCACGACCGTCCTCTTTTTAACCTGCTGCCCTTCACCTTCCTAATTTCACTATGCAGTGGATGTTGTGTGTTTGCGTTAATTCTGAGGTAGGCGCGTGCCCTGCAACCTTGTATTCTCTCTTCAATGGTTGGAAAATCAAGAAGGTAGCGCATCGCCCTGCATGCTGTATCTCTTGTACATCCAAGAATAATGTGCATAGCTTCATTCTGTATCCTTTCCATCCTTTCTATCTGCTTATGGCTGAGAGTCAGGATTGCCATTGCATACTCCAAAACAGACATGACCAGCCCCTCGTACAGAAGACATAGATGGCGCTGCTCACAGTTTGCTGCCGCCATCACCCGCATCGCTGCCACACCCCGCTTGGCCTTTGTTATCACCTGGTCTATGTGCACATTATAAGCAAGGCTTCGATCAAACCGTATCCCCAGGTAATTCATTGCCTGCGTTCTTTCCACCGTCTCTGAACACAGCATTACAGTTGGTGTTGGATTGTTGACAATATGATTATTCAACGAGAACCAAGTCACTGTTGCCTTTGTTGGGTTGACCATTGCCCCAGCTTCATCACACCAAGTACTTATGCGATTGAGTTCGGTTCGTAGTTCCACAGCAACCTCCTCTCTATCCTTACCCTGACGATACACTAAAACATCATCGGCATATGACAATGTCCTGCCAGGTCCAGTGATCTGCTCACTGGTGATTCTCACTGTGTAGGCGTTGAACAGTACCGGAGATAGTGGTGATCCCTGTGGTAGGCCAGGATATATTGTTGTTGGTTCCGAAGTCCAACTGCCACATCTAAAAACTACTTTCCGTTGGAAGAGGGCTGCAGCGATCCAACTAAGGAGGAATGGACTTACGTTTAGTTCAAGAAGCTGAAACATTAAAAAATCCAGTGGTACTCTGTTGTATGCGTCCTCAAGATCAATCGCTGCAGCAACGGTTTCAGTGCCTGAGTGGAAACCTTCATAGACATCATGGGCAAAGACTGCTGCATTGGTCCAGGTTTCTCTTTTTGGACGGTACCCACCCAGGGTAGGTGGGAAAACACCTTGCCTCTCTAGTTGGCTTGATATTTTCCTGGCAATTACCTTCTCCAGCAGCTTGCCTATTGTATTCTGCATGGTTATAATTCGATATCCCTGAATTTTTGTGTGGTCTTTGTCAGGCTTCGGCAAGGGAATCAGATAGCTGTGTAACCATTCCTCCTTGATGCTAGCACTCCCTATACTGTTGTTGTACATGTCTGCTAGTTTCTCTAGCTCATTGTCGGTACACCTATTTATGTCGTCGTATCTTATGCCATCAGGACCTGGAGCACTGTTTTTTGATCGTCGAAGCACAGCCTTGATTTCTTTCACTGTCACTGTGTCTTTATCCGAAGTGTTCTGGGCCTTGCATCTGTCTGAGGTGACCTCCTTGGCCAGATTTCGGCCTCCCATGTCTGTCTGGTTGCTCTGCTCAAGGTAGCGTTCAAAGAGGGCTTTGCCCTTGTCCTCGTCAGTCCTCTGCCAGATGAGGTCAGCACCTTGGAAGTCAGAAATGCTCTTATTCTTGACTACACCACTCATGCTTTTATGTAGTCGCCAGAACAATTTCAGTGACTTGTCTGTGCTTACTCTTTGACACACCTCTGCCCATCTTCCGCTTTTAACCACCGTGACCAGTTTTTTTAAATAGCTTACTTTTGTGTGCATCTCTCTTTCTAAGTGCAAGCAGGGACTAGGATGACCAGCTCTGTTCTTCTTGGCATTTTGCCATCTCCTCACAGCACTACGCTTATCCACCCAAGCCTTCTCCACCTCGAAACTCCACCACGGTGGCTGCTCCCAGCTTTTTTCCTGCCCTGAAACGTTCTGCGCTTGTCACGTCTTATTTTACTCCACATCTTGCCCTGTACTGTCATACTGGAACGTCTTTACCTTTAGCTTGTGCTGCCTGGTTCTGCCTTTCTCCACCAATATGCTGCAAGGGTGGTGGTCGCTGCCATGGCGTCCTAGGACACCCCATCTACACACTGTAGTGAGTGAAGGTGAAACTAGCGCCAGATCAATAGCACTGTCCTCATCGCCTGGACGGCTTGCTGTCCTGGTGACACAGCCACTGTTGATACAAACCAGGTCGATGGTTTCCAGTGCAGTCTCGAGCTCCTCCCCTTGAGTATTGGAGGAAGTGTTTTCCCATGATCTGCCTTTAGCGTTGAAGTCACCACAGAAAATAACATTTCTCTCGTGGCCTAATATGCCACTTAAGCACTGCCACTTCTGGGCGTCCACACTCGCATTGCGGGCATAAACATTAACCAACACGAATGGTATACTGGAATGAACTCTCAACGCCTGTATTTGTATATCGTCACTGTCCCAACTGGACATGTCTAGCTCTGACGCCACCATGCTGTCGCGAACGAGAATCGCCATTCCCAGATGTCGTCTGTTGTAGAAACATTTGAAGCCGGCAATTTGGAGTAGCTGATCGCCCAGTCTCGTCTCCTGGAGTGCTACAATGTTGTTCCTGTAAACTAGGGTTTCTAAAATAGAGCCCCGTTGTTTTACACTGGCACAGTTCCAATATAGAATACGGATGTTCCTGAGTCCTAGACGGTGACACTTGAGTCTAAAACGTCTCAAACCACCGCGCTTACCTTGCTTCTTTCTCCCTGCGCGGCTACCACGCCGCTTCGTTATGTTGACTGCTGACCGCTCGGAGAACACACGTTGTTCCGCCATGTTGAAAAAACGTAAACACAGACTGCTGAGAACCACACACGCTGCTGAAAATTCACTCAAGGATGGCTTCGCTCGATGCACGAACTCCGTAGCACCCGCACAGATCTTGAGTAGAAACTCCTGGTTTTACATCCTGGCACACCAATTACACGCAAGAGATGAATAAATCCATCCCCTACGCGAAAAAGTTAACGAACACAAAACAACACGACCGTCCGTCGCCATCTTGAAACCGGAAGTTAAGGTTCCTCTATATCCTAGGGTAGAAGTGGACAGATTAAACAGCACTTTAATGTTCCTCTGTATCCTAGGTTAGAAGTGGACAGATTAAACAACACTTTAATGTTCCTCTATATCCTAGGGTAGAAGTGGACAGACTAAACAACACTTTAATGTTCCTCTATATTCTAGGGTAGAAGTGGACAGATTAAACAACACTTTAATGTTCCTCTATATCCTAGGGTAGAAGTGGATAGATTAAACAACACTTTACGGTTCCTCTACACCCTAGCTTAGAAGAGCAAAGACTAATAATGAATGCTTACAATGTTTCCTCATGTTTTTGTTTTAGGCTTGTAACTTTGATGCTGCACTGTTTTGTACCAACATGTTGTCAGTCGTGGAGTCCCACAATAGACCAGGTTAGTATATGCTCCTGTGTTTCTTTCTGTTTTACTAATAATTATTCAGTTTTTTGTATTTTGCCTATCTGTCTCAGTCAGTTCATCACTGCTTCTTAGGATAATTTGTATTTGGGCTTGACATTTTCATAGTTCTTTTAGCCTTCTTTTTTTCTCCTGTTGTGGTATCTATATTTCTCTCACTTTCTTTGCCTATCTCTTTCTTTCTGTGTTGTTTTTTTCTGCCATTTATTTCCATTGTTCACATACAACACAAGGCATAGCACCCGATTAAACATTACACGTCCCTAAGCTTAGGATAGACTTAATCAAAACAAGATTAGCATACTCCACAACACTACTGTGGAACAACCTTCCACAACAAATCAAAGACACCACCAATCCATATACATACAGTCTCATCATTTTTAACACTATAATTTCAAATGACAATTAGTATAATAAACATTCTTCTAACTGCTACGATACATCTACCGTAGCTAATTATAATTACTGTGTCGAAAATTAGTTTTAGTGAGTCATGTATTATTGATTATTGCACATTTTCTATGCGTTTATAATGCATATGCTGTTTCTGTTGTCTAAGATTAGCTTCATAAACGATGTATGAATTAAATGATGTGTCAGAGGAGAGAGATAAGAATGGCAACATTTTTAATGAGCTTGCGCGCCCAGTTCTTACGCCTTTGAAGATAAAGTTGTTTCATTCTCTCTCTCTCTTCCCTTTTTTTAATTTCTTCTATTTTTTTTCTTGTCCATGTGCACAAAATTAATCATGAGCACACGTTTTACAACTTCCCAGATCAGATCAACAAAACCGTGACAGTTAACCACATGATAGAGAAAGTTGATGTGAACAAATCCACATGGGATGAATTAATCACCAAAAGCCGACAGCCCTCAAAAATAACAAAAAGCTATCCCAGCTTCAATGGAGGCATCCATCCTGGGACATCCTCCAGCAGAACAGATCCCCACAACCATCAAGTCTTCACCGACATCAGCACAAGCAGCAACGGCTTTATCTGTCTGGATCAGAACTGGAACCAGTCTCCAGTGTCAATGAAGTTTCCCTGCATCCTTCATGCATTAGTGTGGGCGACCCAAGGCAAGGACCCGTTAGTGTCGGCCAGGGAAGCAGAGTTTGTGGCAACCTCCATTCCAGATAGTTTACAGGAGGCTGTCCATCTGCAGATTCTAGTCACAGGCAGCCTTCATCTTGTTGGCGGGGTCCTTGGAGTTGTGGATCCTCATATGAATGATTAAATTCTTTTTTTGTGGTGGTTTTCTTTTACCCATTACCAAATTAATGCACAAAAGATTTAAATTCTTATCTGTGATGGCTTTTCTTTTACCCATTACCATATTAATACACAAAAGAATTAAATACCTCATTAACAAAAGAACGCCGACAGTAACACATTGCCTGAAATCCAAAGAAGGCAAACTTGTAATGTCAAAGTTCTGATTTTATATGCATGGTCAACATATGTGAAAGACTATACAAGAGTTAATGAGAAGAACTATTAGGTATTCTCAGTAACAATGTAATGGTAATAAGTGTTTCTGTGGAAAATACACAAACAGTTGGATTCTGCTATGGGACAGTCCATCACAATGTCTGTCCTTGTTAGTAAATCATTAGCTCGCAGTACTCAATGTGGTTAATTCCCTGTGAACCAAGAGGTGAATACAAGATTCTGGCGCTGGATAGGACGCACTGAGAAAACCTGCGGATAGTACAACTAGGCACTCTCTTGTCTGGAATACATGGGGTAGGCGAAATAGCGGGAGACTGAAAACACATGGAGAAGGGAATTACAGACAGAGATGAATGATATTGGGAGGGTGTGGAGGGAGCTGCAGGAGATAGTAAAAGATAGAGTGGCTTGGTGCCAGGGGAGCTGCGTGGTCTCGAGGTATGGTGTCCACCTCGAGTGCTGGAGGTCCCGGGTTCAAGCCTCGGTGAGGACCGGGATTTTTTTCGCGTGGACTTCTAGTAATAAAATTTCCCATGGTCTCTGGGTAATGAGATCGGATGCCCGTGTGTATTGTTGCGCACGTAAAAAATCCCTTGGCAGTTGGAAATCGAAAAAGAGTAGCCTAACGGCGCTGCCCAGGCAAAGTTTTGAGTTAAAAATCTTCCCAAAGTATTTTGGGATCCTCGCCGGTGCAAGGAGTTCATGCACTGAGCTGAGTTTCTCCGGACTCGGGCTTGAGTTGGGAGGAGAACGGAGCACTTATGGGTTACACCCGTGTGTCATGATGTTGATCCATCGACTAAACTAAACTGCCTGATGTGTGTTTGAGGGCCTGTGCTCCAGTGGAGAAATAAAAGTCAGAAAAAGAAGAAAACACAATGTGGTTACCCATGGCCATTCTCCTCAGCTGACTCTTTGATGTTGTCTCTTGCTGCAAATTGGCACAGAAAGAATAATGATATAAAGAGTCCGAGGATGTTGTCACCAATGTGACGTTTCAGCTGTGAGAGGAGTCAGCAAATTTATTCCAGGAATGTTCCCAACAACTGTGCAAACTTCAAGGCAGCGTATTTCTTTCATGAATGTAAATTCTCAAAAGAGCCATAAATTAGAGGTTGCACACTGTGCTACCTGTCATGTTTCCCTGCAACACATTGGGCGACCTAGTTCTTAAAGTTTCTTTGTTTAAGTTGACTGCAGTATGTATTTGTCGGAGTAATCTATTTTAAAGACAATGTTGTGTAAATGATTATTTTGTTACTGATTTTTAAACAGTAAGAAAATTCCGGAAATTTGTTGGTTCTGCCTTGTAGCAGAGCATATGATTTTATTTGCCTCTACAATTAGAGCAGAAGAACAGCAGCATGGACAAGAATTTGTCAACTATCTCTATGAAAACTGATTCTAAGCAGTTGTGTGTGTTTGTTGTTGTTGTTGTTGTACAGCTTGTCAGGAAACCGTTATCTGTTGTAATGAAACCACTACTTATTATAAATAAAGTAACCACTATCCATTGCAAGGAAACCACTAAACGGTTGTGACTCTATGCACAAAATTGGGATCTTTTAATTGTTATTCTGTTTGTGAAAATATGAGCTTTTTTCTTAGCTTGTGCCAAGGTTCAAGCCAGATTGTATCCAGATTTTGTTTTTATATTTTGTGTTGCAGTTATTTAGAACAATAAACAGATTAATAAATTCTGGTCTATAATATATAATTATGTATAATAAGCTTGTATAATTTGCATACTTTTAGATGTGTAAATGTTCTAACCAGCGAAGGTCATCATTTTAAAAGCTGAGTTATTGAATTGCTATATGAAGCTGCTCATAATGGTGAACTTCATCTAACCAGTGTTGTGGATTTGAGTCAGTGAGTTCGACTAACCAAATTACAGTTGATTTCTACGTTCGTCACTGTTAGACTGTTGAGTCTAAAAATGATAGATGAAGAAATGCAATTTATCCAGAGACCCCTGTAGGTCATCACAGAAGCTATGAAGTTTGTGCTTCATACATTGCTCCTGGCAGATGGCCTGCTGGTCTGCCGTGAGAGACCAAGCCAGGTGGCTTAAATCCCAGTGCAATGTAATTGATCCTCTCATCTTTGACTTGTAGACTGTGGAGTGGGAAAAAAGAATTGTTTCCAGTTTGGTAGAATTGTCTTTCTAACATAGCGGTTGTCTTAGTGTAGTGGTTAGTGAGATTACTTACCTAGGCTGTGGGCAGAGTTGGGCCTAGCACTGGCCGGATTTTGTTCTGGTTGGTGCATCTCTGAAGTTGACCTGACCTATTAAAACGTCTAGGTCAGAAGGTTTGTCTATTTATGTCATATTCAGGGCAGTCTTGGAGTATGTGATCCACTGTCTGCGGCACCAATTTACACTTGCACATGGCTGATGTGCCAATCTAATAATTCAGCCTTAAAACCATGTTTATTGCAAGTATGGACCACATATACATACGGTCATAAACAGGACAAAGGGATGTGCCAATTCCAACATGTTCTAATTGATTTTGATTGTTTTAACTTGAGGGTTTGTTCTTGATGGCTTGGAGAATTCATATTGGTTGTGCCACTTGCAGGTTGCATTTGTTTTTAATTATGTAACATAGGGGGTTGTAGTTAATACTGGCGTTGTTTCTGGGCAGACATAATTTTAGTTAGTGGGTAATTTGAGGGGTTATGATTGCTGTTATAGTTGTAACACAGGCTTTTGTAATTATTGTAGAGAAAGTTATTGGACTTGTGGTTCCTGGAATGAGTGGTGACTTTTTAGTAGCATAATTTATTTGTGACTTTGATTATGATTTTTTTTATGCGTGTTAACTACAAAAAAGGCCATTGTGTTATTTGGACCAATAAGGGAGCAAAGAATAGTAACATTATAATCTATCATACATGTCATAAGAGACAGCTAAGGAGGGTTGTAACTTTGATTATGAGTGCTCTTGTGTGTGTTAACTAAACAATGCCTGTGTGTTACTGAGATCCATATGGGAAGCAAAGAATAGTAACTGTAATCTATCATGCATGCCATAAGAGACTGTCTACTCATTCTGTAGAAAAAGAAAACTTTACTTGCAGAATGCAACCAGTCATGAACAAGTCTACAAATGGCTTGGTTTAAGTTGTTTGTGGGCCTGTGTTGTGTTGGGAGTTGAGGGGCATAATAAGGAGAACAATAACAAGATTAAGTTGTAATATGGCAGATACTAACGTGTAGTTATGAACTGTTCGGATTGCACGTATACTGGACCTTCCTGTAATGAGAAAGGGGTTATCAGTCCCTTCCTTGCTGCATTCCCTCCCTTCCTTCCTAGGCCATTTCCAGGAAATTATTCAGTGTCTACTGTACTAGGTAGACTTGAACCCAGACCATTGAGTTAGCAAACAAACAGGTTAGCAACTGTCCCAGTGTGGCTGTGATTTAACTATATAATGTGTAAATTGGTCTGTGTTGTGTAGATGGAGGGGTAGAGATTTTGTTATCTGTCAGAAAGGAAGAAATAAGCGGACATAAAGACAATGCGTATATTTCAGTGGCAATGTTTCAGTTTCTTGTAAATGTCTTCTGTGGGTGGCTAGAGACAACTACCACATTAATTCATCCAAAATATATTTGTAGAGTCACAAAGCTAGATTTGTGATAGATGGCTAGTTAGAAAAGTATAAACTTTGAACCAATGTTTGGATGGAATAATGTGACATGAATGAGGAAAATATCATCTCTGATGTGACGGCCATGTTGTGGCAAGATGGTGATGTTTATTGTTGTTGATTTTATTGCTCAAGTTATTGCTGGAACCCGGTGCCCAGTTGTTGTGTGTACATTAACATTGATGTGTTTGCGCTATTATGTTGATGCAGTCATGGGTTTTTATTGGCATGTAAAAACATGCGATGTCTGACTGGTTGAGTGGCCAAGGGTGTGCTCTTTCAGTGAAATTGTGATGTTGTTTGGAGTTAACAGGTGTCAGTCTACGGGTCCACCTCAGGCTTAGAACATACCTGTATCAAATCTCACCATAGGGCTGGGTATGTTTACCGGAACCGTTTCTAGTGGTATCACACCTTCGCCTGATGTCTTGGGTAGTGAGATAGGACTCCTAACCTCAGATAAGGGTTCTGTGTGCCCACTAAATATCCTCCGGCAGTTGGACATTCAATGACTAGGCTGTAAGGCTACTGCCCTGGCAAAAGAAAAGAAAACTCACAAGTAACTAGGGCCCATAAACCTGGTCATGGAATCTGTCTAGAGCAGTGGGGAATTCCCACCAGGGGGGAATTGTAGGGTTTCAAGGGGGGGAAATTAAGATTATTTCAAGATCGCATTAATACAAGAACCAATTACTTGATATTGTTTTTCCCTCCATACTTTACAGTTCTGTACTCCTCGCCCTTCTGAAATTCGTATTATAATGCAAGTAGACCCGCAAATCACGTTTTATGTAGGCGCCTACACTGGTTCTAGTATGTGTTATTAACTTTAGTTTATATTTTTACATATACTGTTGGGGGGGGGGGGGGGTTTATAGGAAGGAAATACGAAAGGGGGGGGGGGGGTAAAATTCTGAACATATGGTGAAGGGATGCATGGGCCAAAAAAGGTTGAGAACCACTGGTCTAGATAGTAAACCTTACACAAATGCAAGTTAAGTCATATATGCACATGTCAGAGGTGTGTAATTAGGTGTGAAACACTGCCCTCGAAAAAAAGGAACATGAAGAAAGGTTTAATGATGAAGGTTTGGTGTATCTTGACTAGGGACGGCTTCTAAGTGTTTGGTTTCTGCCTGCAGTAATCAAAGGGTGTGTATGCAGATTGTCCCTGTTGTGAGCTAGTTAGCTATATCAAATCTGTCCTCATCTGTGTTCATTAAGGCCAGTTACAAATCCAGTTTGCTACTCCAATGGACAAAACAGAGGATTCAATAAAGGAATGTGTTACCGTACACTACACTGTCATATGATGCCCTCACTAAATAACCACTGTCCGTATTCAGCATCCCAATGATTGGTGCTTAAAGATAGCATAACAGTTGTCTTGTCTGTCTCGACTTCGTGCGGGAATGCCATGTTTGTGTGATCTCCTTTTGTGTTATTTTTCCTGTTAAACTTCATTCATGCAAAGTGGATTTCATATCATTGTGATCATAATGACGCCGTTCAACTGATGAAATTGTTTTAATTTTAATATATGTACTATTATCAACACAAATGCTAATCATATTTTAACTCGGTTCAATGGATCAAGGAGTCATGGATAAACCGATCGCTAGTGATAGCTTAAACTAGCCAATCACATCACTAGAGTTTAAACTGCATGTGGTCTCTGCAATTTTGTCCCAATTGTTGAAATTTAAGACATGCAATTATGTCAGGCGAGGGGCAAGCTCTGTAATGGAGATATCGGGAGAGAGAGGTTGGACTGTTGTACGACCTGTGGTCACTAAGAATTACTCGTTCAGCAAAGAGAGAGCAGCAAGAAGCAAATTAAAGAAATGTTACCATTTTCCAGCACTATCCTGTAAACATACCAATTATGGACAATGTGTTTCAGTTACATTCAGTAACAAAATGCACTGTCAAGCATTTTAAACATGTCTACTTAAATACTACCAGCGTGACCACATCAGATACAGGAAAGATCAACATGATACACATGTGGAAGACAAAATATTGACTCTGCTACATACGATACATCTCTACGACACAACATCTACTACTAGTGCAAGGGCCAGTCGCTGTTATTTCTCAGTGGCTTGGACCAGTTAGGGATGGGCCCTGAAAAGAGCGTGACAGCCATCCTTACCAAAGGTACTACCAATGCCTGACACCCCGTACCCCCCGCAAGGATGATACCCCAACAGATAACAGATTGATAGAAATCTAACCTTACATTCCCACGTTCAAGCACTTGTTAAACAAACAGCAAAAAAAAAGTATACCAACTTGCTAAAATTAAAAATGTCCTTGATGAAGACACAAGGATGATATTCTATACTTATCACATACTCACTATTGCTCCAATATCTGAGATGGTTGTTCCAGTTCAATCGCCAAACAACTTTACTCACTCCAGAAATGGGCTGTGAGTTTAATTTATAGTAAACACGTAACTGACAATCCTAGCCTATATAAACACATTCAGTTACCACCACTCCGCAAACGCTTACTTTTTAACAATTCCAAACTAATTTACAAAATCCAACATCGTTTTGGTCCAAATTACCTTTGGCCATTGTTTAAATATAATGCGAGGCATAGCAAACGATTAAAAATATAAAATGTTCCGAAGCCTAGGATAGACTATTACAAAACAAGCTTATCATACTTTGCAGCTCAGATGTGGAACAATCTTCCACAAGAAATAAAAGACATCACTAATCCCTATACATATAATTGCAAACTATTCAAACACTATCTCAGTACAGACTACCTTCCATCTTTTTAATAATAAAACTAGCAAAATAGCCAATCCCCTATTTTTAGTACACTATGCCCCCCATAACTAATAACAATTGCTACATCAATCATTAATATTGGTGAGTCATGAAATAATGATTTTTGCACATTTCCCATGCTTTTATAGTGCATATTGTGATGATGATGTTCTCCTTAACCTCATAAGTAATGTATGAAAGAGAGTGATAGAAGGGCAGAATGTTAAACAGGCCTGCGTGCCCAATTCTTAACCTTTTGAAAATAAAGTGTGTTCATTCGTTCTTGTTTCTGTGCACACCTGCATGACTTGGACAGTAGACCCACACATGTTCCTGAAGGTTTGACACCTACAGTGACTGCCACTCATGTCACAACTCACTTTGGACATTCCACAAGATAGTAAATTATTTTACGGTCAAGTCGCTGATGTCTCATAAAATGCCGGATGTTAATTTATAAATCATAAACGTCAGTAAAACAGTTGTGTCTTTATTAGTATATTAGTATGGAAATTAATGGAGTTAGAATACTTGAGGTGTGTATAGTACAGGGGAGAAGTAATGCGTGATAGCACACAATGTGGGTTACACCATATTATAAGTAGACGGCACAGAATCTTAGTACATTGTACATAGCAGAGGTTGGCATGGTGTAGGCTCGAACGATTGTGAGGGACACTGGTAATTTTTCTTTTTAATTGTTGCATATCTTTTACAGGGCGTAGAGAACACTATATATGTAGGTCAGCATGGCCAAATGGATAAAAGCGCATGTTCTTAAACATCCGTTGTGCTGATGCCAAAGTAAGGGGTTCAACCCCTACACTGGACAGTTGGACTAAATGTGACCTATCGTCTTTGACTTGGGGACTTCTGAAGTACATCTGAAGTCGGAATGGGTTCGCCTTATGGTGAGGGACATTGTTAATAGGGAAAGCTAATCCACATGCACAATTCAGTCCAGCACTACTTAAAGTTGTGTGTATGGTACACTTGAGTTCAAAGCTAGCGAGGCCCCCAAAAATATATGTGAGAGAGAGAGAGATTGGTACAATATCTCAAACATGATAACTGACGTCACAAGGCTTGCACTATAAGAAGCACAACATGTGGGTAACTATGTTATATATATATATATATATCATCAAGTGCCCTGCTGGGTGGCGTAGGCGTTCTTGGCTCTCCACAAATCTCTGTCTTTGGTTTTCTGGATCAACTCTGCTGCTGATATTCCTCCATGCCACCGTCTCAATCCATCCGGCATCATTTCTCTTGGTCTGCTTCTGCCTCTCTCTCTCTCGATCTTTCTAGTTGTCACGATGGTCTCCAATGCCTCTCTTCTCATCACATGACCGAAGAAAGACGTTGTCTCTTTTTTATTGTTGTATATAATGCTCTAGTTTCATTAGCCTGTCTCAGGCAGTCATTGTTAGTTACTCTGGCAGTCCAAGGAATTCGCAACATTCATCTCTGGAACGACATCTCTGTTGCTTCTAATTTCTTCTTAATTTGTTCCATTTGCATTCCAAGATTCACTGCCATACAGCAAAACTGGTTCTACATAGCATTTCAGCACTCTCTTTCTTTACATTCATTGATAGTGACTTATTGCATAAGATACTCTCCATTTTCTGAAATGCAGCTTGTTATAAAAGTCAAGATGTGTTTACTCACATTGAGAAGTGTTGGGTATATGGTGCTGGCCCCATATTTATTTAGGACACTTGCTGGGTGACGTGGTCAGTGTCATGCTTTACTTGCCAGAAGATTTCCTGGTACCTGGTTTAGATTGGGAGTCTCTGTGGTGAAGTAGTCAACCCGTCTGATTCGGGCTCCGAAGGTTGTTGGTTTGATTTTGGGCCGCGTCCTTTGGACGAGTGCATTTTTTGGAGACTCCTGATGGTCATCGCTGGAGCTACGGAGTTTGTGCGACGCTTTTCGCGCTGCGGAAAGAGACTGAGCCATATGGGATAAAAACCTGATGCAATTTAATCGACTTTAGATGGCCTGAAAAACAGTCATTATTTTGTACTTCCCCGTCTTGAAGGAGATTCAGATATGGCCAGCAGGCAAGCGTGTGTAGTACGGATACTACATTCTGAACTTGGCAGCCAGCGTAAGGTCACCATCTCGCATGAATACCATCTCACTTTGGAGTGCCCGGAAACGAGAGAGCTGGAAGGAGCAATAGAAGAACCTGATGTGCCCGTTACATACCACAAAAGAAGTCAGAAAGCCAGCAAAACCTGGTCAAGACGACTACCACGTTGTGGACAGACCAGAACAAGTCATTATTCTGTGTCTCAGAACAGGACACAATATATTACGCAATCACATGTATACAAAATTCAAGATTGGTGAATCAGCCATGTGCACATGTGGATTGGCGTCGCAGACAGCAGAGCACATACTCCAAGTCTGCCAAGAATACGACATCTAAGCAAACCTTGTGGCTTAGAGAAACAACAGAGGAAGATAAACTCTATGGACCACTGAGTGAAGTAAAATGTACAGGTAAATTCATATACGAGACAATATTGCAGTTATTGACAACTTTCAAGGGAATGAAAGAAGAAGGCATGCGTGCTAGCCATGCAATACCGCGACTCCCTAGTTATGTATGTAAGGCTGACATTATTCAGTCCGTGTAGGAAATAATCATTCACTCCACTTCCTATGGTTTCAACAAAAGGGCTGTTACTGGAAGCCAGATAAACACAGTATGTGTAGAGCATTTGACGAAAGGAAAAACTCACAAATACCAGCACACGTTTTAACCAAGGTTGTAATCAAGAAATAAACAAGAATAGTGTACTAGCCAGAAAACTAAAGGCAAACACAATCACAAATATGTAATCCACAGTAGTACACACATTGTGAATTCCATATCTGTGGTTGAGATTCAAGTTATATTTTCGGTGGAGGTCACCAAGGCTGAAATAGATAAGAGGACTCGTTCTTAAACATCCGGTGTGCCGATTCCGAGGTAGCAGGTTCAGTGACTGCGTTTTCATTGTTCTATCAGTTGGAAATCGAAAAAGAGTAGCCTAACGGCGTTGCTTGGGCAAAATTTCGAGTTAAAAATCTACCCAAAGTAATTCAGGATCCTCGCCGGTGCTACGGAGTTCGTGCACTGAGCTGAGCTTCTCCAGACTCGGGTTTGAGTTAGGAAGTGAACGGAGCACTTATGGGTTGCACCCGTGTGCCGTGATGTTGATCCATCGACTAAACTATAGATTCAGAACAGTTTCTCCACCTACATTTTCTATTGAGTTTGTTCATGATCGATCTGTTTACTCATGCCACCCGGCGTTCCTTGTGTAAAGTTCTTCTAAGTATCTTGGAACTGTTTTCTTTCCTTATTTCTAATTCATTCTATGCGTTCTTTTTCTCAATACCAGAAATGTTTTCTATCATCTGAAGCAGGTGCTATTGTTCTAATAATAATTCAGCAATCACTCAAGCGGTGCGGTGTCCCATTTGCCTCCTAATCCAGAGATCCTGTTCTCAATGGCTCTGGAGGCGGGGATTTTAATCGGACAGTATATTCCATATCGACCCAGCCTTATAAATATTGCTTCAAGAAATTTCTGACACGTGCATTGCCGCCAGCGGCATATTTATTGATCACATCGACAAACAGTTGCCATTGGTCTAAAATTATCCACAACATTGCTATGGCAGGCAAACGGGGTTTATAACTTTTTTTTTTAAATCGCACAACATTGCTATGGTAGACAAACGGGATATAGTTATTATTATTATTATTATTATTATTATTATTATTTAAATCGATGACGCGGCCTCTACACAGAGAAGGTTGGCTACAGTGCATCTCCAACACTAACCATCTCGCGCTGGTAGCACATTCTGGCAGCTATTCGTCAAATATCTTCATGTATTTTTACACGTATTTCGCTGTCGACCTCTTTTTCTTCTGACTTATATTGTATAATTTGTATGAGAGTGTCTTGTCTTCTAATGTGAGCATAATTGTGGTCTTGTGTGTGGCAAGATCCATTGTCTTACAGCCTTGTTGGATTTCTAACAACAGTCCACTGAACACTACTGGTGGGTTTGCTAGTCTGTGTACGTTTTCTTTTCCTCGGTATTTAAATAACTGACTTAGCATTTGTGAAGAGAGCTATATGTTTCTTTGATTTCTTTGTGTTAAATCTTTTTCATCTCTCTCTCTCTCACTGTCTCTCTCTCTCTCTCTCTCTCTCTCTCTCTCTCTCTCTCTCTCTCTCTCCCACTCTCTCTCTCCCTCTCTCTCTCTCCCACTCTCTCTCTCTCTCCCACTCTCTCTCTCTCTCTCTCTCTCTCTCTCTCTCTCTCTCTCTTGTAGAGACCATGTGTTGCCGATGCAGCATGATCCTTCTCTCGGCCTACCGAGTTTACTCCAAGGGAAAGGTAACATCTATATATTTGGAACAAGACAAGCTGCTGGATTACAAAGCGAGAAATAGTCTAACTGTCCGCATGTTGAGTTTCGATCCTAAACCAGTTGCAGACCAAAGCTTAGTACCCTCGCTACCGACTATGCGCATCATCAATCATCATCAAGTGCTCTGCCAGCTGGCGTAGGCGTTCATGGCTCTCCACAGATCTCGGTCTGTGGTGTTCTGGATCAACTCTGCTGATGATATTCCTCCATGCCACCGTCTCAATCCATCCAGCATCATTTCTCCGACTAAGGTAGTTAACACTAAAAGGTGTTAGAATATTCATTCAACCATGTGAATTATTTATTTTCGATGGTGATACTCCATTCGTGTCGTTTGTTGTTGATGCAGATTTTTCGCCGAAACGTTCGCGTGTATATGCGTGTGTTTTTCTTTGTGTTGAGCTTTCTAGTTATATTTTGTGTTCGTATTTCTGCCGCCAGAACCCGACACGGTTTACCAAGCGGTCATAAGCCGGGTCTTGTTTCTAGCCAAAGCTTGCTTCAACTGCACTCGTTGCCAGCTTCTCTTAAAGTGCGGGCTTTACGGAACCAAAGATCAGACCAGCGGTCGATTTCGGAAGATGAGAGGCCGTAATTATGCGCGAGATTGAGTTTCGTTTACAGCCATAGTTCCTACCGGGTTATTCATTTCAGGTCGTCTGTTTTAAGTCATATTATACATCGGACAGTTGAGTATAACGATTGCTGTGTTTTCTACATAGATAGTGATTAGATTAGAAGCAATGTAGGTTGCAATAGAATAGATATACTGCTGTGCCGTTGTGTCGATTTTTCATGCGAGAAATTTCCGTTCATCGACCTAGACATCGATGTTGCAATGAATAATCAAACTGTGGACAAAGCTAACAGCTCACAGCGTAGTGCATCCACACGTTCAGATGATCGTGGCTACGACTTTGAAGGTTAGTAAGCCAGAGTTGATGCACTAACACTTACCACTGGCATTATCTGTCTTTTTCAGCGCCATCTTTTACGTGTGTGATATAGTAGTTAATGCTCTTGCTTACAAGGACTGGTGGCCAAATTCTAATTTTCGACTAATGTGTCGAGCCAGCCTTGTGAACATAATTCTTTAAGGGAAATCTCTGGGGAGAGGAAGGGAACTAGTCACGGTACCTTATAATGCCATGGCTAGAATGTATAAGCGCTGACACTTCACCACCCCTGCGGCAGTTTCTACCACGAGATGGCCTTTACTTTCTTTAGCTTCCCTTCAGCAGTGAAAGGTGAAACCCCAGTCCAACAGTTCGTCCTTCTATCTTTCCCTATGTTAGATGTTGTCTGTGGTAGGTCACCCGTATCCCCCGTGTGTCACCAGGCCCTTATCGGAAGCAAAGAATAGTATCACTAACCAGCCAAAAGGTAAGCTTGGCCGAATGGATAAGGTTCCTAAACATCCGGTGTACTGAGGTTGAAGGTTCAACCCCTACACCGGTCAGTTAGACTAAAATGTTGACTTCTCTTCCTTGTCTTGGGGACATAAATTACAAGTAAATCAGAAGTCAGAGTGGGTTCGTGGTACGACGAGGGACAGTGGTAACAGAAAGGCAGAGATAACTACCTGGGTGGCTTGGCCACATGTCAGAACCGAGACAAGAAAACAGACCCGATCCAAGTCATGGTCGTGTGAGATGGCGAACCAGCGCACCCGAGTTTAATGACTTGGCACATGATACGGATGAGTTCTGTCTACAGCCACCTACCCTACCCCTGTAATCATTGTGCCAGTAGAGTTTTCATAACAGTGAAATTCCCAGCAATAAGAAGAAACGGGTGAGGCAGCGTTGTCGCACGACACAGGAGGGCGGTATAACCAAGCACCCGAAGAGGGGGGAGAGATAATGACAACACAGAGAGAGAGAGAGAGAGAGAGAGAGAGAGAGGAGAGAGAGATAACGACAACACAGAGAGAGAGAGAGAGATAACGACAACACAGAGAGATAACGATAACACACATATTATTTATTATTAGTTATATATATGCGTGTGTGTGTGTGTGTAAAATGACAACAGAGAGATAGAGTGTGAGATGGAGAGAGATAACGACAACACTGATGGAGAGAGAAAGAGAGTGAGAGATAACGACAACAGAGAGAGAGAGAGAGAGAGAGAGAGAGAGAGAGAGATAGAGAGAGAGATAACGATAAGACAGAGAGAGAGATAACGACAACAGAGAGAGAGAGAGAGAGAGAGAGAGAGAGAGAGAGAGAGAGAGAGAGAGAGATAACGATAACACACATAGAACTTGCCACAAGTATTTCCTATAGAGGCACACAGTTAGAGCGGATCAAACTATTCCAGTCTATATTTACTTGTGGACCATAATTAATGCCACAAACCATTATTGCTAACGTAGCTGATTGCTGCCTTTAACTTGCAGATTACTCAGCTCTAAAACTCCAATTCCACTTCTGCCGTCCAGTGGCCACAATTTAAACCTATGTTTTTTTCCCTCGTACCCTCAAGCTCGACCATGCCTAATTGTTCCTGCCGGGTCTTTTGGGTTTAATGATATCATTGGTTTTGTAATGTGTGCAAACTGTACGTTTTAATTCTTAGGTCCCGTGCTTTGGCGTTCAGGTCGTCAAGTCCCCCAATAGGGCTTGCAGCCGTCCCAGGGTCTCCGTGGCTAAGTGTTAATGTCACCTGCCTCGCACTACGAAGATTGTGGGTTCGAGTCTGGATTCCAAGTCATATGGGATAACATCCTGTGCAATGAAGTCGATCATGTTGTCTTTGGGTCCGCTTTAAACTTGAGGGCTTGCATCTTTGGGAAGGAGGCTGGCCTTGAGATTGTTCTCTCCACTGGGTATTTAAGTACCAGCTTCACGAGGACTGTGTTGCGAAGCTCTCATTCCCTTCTGTAAGTGCAGAAATCATGGGGGTACGCAAGTCTTTTACTTCATCGACTACACAAAATATTTCGTGGAATCAGGATTTGTCGGTATGATGAAGATACTTGCAGATCTACAAATTAATGGGAAAGACCTCAGACTTGTTAAAAAAAACAACAACAAGATATATTTGAAACTGCAAGCTGCTATAAACGATTGATAATGAAGTAGATCAAAATCAACCTGTTAAGAGAGGTATGCGACATGTATGTGTAATGTCTCCAAGTTGTTTTTCCTTATACTGTAGCATGTAAATTGCAACGAGAAAACATAATGATAACACGCTACATAGAATCTATACTTTAGTATGGATGTGAAACGTGGATAATGAGCGGACAAGGTGAAAAACATCTAATGGCAATAGAAAGGTGGTTTCTGAGAAAACTACGAAGAATATCATGGACAGACAGAAAAACCAATGAACACGTTCTAGGAGAAACAAATTAACACAGTATACTGATTATAGGAAAATGGACGTAGATAGTCATGATGTTTGGAGCATGTTATGAATAAACCGGAGAATTTGATGACAACTGGCAAGATTGTGAAGGAAATAAAAACAAGTGGAAGACAGAGAGGTAAATAGATGATGTTTGGAGCATGTTATGAATACACTGGAGAATTTGGCGACAACTGGCAAGATTGTGAAGGAAATAAAAACAAGTGGAAGACAGAGAGGTAAATATATGGATGGCTTGTCCATATAGCATAATTGAGACAAAAACACAGAGGTGTTCCATTACTCTGGTGATCGTGTGAGATGGCGAAACATGACCGCCCACGCTTATCGGCCTAGCACATGATGATGGTGATGATGATGGTGATGATGACGACATACTGCTGCTGGGGCGTATTATCTGCGGAGATGTATAGCATAATTGAAGTAGGTCATGATTCAGCACAGCACATATACATGGCAGGATTAGGCCAAGTTTGGTCATATTTCATTTGCAATGTTTAAGTGTGTATTTTTAATGACTGTGCAGTGTTTGAAAATATTGCCGGTCAAAGTTTTGTATTTATCTATTATGTTGCATGAACTTAGAAGGTGAATACAAAACTTGGACTGGCAACATTTTCAAATACTGCACAGTCATTAAAAATACACCCTATATTACATTGTCAGCAGTCTTCAACATAATGTTCAGAGCTTGGAATCGTTGATGATGTGACTGACTGACTGACTGACTGACTGACTGACTGACTGACTGACTGACTGACTAACTGACTGACTGGCACCTTGCCGCCTTGACAGACGATAGTTTGTAAAATGAAATTATAACCTCTCCATAGCACAAAGCCTGGGCTGAATTTAGAGACCAAGATTTTCCCAATGCAGCATGATCCCTCTCTCGACCTGCCTAGTTTACTCCAGAGGAAAGGTAACACCAATACATCTGGAACAAGACAAGCTGTAGAAGCTGCCGGATCAGCAAAGCAATGCTCTAACTGACCGCGTCTTGGAGCTTCCATCCTAAACCAGTTGCCCACAAGGGCTTAGGACCATGTCTGCCCTGCCGTGATGTCTAGATTCAGGTTGCATTTTCTCGCACTAGGGTAGGGCTTCTATTTGCGCCCCTTTGCCCGAAGCTGTTGGTACAATGTGGGGTGCTGGGTTTGGTGAGCGCCGCTAACAGAAAAGCAGGTAGTACCGTCTACTGTTATACGGTAGCTCAGTTACATCTGACTAAGACTTGACTTGACTTGACTTGATAATGTATATATTTGACAGAAAGCAGCAATCAGCATGAGCTCAACGACTTACCAGCAGACTTTGTCCTGCCATGCGTAAGTTAAACATTAGTTGCATATCTTTTACAGGACATCGAAGTCAGCCCCAGTATTGGGGGAGGGGGGTGTTTGAGATTTCTCGGCAAGTTTACGTTCAGCAGCTTGCCACTGTTTTCTGAACGACCAGTATTGATACCATTGCATGAAAACCAGCTAAATGGGGCCTGCTTCCAAATCTCCCGCAGCTGTGTTTCAAACACCGTATGCGGGTTTGTGAGTTGCGTTTGCAGTCCCTTCTTCACAACGCCGGCTCATGTCTAAGGCGTAAGTCTAAATTCTGTGTTCTATGAATTACCGAAGCACATGTTTTTCAGTCATTATATAATTTCATGTATGTTTAACATCTTGGAAATACGGCTTCAGCTTCTTCCTTGTCCTACAGCTGACGGAGGTCCTCAGGGAAATGGGTGCTGTGCCATCATCCTCACTTTATTGTCTTACATTATGGTCGTCATGTTCTTTCCTTTCTCCTTATGTGCCACGATTAAGGTGAGTATGTGTGTCCGCTTGCGCTTTGTGTGCTCATGATCACGGACAATACCACTATTCTCATTTAGGTCCAAGTCTTTCTCCCAGATTTACTATTTAAATTCTTCTTGTCGTCGTCGTCGTCGTCGTCCTCCTCCTCCTCCTCCTTCTTCTTCTTCTTCTTCTTCTTCTTCTTCTTCTTCTTCTTCTTCTTCTTCTCCTCCTTTATCTCCACCTCCACCACCACCTTCTCCAATATTTTTCTAGACTTTCATGTCTTTTAAATGTATAAAATACTTAATTCCCCTCAGTATTTTTATCATGATAACCCATCCTCTTTAATATCCTGCTCTTTGTTGTTGTTGTTGTTGTTGTTGTTGTTGTTGTTGTTGTTGTTGTTGATGATATATCTGTTTACCCTCAATTCCGTCATAGTTCCGTTGGGTGGGGTATTGTAGTATGATCATTCAAACCTCGCCAGGGCCCTTAAAGATCATGTGTCTAACGTGGAGCAACATATCAGTCATCATTGCCTAGCCAGTGACTAAAAGATCCGGCCGACACTCAGTACTCCGAGATAAGGACAGACGGACACATAATCAGCAGTATTGGGACTATTCGCTGGCTGTTGAAGATGAGAACGAACCACTTGTAGAAATGTTCCGAGTGCTGTGATGCCAGTTATTGACTCAGCTCAACGCCGTCAAATGACTTGTTTTTTAAAGGGCCTCTTAGTCCCACTATGTGCCTTTCGGTCCATTGTGATCCACCAAGGCCAGTCTGTCAGTGTTCGTGGTCAGTGATTTGGTGATTCGAGTTTGCAGTTTGGATGACCGCCCCTGCGCCCTGACCAGATCAAGTGCAGATACAGAGACTACACCAGTGGTTCTCAACCTTTTTTGGCCCGTGCCCCCCCCCTTCACCATATTTTCAGAACGTCATTCCCCCCCCCCTTCCTATCAAAAATTTGGCCCGTGCCCCCCTTCACCGTATTTTCAGAACGTCATCCCCTCCTTTCATATTTCCTATCTAAAAATCCCCCCACCCCTACACAGTATACGTAAAAATGGAAGGTAAATTTAATAGCATATACTAAAACAAGTCTAGACATCCACATAAAACATGATTTGTGGGTCTACTTACTTTATAAAATGAATTTTAGAAGGACGAGACATACATAACTGTGAAGTATGAAGGGAAAAACAATATCAAGTAATCGGTTCTTGTATTAACGCGATCTTGAAATGTTATTCATCATCACCCCCCCCCCCCTGGAAACCATAAAATTTCCCCTGGGGGGGGGGGGAGATTCCCCACCGGTTGAGAACCACTGGACTGCACTTTCTAAAAAAAAAGTCGCTTAAAAGTCGACAGAGTCGACTTCATTGCACTGGGGTTTTATCACATATGGCTCAGTCTCTTTCCACAGCGCGGAAAGTGTCGCACAAAGCACGAACTCCGTAGCTCCAGCGACGACCCTCAGGAGTCTCACAAAATTCACTCGTGAATCGAATGATGCGGCCCGGAATCGAACCCACAACCTTCGAAGACCGAGGCAGACGAATTCAACACTTCGCCACGGAGACTCCCAAGGACTGTTGTTGTTTGTCCATCAAGAATGATGATGACCATGCATTTCATCCAGTGTGGTTGAAAGTATGGAGCCGTGAGTTCTAAGATGGCTGATAAGGCCTATTTTGGCTCGAAATGTGCTTTGACAATGCGGCAGAGACTACTCTTTGATCTTAGCCAAAAGGCCAAGAAATGATAATACGCTGCTTTAATATTTATATTCAATGGCAGATGCGTGATTTTCAGTGGATTCGTTAAATATGCAAATTTTGCACCCATAATTGATCACAGGAAATATACATGCTCTTTGTTTTCTGAATTGTGTTGTTCTGTCTGATCCAGTCCATATCAGTTGTAATGGCTTTAGTGTTTGTGGTACACTGTTGGAGTACGTTTGTAGGTTGACAGGAATATCATGCTGGGCAATGTTTATAGATGTGACAAGATTTCATGCTGGACTATGTTTGTAGATGTGACAAGATTTCATGCTGGACTATGTTTGTAGGTGTGACAAGATTTCATGCTGGACCATGTTTGTAGATGTGACAAGATTTCATGCTGGACCATGTTTGTAGATGTGACAAGATTTCATGCTGGACCATGTTTGTAGATGTGACAAGATTTCATGCTGGACCATGTTTGTAGATGTGATAAGATTTCGTGCTGGGCGTTGTGTTTAGTTATGACAAGATTTTATGCTGGGCAATGTTTGTAGATGTGACAAGATAGACAATGTTTGTAGATTTAACCGATAGACAATGTTTGTAAATTTATAAGATAGACATTGTTTTGACAAGATAGACAATGTTTGTAGATTTATAAGATAGACAATGTTTGTAGATTTATAAGATAGACAATGTTTGTAGATGTGACAAGATAGACAATGTTTGTAGATTTATAAGATAGGCAATGTTTGTAGATTTGACAAGATAGACAATGTTTGTAGATTTATAAGATAGACAATGTTTGTAGATTTGACAAGATAGACAATGTTTGTAGATTTATAAGATAGACAATGTTTATAGATTTATAAGATAGACAATGTTTATAGATTTATAAGATAGGCAATGTTTGTAGATTTATAAGATAGACAATGTTTGTAGATGTGACAAGATAGACAATGTTTGTAGATGTGACAAGATAGACAATGTTTGTAGATGTGACAATATAGACAATGTTTGTAGATGTGACAAGATAGACAATGTTTGTAGATGTGACAAGATAGACAATGTTTGTAGATTTGACCAGATGGACACTGTTTGTAGATTGAAAAGATAGACAATGTTTGTAGATTTGACCAGGTGGACAATGTTTGTAGATTTATAAGATAGACAATGTTTGTAGATTTGACCAGATGGACACTGTTTGTAGATTAAAAAGATAGACAAAGTTTGTAGATTTGACCAGGTGGAAAATGTTTGTAGATTTATAAGATAGACAATGTTTGTAGATTTATAAGATAGACAATGCTTGTAGATTTATAAGATAGACAATGTTTGTAGATTTATAAGATAGACAATGTTTGTAGATTTAACAAGATAGGCAGTGCATGTAGATTTCGATTTCGAACGGCGCTGCCCGGGCAAAATTTCGAGTTAAAAATCTACCCAAAGTATTTCAGGATCCTCGCCGGTGCTACGGAGTTCGTACACTGAGCTGAGTTTCTCCAGACTCAGGTTTGAGTTAGGAGGAGAACGGAGCACTTATGGGTTGCACCCGTGTGCCGTGATGTTGATCCATCGACTAAACTAAACTAAGCATGTAGATTTGACAAAATGGACAAAGTTTGTAGACGTAACAAGATTTCATGCTGGACAACGTTTGAAAAGTTCATATGGTCTTATGCTTGATGTTTGCAGATTTCATACGCTTTCTTGCTGCATAAAGTTTATAGATTTCACATGCTTTCAAATGGTATAACTATTGCAGATTTTAAACGCTTTCTTGCTTCATAAAGTTTATAGATTTCACATGCTTTCAGGCTGTAACTGTCGGAGATTTCATACGCCTTCTTGCTTCATAAAGTTTCTAGATTTCACATGCTTTCAAACTGTGTAACTGCAGACTTTGCGTGTTTTATCTTGGACACCGTTCCTCTCCTACAGGTGGTTCAGGAGTATGAGAGAGCGGTTATCTTCAGACTTGGTAGACTGTTGCCCGGGGGTGCAAAAGGACCAGGTGACATGAAATCTTGTACTTTTTTTTTTTTTTTTACAATGTAGCTGTTACATGGTTAAATTACTATAATCACTCGTCGAATATGTAATTACTTAAAATCTGAACGGAATAATCTGTTCATCGTCAAATGTCAAAATTTGAGGCCACATAACGTGACGAAGTTACCGGGTTAAATTCCACACATGAACACTGTGGATGTTTACTTCAAGAGTGGGGCTTATCCGGCGGGCAGACAGTATAAGGCCTGCGAAATCAGGTGGTCTGGCCCCGCCAAGGCAACCGCTGGCGGGACTCGAGATTCAATTAATCTTGGAGCTTTATAACCAGTCATCAATAAATCTAGTAGCAACATCATCAATGCCAGCTAACATCACACGCCTCACCACAGAGTAGAAGTTCTAGCAATACTAAGATGAGTTAATTAAATGTTTGATCAAATAAAGCAGGCTAAATTTTAAGATGATAATTTTGTATGGCTTGCGAATGATGTTATAAATATTCAAATAGCCCTTGGAAGAAGAAAGGTACCCCTCTCCTGCTTCAAACTAACCATGGGTGTCTAATTATATCACAAGTTCTTCCGATCTCTTGAGTAGTGAGACCGGATTCCTGTTCTGTGTTCTAGTTAGGTATATTAAAAACCCCATAGCAGTTGTGAATGGTCATAAGTAGGTCGTAAGGCACCTGCTCTGAATAAATTGGTAATAAATAGCGCCTAACATGAGTTGATAGAGCCATTATCTTGAATAGAATCTGTCCAGAGGAAGTATAGTTATCACAAATGTTCGCAGAGATCGGGCACTCTGACCTCTGAACTAGAGAGGAGCATAATAAGTTGTGACGTATTCATTTTTGTCAGATAGAAGAAGAAGAAGAAGAAGAAGAAGAAGAAGAAGAAGAAGAAGAAGAAGAAGAAGAAGAAGAAGAAGAAGAAGAAGAAGAAGAAGAAGAAGAGGATGAGGAAGAAGAAGAAGAAGAAGAAGAAGAAGAAGAAGAAGAAGAAGAAGAAGAAGAAGAAGAAGAAGAAGAGGATGAGGAAAAACAGGAGGAGGGGAAATAGGAGGAAAATAATAAGAATAAAGTAAGACGAAGAAGGAGAAAGAGGAGGAGGAGAAATAGGAGGATGAGAAGTAGAAGAATAAGAAGATGATAATGAAGATGATGATGAAGATGAAGCAGCAGCAGCTGTGAAAATCTATATTTTTACAAATGTTTAGCTTCCATAGTAACACATAAACTTCTACTTCTGCTGCACGTATTATCCTCCATTGAATCATAGTCCCTGAACACACTCAGTCCAACCCTCTCGTTCTTTTCTACCTCCACGTCCTTTTCATATTATTTATCTTTGGCTGTAATTATCTTCTTCATAAGCTCTTTTATATCTCCCCCTATTTCGTTTGCCGCGTGAGTTCCCGGGGGACGGAGTTTCTAGTTACGCTGGTTTCAGGTGTTCTAAACTTGTGTCCTTCCATCTCCAGCGCCATGTCCTTATCTGTTAAGTCACTTGTATTTAAACCATCAACTAGTTCATGACCAACCCCTCCATTTTATTTTTTTTCCCTCTTGGGGAAGTAAATTACAAGTACCTCAGAAGTCGGAGTGGGTTTGCCTGATGGCTACATCAAAGAAGATCTGATACAAGAGCAACGGAACGCCCGAGAAGATAATGGATTAACGACATCAAAGATAATGCATAATCACACGGAATGACACTATCCAGTTCTGCCTATCGGGCGATGGAACGTCAATTCCTCCACACGACGCTTGGCGGCAAAAGTGGAAGATGGTGGTGACAATGAATGTTTTACTTCACTGATACGTCATTGTATGGTAATGTTAACACTTGTCACAGATACGTCATTGTATGGTAATGTTAACACTTGCCACAGATACTTCATTGTATGGTAATGTTAACACTTGCCACGGATACGTCATTGTGTGGTAATGTTAACACTTGTCACAGATACGTTATTGTGTGGTAATGTTAACACTTGTCACAGATACGTCATTGTATGGTAATGTTAACACTTGTCACAGATACGTCATTGTATGGTAATGTTAACACTTGTCACAGATACGTCATTGTGTGGTAATGTTAACACTTGTCACAGATACGTTATTGTGTGGTAATGTTAACACTTGTCACAGATACGTCATTGTATGGTAATGTTAACACTTGTCACAGATACGTCATTGTATGGTAATGTTAACACTTGCCACAGATACGTCATTGTATGGTAATGTTAACACTTGCCACGGATACGTCATTGTGTGTTAATGTTAACACTTGTCACGGATACGTCATTGTGTGGTAATGTTAACACTTGTCACAGATACGTCATTGTGTGGTAATGTTAACACTTGTCACAGATACGTTATTGTGTGGTAATGTTAACACTTGTCACAGATACGTCATTGTGTGGTAATGTTAACACTTGTCACAGATACGTCATTGTGTGGTAATGTTAACACTTGTCACAGATGCGTCAATGTCTGGTAATATTAACACTTGTCACAGATACGTTATTGTATGGTAATGTTAACACTTGTCACAGATACGTCATTGTGTGGTAATGTTAACACTTGTCACAGATACGTCATTGTATGGTAATGCTAACACTTGTCACAGATACGTCATTGTGTGGTAATGTTAACACTTGTCACAGATACGTCATTGTATGGTAATGTTAACACTTGTCACAGATACGTCATTGTGTGGTAATGTTAACACGTGTCACAGATGCGTCAATGTCTGGTAATATTAACACTTGTCACAGATACGTTATTGTATGGTAATGTTAACACTTGCCATAGATACGCTATTGTGTGGTAATGTTAACACTTGTCACAGATACGTCATTGTATGGTAATGTTAACACTTGTCACTGATAGTCATTGTGTGGTAATGTTAACACTTGTCACAGATACGTCATTGTGTGGTAATGTTAACACTTGTCACAGATACGTCATTGTATGGTAATGTTAACACTTGTCACAGATACGTCATTGTTTGGTAATGTTAACACTTGTCACAGATGCGTCAATGTCTGGTAATATTAAAATTTGTCACAGATACGTTATTGTATGATAATATTAACATTTGTCACATTTACGTCATTGTGTGGTAATGTTAACACTTGTCACAGATACGTCATTGTATGGTAATGTTAACACTTGTCACAGATACGTCATTGTGTGGTAATGTTAATACTTGTCACAGATGCGTCAATGTCTGGTAATATTAACATTTGCCACAGATACGTCATTGCGTTGTAATGTTAACAATTGTCACAGATAGGTCAATGTGATGTGATGTTAACACTAGTCACAGACACGTCATTGTATGGTAATGTTAACACTTGTCACAGATATGTCATTATATGTAGTAATATTAACACTAATCACAGATACTCCATTATGTGACTTATTATTTCCACCATGACCAGGAATATTTTTTGTGATGCCGTGCATTGAAGAGTACTCCAAGGTGGATCTTAGGACCGTGTCTTTTGACGTCCCCCCACAAGAGGTGTGCTGTTTTTTTTTTTTACACGTTGATTTGTTTTGCATTCGTATTATGACTTCTAAATAGAATATGGTGACAGAAATGACATGTGATTTGTCCCAAGACTGTTTCGTGCCGTGCCTGTGGTATTTTTCGTCATCACATTTTGTAGGCTTGAATGCGCGGAGGAATAGGTGTTCAATCTTACCCTCACTTTCGCAATAGACGAGTCCAGACATTGAACCCGCACCAGACATGTTCATGACATTATCAGCGCAGAGAGCTATCGACTTCGCTGACTCACACGCTTTATGCTATTTACAGAAGTTTTGTGGAGAATTGTTCTGGTTAAGTCATGTCAGTTCATTAGGAGGAAAACTGGCATAACATTGTTAACGTGGTACTGCACTATATGCCGTTGTCCGTGGCGAAGAAGGTACGGGCGCGGTTCGTGATCCCGCACACCCGCGTTCGAAATACAGCTGAGCGCGATTTGGCAGCAGACCGCGTTGTGCTGGCCACTTACGAAATGGTATAGGTGCCGGTCGTTCAGAAAGCAATGGCAAACTACTGATCGTAAACTGGCCAAGACATCAACAACAGCAATAACAACAAAATGCTGGTGTTGACTGCAAACGTCCTGTAAAGGATATGCAACTAACTTTAACTGCACTATATGTCTGTTTTCTTGGCAGCTATTGCGCCTGTCCTTATGACATTAATGTGATGGTTTCCCCTTGATTCCCACATTAGCAAAAGAGATTTAAGTGCTATTGCTTGGTTGGTTGAAGAATTCTCCAGAAACTGGTTTATAACTCTGAAATGAGATGCATTGTCGTTGAGATCGGTTGAGCCCTAGAAATGGCTTGCATCTGTGATTTAGTCTAGAAAGGGTTTACATCATATTATTTTATCTGGTAAGGGCATGAATCACGAGATTTCATCTATAAATGGCTTGCATCTGTGATTTCATCAAGAAAGGTCTTGTATCATGTGATTTCTGAAAGTGAAATCCAGGTTGGTTGGTGAATTCTCTTAAAACTGACTTCTAACTCTTAAATCGGATATAATGGCTTTGCGGTTGGTTGAGCCCTAGAAGGGGCTTGTAATAATGTAATTTCTACACTAGCTAAAGAGATTTAAGTTCAACAATGCAGAACTACACCAGAGAAATCGTGATTATTTTATTCCCCGCAAATGCTTTGCCAGTAATCGTATTTTCAATGCTAAGTATCATGCATCAATTCAAATCAACATAGCAGAGGTAGATAAAACCACAGGCGGAGTGACTGGAGTCTTCAAAACCTATGATATCTATGGTGCTATCAGAAGAATGGAAGCGTCCGATGATTCACTGAACAGATTAGCAAAACATGACGAGGTCACTTCAAGACCTTTAATTGATTCAGTGCCGAAGAGAAATATATCGCAAAATGGGAATTCCCATTTGGACAGAAGGACGACATATCACCATACTTAGGTCATCAAACTTTTTTTCGTTATGTATGTTCCTCAATTTTAATGCTCTGTGAATAGACATGTACATTGTAATACTTGTTCATTTGATTGCGTAACCATGTTTGGACCATACCTATTGTTTGTTTGACACCGAATCAGTTAAAACCCAGTCGCAGTCGTCATGTATACAGTTTAGAAATAACATAACGTTGATCTACATAAATGCTCTATGTAGATCAACAAGCAGTGGTTAGAATAGATGGCGAGACATCAGACTGGTTTGACATCAAGCAAGGCGTTCGTCAAAGCTGTGTTTAATGTGTTTAACCTGTGTGCCGAAAATATAATGAGAAATGTTAGAGATGATATAACCAGAGAGCAATATGATGCCCTAAATATTGGTGGTCATGAAATACCACAGATTCGATATGCTGATGGTACAGTATTACTATCCACATCACAAATTGGTATAGAAAATATAATAACCTCAACCCAAAGAAATAGTGAAAATCACAACTTATATCTTAACATAGCAAAAACAAAGATAATGCATACAGATAAAACTACTATGGAGAAAGAAATATATGTTCATGAGGAAAAATTGGAGGTGGTGGAAAATTGTGAATATCTTGGGTCATTGATTACCAACAATGGTGACACAATGAAAGAAATTAAACGACAACTATATATTGCTCCTCGAAGATAAAACAACTTAATAAATTATGGAATAGGACAGACTGAACTACAAAAATTAGATTTTAAAGAGCATGCATCTTTCCCATTGCAACATACGCCTGTGAGACATGGACACTTACTAAACAAGCTGAACAGCGCATTAAGGCCTTTTCATATAAATGTTATAGACGAGTTCTAAGAATATCTTGGGTAAAGAAAAGAACAAATGCATCCATACTTCAAGAGTTGAATATTGAAGAAGGCTGGCCATTACTGATTGCCTGCCGGAGACCGAATGGTCGGTTCTAGAGCCCAAATTTGGTACCCAAAAACCGACTCATCGGTTCCGTATATATATAGTGCTCTAATTGGTCCGTTTCTCCGTTTTAGTCCACAATTTTTAGTGTCCCATTGAATTAAACTTCACAGGGAAAGATTTCCTTTCCGTTCGTGTGCACAATCACGCATGGCCAACAAGATTAACACGCATGGCATGAGATTCCTAATGATTGTTGTGATTCGAAATTCGAAGTGGTTCTGGACCTCATATATTTTAATAACATTACCGTTTTAAACAGTTTTATATTATAGTTGTTGTGATGTAAAGGACTTTGTGAAAGATTCTAAAACGAACCTGTGCAGTTGTCAGATAATTATTTAGAAGACGGTCATAATATTTTTTTAAAAACTAACAGTGAAATTTACTAAGAATATGATCGCTTTTCCATTTTGTGTGAAAATTATGTGCTTCATAATTTGATGATTTCATTGTGGTTTATTCGTGTTATGGAGCAGTTCTTGTGATATTCTTGAACACAACTGGTGTGTGTAACATAATTCACTAAATTTAACTGGATTAGCAGCTTCGGATAGAAAATAACGTCTTGGTAAGTGAATTTTTTTCATAATTTTTAACACTTTAATTTCAATTGTTATTACTAAAACTCTCCTTATTGTCATACTATTTGTAACCTATCAATTAATTATTAACACTGTCAGATTCCCTGTGCAATTCTCTTTAATTTGATATGTAATACAATGCATCTGCTACCATTTTAACCATTTTAAAATCATTATTGTGACAAACCCCTACTTCCAATTTTCTGCCTTGAATTTCTGTTTGGGTATGACCACTTTTTTGTTTGGCAGGCAATCAGTAGACGATAAAAAAAAAGAAAATTGAAATATTTTTGTCACTTGAAACGTCGTGAAAGTTTGGAGAGAACAATAATGGAGGGGAATATTCATGGAAGAGAGGAAGAGGGAGGAAGAAAAGTAGGGTGCAGGATGTGGCGGATTATCTCCAGATGGATGTATCGGACGCAGGGAATCTTGCTTGTGATCGAGCAATTTTCCGGAAGGTTGTTATGGGAGAGGGGTTCTGCAAAGGACATCCTACTGAATGAATCAATCAAAATTGATAGACCTCTCAAAATTGATAGGCCTCTCAAAATGGGTAGGAATGACAACCTACCCACCGATAGACAGAACCTTAAATTGAATGCACGAGGGGGTTTCAAACAAAAACCTTAAACTATTTTTTTTTAAATTTTTGTTTTTGTTTTGGTGAATATATTCTGAAAAAAGTACAGAACAAATGTATCAGTTTTCTATGTAGTCACCACTGCGTTCAACGCCAAGTCCTCCAGCCTGGATTCCAGTAGAAAAAATTATCTTGGTTGCGAGTGTAACCACTTTGGGGTCACTATTCGGTGTGCCTCACCTGGTCGAGAACAGTCTATCACAGAAGTCACGTTGTTTTGATACACCCTACTCCTCTCATACAATTGCTGGACTTGCAGGTATTCATCACCATACTGGGCTTTCATTCACAGATGAAATTATATAGGTTTCACCCCTTTACTGATTACCCCCCACCCCCACCCCAACACACACACAAACGGATAACAAAACGCTGTTACTCTTTGGTGCATGTCAAAATTGGGGCGGCCATCTTTAAACGGTCCTTATGACGTCGACGTATTTGTCTTCACCGTGATGTTACGTGCTTAACCTTCTTGATTGATTGATTGATTGATTTGGGAACCGACATCACAGCATTCGGGGCATTCCCATAAGCCCTCCGTCCCCATCCTCAGCAGCCAGCGAAGAGTTCCAACACTAATAGTACCAGTAGCAATCTGATTATATGTCCGTCTCGCCTTTCCTCTGAGCGTTGATCGCCGGCCAGATCCCCTCGTCACCCCTCGCTGTCGCATTCTTGCCAGACCATAGTGATCCATTTGCTCCTCCGAGGTGTACACATGCTCCCACAAGACCGCAACCACGTCTGCCTTATCATGCATCAATACTCCACCAAGTTTTGCTGAGCCAGCCAATCTGTCCGCCTGTTCATTCCCCAGCACACCAGCATGCCCCGGAGAAAAGATCCAGACGATGCTTGCCACCCGTGACTTCCGAAGCGAAGCAAGCCACTCTGCACGAAGCTTGCCTGTCTTCACCCTACTCAGCATGCTTTCTGAGTCAGTTACAATCACGATGTGTGTGTGTATCGTATTCTCCATCCAGCGGGAAAGCTGCACTGACCGCCTCCACCTCCATTCTTAAGCTAGAATTAAAAGTGTATCTAAAAACCTTCTTGATATCCGTAACAACAATATTGACAGGTTATAAGACAATGGCGTTATTATTGTAATTTCTATCACACTTAAGGTGTTCATTTGAAGCTCTCTCGTATCTTAGCAAAGCTAACTTTACACAAATGCGCGCAGAAGCCGCACACACTGGCCTTTGAGGTGAACAACTGGGTGTGGCTCACTCTCCTCGAAGGATGGCGTCTTCTCATCATCATCAAGTGCCATGCCGGCTAGCGTAGGCGTTCATGACTCTCCACAGATCTCGGTCTTTGGTTTTGTGGATCAACTCCGCTGTTGATAATCCTCCATGCCACCATCGCAATCCATCCAGCATCATTTCTCTTGTTCGGCCCCTGTCTCTCTTCCTCTCGATCTTTCCAGTTGTCACGATGTTCTCCAATGCCTTTCTTCTCATCACATGACCGATAAAAGCTGTTTGCATTTATCTTACTGTTGTCAGTAATGTGTACATTGTACCTTATTTTAACATTCTTCATTCTACACAACAAGGTGTTGACGCGAGACAGTGTAACCGTGTCTGTAGACGCAGTGGTCTATTACCGGATCTTCAGCCCCACCATTTCAGTTGCCAACGTGGAGAACGCTGCCAGCTCCACCCAGCTGCTGGCCCAGACAACGCTCCGCAACGCCCTGGGGACCCAGAATTTGACGGAAATTTTATCAAACCGGGTTCACATCAGCGCACAGATGCAGGTTGGTTTTTTTTTTTTTTTTTAAATTATTATTACAATCCGCGTTGGGCATATAGAATCAGACTCATATGTATATAGATTGAACAGAACTATATGTGATGTGGTCACAGGTTGTGAGAATTGTATGGATGTTTTGCCCTGGCCATGCGGGGGTGCGGGGGAATGAACAGGCTGATAGGCTGGCAGGGAATGCACCTCTTGGTGGTAGATTACCTATGGACAAGGGAGAGGTGGTCATGCGCTTGTGGGACTAGATGGTGAAAGTGGATGAACAGATTGAGAACCCATATGTGGAAAGGATAAGATTGCGGGGGATCGGCTGGGGTTCTGTAAGCATCTCAAAACTGAGAGGGAAGACCAGGAGAACTTTCGCGATCAAATAGCGTTGAGAACGATTAGTAGTGTGACTCTTGGCTGGCTGTTGAATTAGGGGACGGAGCGCGTATGGGAATGTCCTGAGTGCAGTGATGTCGGTTCTTAGCTCAACTCAACTCAACTGTGGTCAGTATTGCGCCGGCCGCCTTTACTTGCTGAGACATTTCTTGGTACCAGTTTGAGACTAGGTCGACCTGGGAGACCCAAGTCAATTATTAAAAACCGCCTTGCTGCGATTCGAACTCGTGAGCACAGGGTCTGCATGCGAGTGTGTAGTGTCACTGTATTATTTCATGAGCATCACAGCCTGGCATTCTGTGATAAGTAGCCAAAATGCTTTTTCCTAATTTTCATTTCTCTTCATTTTTCTCATTTTTTTCATCTTTCCATTTTGCTCATTCCGTACTTATGCCTTAATGTAGGGAGGGTCTTCTCCGTGACTATATGTTGTGTTTTGTGTATGTGTTTGTTTGCTGATGAAGGCTAGTCGCCGCAACCTCCTTGTATTGTTCGTTATTCTGTTCTGTAAAGTTGCATTACTGTGTGTTATTTTATATTCTTTATTATTTCAGACGATGTCATTTTCATGTGTTTCTGGATGTTTTCGGAACAAATACGATGTTCGCATTATTGCGCTCCATCTACGTCTTATGAATATTTAGTGTTATACTCTATTGTAAAAACACTGAAATCACAAACAGCCAGTACATTCCGGTGTTGATTTCGACGTCCTGTTGAAACAAAAAAGAATATATAACAAAATTTGTAAACTGTTTTGTGCTTGTATTTATATCTGTCCACTAAGTGGCGTTGAGAGCTGTGACGTTGGGAGCTGTGACGATGCATTGACCAGCACACCTTGTCTTGACCCGGCGATCATGTGTTATTGAGGCGGATTTTTTTTTCCTTCAAACTAACGTGGGCTTTCAGGTGGGCTACAGCATAAAGTGGATTCCAGAAAATGTGGAATTGAATAAATGTGGACTGTGACAAAACCCACCCATCGAGTGCCGGTTGTCTATACAGATATCCCACTAGCACCATATATACCCTAAAAGCTTCATGACGTGGAAAATGATCATTCACTTTTTACTACGCGGGATTAAATTACTTATATCTGGACTAAAATGTTGACTTCTCGTCCTAGACCTGGTGAGGTAAGTTACGAGTATCTCAGAAGTCGGAGTGGGTTCTCCTGGTTTTTTTTTTTTTTTTTTTTTTTTTTTTCCCCTCGTTTCCATCCTGTTTCAGGATATTGCGGTCAACACCAGCATCTCTCGACTGTATGTTGATTCCTAGGCTAGATTACGCTCATCAGCACGCCACGACTTTCTGAGCGACCGGCTCCATACTCTCATAAGTCACTTTTGCGATTCGAACCACTGCTAATTCTCGTCGCGTCACGTGACGAGAGTATTCGGGGTTAGCGGAGAAAGCTGCTAACCCCTCGGCCACGGAGCCGGCGGGTTCTCCTGGTGGAGAGGGAAATTGGTAATAAGGAAAGCTGGCCCACACGCAACAATCAGTTCAGCGTGGACTACACCTGGGTCCAAATCAATTGAACAACAACAACAAAATATTAATAATGCAGTGTTTGTTTATTTTAGGTATTCTTGATCATTATCTTTGGTCTACTTCTACGCTTTTTGCGCTACTGCTAAATTGTTGAGATTCTACGTTCCGTGTAATTTTACGCCTGTCAATTTAGAGACACTTTTAATTGTTATTTGTTGATTGTTGCTATTTTTAAAATTGCAATTGCTGCTTTCTTGTATTATTTTTCAGATTGCCCTTGATGAAGCAACTGAAAAATGGGGAATTAAAGTGGAAAGAGTAGAAATGTAAGTAAATTTTAGTAGTCACAATATACATGTAGAGGGATTACCGTTTGGTAAAAGTAGTTCTTTAGTAATTCACTGTAGAGACACAAGAAGTATAAGGATTTACGCGGAATTATCACTGTTGGCATCTTGAGAGACATTTTGAGACATTTTAGTTTATTACATCCTGCTTCAAAAAGGGCATAATAACTACAACCCATGGCGGTAACGAATGTGACTGATCAGACAAATTCTCGCGGTAAATGTTCGTCTATAATGGATGCATGTGAAATTATGGTAATTTCCACCATTGCGCACCACATAACGTCTCACAGTGTGTGGTTTATCTGCAATAATGTTCTCCTTTGTATTTATTCCATTTCGGTTCTTTGCCTTCCACGAAGCGCTATTACCAGCGACTTGCTCCCAATGTGCTTTATCAATGCCTGTATCAATCATGCCCCGCTTACACACATCTTTGCACCATAATAGAGGTAGACCCGAGATCTTTCACAAATATGTAATTTACCAGAAAAAGATGCCCTTTTGTATTCTATCATCGTCCATCCTCATAATGTGTCCTATCCATCTAAGTCAGTGGTTCTCAACCTTTTTGGCCCGTGCTCCCCCTTCACCATATTTTTAGGACGTCATTCCCCCCCCCCTCACCATATTTTTAGGACGTCATTCCCCCCCCCCCCTCACAATATTTTTAGAACGTCATTCTCCCCCTCCCCCGCATTTCCTCCCTAAAAATTTCCCTCTGCCCCTACATTTTATACGTAATAATTGAAGCTAAATTTAATAGCACATACTAAAACAAGTCTATACATCTACATAAAATGTGATTTGCGGATCTACTTACGTTTTAAAATGAATTTCAGAAGGGTGATACGTACAGAACCATAAAGTATGAAGGGAAAAACAATATCAAGTAATCGGTTCTTGTATTAACACAATCTAGAAATAATCCTAATTCCCCCCCCCCCCTGGAAACCCTAAAATTCCCCGGGTGGGGGGGGGGGATTCTCCACCGGTTGAGAACCACTGATCTAAGTCTACGAAGACCGAGCATGGAACAAACATTTACACAATCCGATCTTTCCAATAGTTCAGTATTTATGATTTTATAATATTTTATTTTTATTACCACTTACAACCAAGTATTCTTCGCAGACACCGCATATTAAATCTGTTTAACCGTTTCTCTTGGTGTGGGTAAGTTTACCAGACTTCACTGCCATAAAGAGGCGTACTAAGAACACAGGATTGAGAGACCAGGACAAGAAAGTGTGGTTACTAAATCTGTAATAATTTCAGTCAAATAAGCAGAATCCGTTGTAATTTCACAGTTGAGATAGTAGACAGCCATCGCATTATCCATTCTTCTTTCGGAGATTGTATGCTTTAACTAATTCACAGCTGATCTAAGAGATGATGCAGCCATCAACACTTCGAGGTTTATTTTCTTCTCTGTCAGTCTATCTTTTCAGTAGACCACACCTTCACTGACGTTACATACTACATTCTCAGAAAATTCATCTACACTTAGTAGGTAGGTAGGTAGGTAGGTAGGTAGGTAGGTAGGTTGGTAGTGGGTATGCTGACAGGTTGACTGGTTGATTGGTCGATAGGTAGGTCAGTTACTTAGTTAGTTAGCTAGTTAGTTGGTTGCTCGCTTGGTTGGTTGCTTGGTTAGTTAGTCAATTGGTTAGTTAGTTAATTATTTAGTTAGTTAGTTAATTAATTAGTTAGTTAGTTAGTTAGTTAGTTAGTTGCTCGTTTGGTTGGTTGGTTGGTCAGTTAGTTAGTTAGTTAGTTAGTTAGTTAATTAGTTAGTAGTTAGTTAGTTAGTTAGTTGCTCGCTTGGTTGGTTGGTTGGTCAGTTAGTTAGTCAGTCTGTCAGTCAGTCAGTCAGTCAGTCAGTCAGTCAGTCAGTCAGTCAATCAGTCAGTCAGTCAGTCAGTCAGTCAGTTAGTCAGTCGTCATATTATCCTCACTGCGATTGACCCATTTAGTCCACAAGTCCTCGAATCCCCTCCTCGATGTCTCCCTCAGCGTGTAGCGATCACTGATACCAGTTTAGTTATTTGCTGGTTGTCCCTTCTTCTTTGTCCCCCTGCATAACGCTCCACGTACGATATTCTCAAAATCCAGATCTTCATTGCCTCCTTATAACACACTTTCAAAAATCCCATCGCCACTGCCGCCATAAGACAATCTCAGAATCCTCACATCAACTGCCTCGACACAATAAAATATTCACAAACCACATTAACACAGCTTTTACTAACATAATTTCAAAACCCATGCCCACATTGTTTCCACCTACATTTTCTAAACCAACATTTCCACTGCCTCTGAAAATCACATTCTCAAAATCCACTACCCTTACATAACACATTCTCAAAATCCACTACCCTTACATAACACATTCTCAAAATCCACTACCCTTACATAACACATTCTCAAAATCCACTACCCTTACATAACACATTCTCAAAATCCACTACCCTTACATAACACATTCTCAAAATCCACTACCCTTACATAATACATTCTCAAAATCCACTACCCTTACATAACACATTCTCAAAATCCACTACCCTTACATAATACATTCTCAAAATCCACTACCCTTATATAACACTTCTCAAAATCCACTACCCTCACATAACACATTCTCAAAATCCACTACCCCTGCATAACACATTCTCAAAAACCACATCGCCACTGCCTTCGGAAAAGACATGCTCAGACACTAACTTATTCTGATTAACCACATCTCCACTGCATCCGCATTCAGTATTCCCCAAAAACCACATCTCCCCTCCCGCCTTATCACACAGACTCAAAATTCGCAAGTAGAGGTGTCGGTTTAAAAATAATCGCCACTTCGCCACATTGCACCGAGTTTTATCCCATATGGCTCAGTCTCTTTCCGCGGCTAACTGCTGAAAGCGTCGCACAAAGCACGAACTCCGTAGTTCCAGCGACGACCCCCGGGCGTCTCCGAAAAAATGCACTCGTGAACCGAAGGACGCGGCCCGGAATCGAACACACAACCTTCGGAGCCCGAGTCAAACGGCTTGACCAGACGGCTTGACCTCTTCGCCACGGAGACTCCCTAAGTCAAGGTGTCATGATAGGCTACTGGGTAGCGTTCTGACATATCAATATAGTAGTAATGGATTTCATCCCTATTTTGGAACTTGTGATGGAAATGAAAATGAGACAGACAAGGTACTTTGGTTACATCGAAACGATCATGTACTGGAACCCAGAATGCATAGGATAGGCGAGAGCAAATGAGTCATATGGTGTCGAAGATATAAATGAAAGGACGCATCAAGATCTGGTCAGGACACTTCGATCTTATACCCCATGCCGTATGGTGTTGATGATCATGTATGTCCACAGCCTCCTGCCTCGTGTACTGCCAGCCATTTCTTAGACGGATATTATTCCATGTCATGATGTCAAACTGCCCAGCATCTAATCTCTTGGTCTCCACCTGGCCTCTCCTCCCCTCCAACTTTTCTGTTGTCGCGACATACTCCAACTTTCCCCTTGTCATGAAATGCCTAAAGGATGTCGACTGTCTTCTTCTGATGCGAGTAACCAGTTATCATTCTTTATTCCAGGATACAGTTTAGAAGAATGCATAATAAATTGTCAGGGTAGAATCCGGAAATCCATTACTGCCAGACTTCAGAGCGGTGACGGCAGTGTATGATGATGATGATGATGATAATGATGATGATGATGATAATGATGATGATGATGATGATGATGAAACTATTTTTAGTTTGCATTGTTAAAACCAAGAGACAGACCACGGGAAATGAAGCTGGGTGGTCTGAGACAGTAGGAGGTAGTAATATCAGCAGAGTTGACCCAAAACACCAAGGACCGCGATTTGTGGAGAGACATCAACGCCTACGCCAGCTGACAGTTCATTTGGTGATTATGAAGATGGTTGAAACTGAAGTAATGCATATATATATATATATATATATATATATATATATATATATATATATATATATATATATATATATATATATATATATATACTGAAATAATCTATATCTATAAAACAAAGTATATGTGTATATGTATGTAAATATGTATGTATGTAAATATGTATGTCCTTTATTTGTTCGCTAACGGCCCATCCGATTGAGATGAAATTTTCTACACGCCTTCCTTTCATTCCAGAGCTGTCAACTGTCATAGTTTTTTTTTCTTCTTCCTCCTCCTCCCTCCTCCCCCTCCCAAAATACGTACGTAAATATATGATGATGATGATGAAAGAATCCCCGAACCAAAACGCTAGGGAAAGGGAAGAAAATGACGTGACTACACAGAATCGTCACACGGCAATCATCATCATCAAGTGCCGTGCCGGCTGGCGTAGGCGTTCATGGCTCTCCGTAGATCTCAGTCTTTGGTTTTTTGGATCAACTCTGCTGCTGATATTCCTCCATGCCACGGCAATATCAATAACAATTCATCTTTTTATGTGTAAGGAAGTTATCTACAGTCGTGTAGAAGGGAAGAACTAGACGAGTATGAATTCGGAATGGCGAACTCTCTCCTTCTCTCTTCTCCTCCCTCAACCCTCCTCCTCTTCTTCCTCCCTCTCATCCCTCCTCCTTCTCCCTCTTCCTCTCCTCCTCCATCCTCCTCCCTCCTACTCCCTCCGCCTCCTCCCCCTCCTCCCTCATCTTCCCTCCTCCTCCCTCTCCCTCCTTATCCCTCCTCCACCTCCTGCCTCCCTCCTCCTCCTCCTGCCTCCTTCTCCCTCATCATCCTCACTCCTTCTTCTCCCTCTTCCCTCTTCCTCCTCCTCCCTCTACCTCCTCCTCCTCCCTCCACCCTCCTCCTCCCTTCTCCTCCTCTTCCTCCTCCCTTTCCTTCATCCTCCTCCTCCCTCTACCTCCTCCTCCCCCTACCTCCCTCCTCCTCCTCTTCCACCTCCCTTTCCTTCCTCCCCTCCTCATTCTCCCTCCTTCCTCCTCCTCCTTCCTTCTTCTCCCTCTGCCTCCTCCCTCCTCCTCCTCCTCTCCCCTCCTCCTCCTCCTACCCTCTTCCTCTTCCCCTCCTCCCTCTCCCTCCTCCATCCTCCTCCTCCCTCTTCCTCCTTCCTCCTCCTCCATCTTCCTCCCTCTCCCTCCTCCATCCTCCTCCTCCCTCTTCCTCCTCCTTCTTCCACCTCCTTCCTTCTCCTCCCTCCTCCCCCCTCTTCCTCCTCCTCCTCCCTTTTCCTCCCTCCTCCTCCCTCTACATCCTCCCTCCTCCTCTCCACTCTTCCTCCTACCCTCTTCCTCTTCCCCTCCTCCCTATCCCTCCTCCTCCCTTCACATTCCTCCTCCTCCCTCCTCCTCCTCATCCCTCCTTCTCCCTCCTCCTCCTTCTTCCTCCCTCCTCCCCCTCCTCCTCCTCCCTCTTCCTCCTCCTCATACCTCCTCCCTTCTCCTCCTCCTCCCTTCACATTCCTCCTCCTCCCTCTTCCTCCCTCTTCTTCCTCCTCCTCCCTCCTCCTCCTCCCTCCTCCCCCTTCTCCTTCCTCCTCCTCCCTCTCCTCCTCCTCCCTCCTCCTCCCTCTACCTCCTCCTCCCTCTTCCTCCTCCTCCTCCCTCCTCCTCATCACTCCTCCTCCCCCTCCTCCCTCTCCGCCTCCTCCCCCCTCTACCTCCTCCTCCTCCTCCCTCCTCCTCCCTCTACCTCCTCCCTCCTCCTCCCTTCACATTCCTCCTCCCTCCTCCTCCTCCCTCTACCTCCTCCTCCCTCCTCCTCCTTCTCCCTCCTCCTTCTCCCTCTTCCTCCTCCCTCTTCCTTCTCCCTCCGCCTCCTCCCTCCTCCTACTCTCTCCTCCTCCTCCCTCCTCCTCCCTCTCCTCCTCCTGCTCCCTTCTCCTCCTGCGTTCTCCTCCTCCCTCCTCCTCCCTCTTCCTCCTCCCTCCTCCTCGCCTCCTCCTCCACACTACTCCCTCCTCCTCCTAATCCCTCCTCCTCCTCCCTACTTCTCCTGTCTCCTCCCTCCTCTTCCCTCCTCCATCTCCCTCTTCCTCCTCCCTCCTCCATTTACCCAAGACAGACAGACAGTCAGACAGATAGTCGGGAACGGGAACTTATATGACTACTTATATGAATTAAATGAGATTCTCCCCACCAGGAGTTGGGCGATGCCGGTTCAGACAGACAGACAGATAGATAGTCGGAACGGGAACTTATATGACTACTTATATGAATTAAATGAGATTCTCCCCATCAGGGTCTGGGCGAAGACGGGCCGGGTCAGACAGATAGACAGACAGACAGACAGACAGACAGATAGTCGGTAACGGGAACGAGAACTTATATGACTACTTATATGAATTAAATGAGATGCTCCCCACCAGGGTCTGGGCGAAGCCGGGCCGGGTCAGCTAGTACTGATATAAATATACTAAATATACTGAAAATAGTACACTGAAATAAGATATAGAGTAAATATCTAGGAAGTATGATCCCATAACATGGCAGAATAGACAACAGACATAGAAATCGAATTCAGATGTCAATTATATATTATCACCCACATTTAAACATCCAAATATACTTATGTCCGCAAAACAGATAATAAATAGCATATTCATACCAACTCTATGATGCCATTGTCAAACTTGCGTCATCAGAATGAACTCGTGTGAGTTAAGATAAGCCAAGAGCTGCCAGTTTAACTGTCTGAGGCCGAGTTAGAAATGATGTTATCAGACAGACAGTGGAATTAAAATCTTGTGCCACATATATTTAAACGCAGAAGATCAAATGGTTCGGCCATCTCGCTAGAATGCAACACCATCAACTACCAGCACTGGCGCTACATCGCAGAAGGTATGATACGAGAGCAAGAGGACACCCGAAAAGAAAATGGATTGACGACATGAAATATATTATACAATCACATGGAATCCAGTGCTACCCATCGGGCGATGGAAAGTTAACTATCCCTCCCCACAACGCTTGACAGCAAAAGTGGAAGATGCTGATGATGATTGCTTGTAATTGCTTTTTAGTTTTATTTTGTATTATGTGTTATTATGTATATTTAATGTGCTCAGTATATGTTGTTTCCCCCAACTGTATTATAACAAATGCATGTTTGAATGTGTGCCCGCAGTAAAGATGTCCGTCTGCCGACCCAGCTACAGAGAGCCATGGCAGCCGAGGCTGAGGCAGCTCGTGACGCTAGGGCCAAGGTCATTTGTATTATTATTCTACTAAATTATCATCATTATCCAAATTACCACCACTATCATCATCATCTTCTTCTTCTTCTCCTCCTGTTGCTGCTGCTGTTGCCTATTGTTGTTGTTGTTGTTGTTGTTGTTGTTGTTGTTGTTCTTCTTCTTCTTCTTCTTCTTCTTCTTCTTCTTCTTCTTCTTCTTCTTCTTCTTCTTCTTCTTCTTCTTCTTCTTCTTCTTCTGCTACTTCTTTTTCTTCTTCTTCTTCTTCTTCTTCTTCTTCTTCTTCTTCTTCTTCTTCTTCTTCTTCTTCTTCTTCTTCTTCTTCTTCTTCTTCTTCTTCTTCAATGTTAGTACATCACACCTAATTTCTCATCTCTCTAGCTTTGATATCCGTTTGTCCGACCTCGAACTTTCTACAAACATAATTCCACCCAAGGTAACCGGCTCTGTCAACCCGCAATTAAATTATTCGTTCTCAACAATTGTGCTAAGACCGCTGGATTGTGACCTCGGCATGTGCCTTGTCAGCTTGCTTGGGAGTTCGTGTCTTTCCATGGGTCTCCGTCCTTAATCCTCTAGATCAGTGGTTCTCAACCTTTTTTGGCCCCTGCCCCCCTTCACCATATTTTCAGAACGTCTCTCCCCCCCCCCTTTTCGTAATTCCTACCTAAAAATTTGACCCGTGCCCCCCTTCACCATATTTTCAGAACGTCATTTCCCCCCTTTCGTATTTCCTACCTAAAAATCCCGCCCCCGCCCCTACACAGTATACGTAATAATGGAAGCTACTAAAACAAGTCTAGACGTCCACACAAAACGTGATTTGTGGGTCTACTTACTTTATAACATGAATTTTAGAAGGGTGAGACGTACAGAACCGTACAGTATGAAGGGAAAAACAATATCAAGTAATTGGTTCTTGTATTAACGCGATCTTGAAATAATCTTCATTCCCCCCCCCCCGGAAACCCTAAAATTCCCCCCTGGGGGGGGGGGGGGGGGGGGAATTCTCCACCGGTTGAGAACCACTGCTCTAGATCAACTCCTTCCATCTAGCATCATTTCTCTTGACCTGATCTTTCCAGTTGTCACGATGTTCTCCAGTACCAATGTTCTCATCACATGACCTAAGATTTCTGTTTATCTCTTTCTTGTGGTTGTATATAGTGTTCTAGTTTCATTCGCCTCTTCCAGGCAATCGTTGTTAGTTACTCTGGCAGTCCAAGGAATTCGCAACTTTCGTCTTAGGAACCAACGTCTTCGTTGATTTCAAGCTTTTCAAAAATTTTCATTAATGTTCCATGATTCGGAGCCATACAGCAAAGCATGTTCTAAATAAGATTTAAACACTCACTCTCTTACATTCAGTGATAGTTACTTATTGCATAAGATACTTATCATTTTCTGAAATGTACGTTTTGCTTGACCTATCTCTATCGTGCATCTTCTATCTGTATGCATCATTACAATCTTCTTTTTTTTCATATCTTTTTATAGGACATCGTTGTCAATACCAGCATTTTACTGCTGCTGTTTATGTGTTGGCAAATTTATTTTCAGTAGTTTGCCATTGCTTTCTGAACGACCAGCTCTCATACCAATTCGATAAAACCCAGCGCAACGTGGTCTGATGCCAAATCGGTTGCAGCTGTGTTTCGAACGCTGGTAAGCGGGTTTACCAATCTTGTCCGTAAGTACTTCGCCACGGAGTCCGGCCATTACAATCTACTCTTAAAAAGTAATTAAATTAAGGACAGCCAAAATTAGCAGTCAGGACGTTTTAGGGGAAGCTGAGTCACAAAGACAACTTATCACAAACATCAGAAAGAGGCAGTCATTGTTTTTTGGCCACGTTATGAGAAGACAAAAACTGGAACATGTGACAACCGGAAAGATTTCCAGAAAGAGAAATACTAACGTGAGATTATGCTTGACAGTTTTGTGTCATGGCACGGAAGGGATTCAACACACGATTTGACCCATGACACCGGCAAGGCACTGGATGATGACGAGATTAGGGACCATTTTACACACTGAAAGCCCGTCGGGTATATGGTGGTATGCCTATACTTTTATAGACAACCCGGCAACCAATGGGTCATGTGATAAGTATAACTCCAGACCTACCCTTTTGCAATTTCAAAATGTCGTTTAATTTACCGTGGGCAGCGTGTACCCGCGACACTCCTGTTTTCACTCATGCCCGACACTAAACGGGGCGTGTCGTGTCAACAGCAACATGTATAATTAATTCATTGTTTGTGACAGTGTGAAAGCAAGGACCGGAAATTTCCCCCAAAACACAGCTAACATTTAGTGTATTTCAATGTGACAGGATAGGGCAGAATTGATCCTACATATGTGCAACGGAACAATCATGGAGCTTTCGTTATCAACTGTATTGATTGTTTGACTCATGTATTATTCACTATATACAGTATTGATTGCAGATAATGGAAGCATCGTCAACATTTAGTGGTTGCTATTTGTAATTACTGTACGCACGCCAGGCCTTGGCAACCTACTGCAAGCGTGGCACGCTAAATGATTTTCAATGGCGCGCTGAGTGGATTGAAATAAAATATTAATCTCATTACAAATCTAGTTTTAGCTATATTGAGGCATATAATTGTTTTAACCGATTCAGTGTAAAACAAAAAGTAACTGGTACTATATAGTGTTGGAACTCTTCGCTGGCTACTGAGGATGGGGACGGAGCGCTTATGGGAATGCCCCGAATGCTGTGATGTCGATTCCTAAATCAATCAATCAATCAATCAAACAAAAAGTAACTTTGGACCAGATATGGCACGCGGTCAAATGACCAAGTATTATAATGTATGCGGAAGATACCACCAAACAAAACATATAACACGATGACTCTAGTATGGCGATAGGTTGTCCGTCTTTAAAAATGGGAGCTGCCAGTTGGCGATATATTATCCTTAAGCACTGAATCGCTTAAAGCTATTTCTATTTTTACTAAAGTTGTTAAATATTGAAGGTAAGAATGTATGATCTCATGCAACTGAGTGAGTGTAGAGTAACAATGGCTGACCTGTCAAAATACCATTTTCCGTCCTATCCAACTACAAAAACGTTGCCGACTCCTAAAAGTCGATAGGGTCGACTTTATTGCACCGGGTTTTATCCCATATAGCTCAGTCTCTTTCCGCAGCGCGGAAAGCGTCGCACGAAGCACGAACTCCGTAGCTCCAGCGACAACCTCGGGAGTCACTGAAAAATTACACTCGTGAACCGAAGAACGCGGCCCGGAATCGAACCCACAACCTTCGGAGCCCGAGTCAGACGGCTTGATCACTTCGCCACGGAAACTCCCTGCCGACTCTAGTTGTACACAGTGAGCAACCAGAGTTAGAAGTAAATTATAAGAAATTATTAATTATCGACATGTTCAAGAAGAAAACAACACCAACTGCAACATCCAAGTAAATTACAAGATTTATTAAACAGATGAAAGGCTACACCTTTATTGCAACAATCATAACAGCGGACTGGAGATGCCTTGCTGGGATTGCACCAAGAATTGCCGTGACAAGAATAGCTGTTTGTAAGATGGTAAACACTCGTCAACAAAACGGTGACAATTTCAGCGACAAAAATAGTGTAGCGGTGCTTCAGTCAACTGTCTGGGCACTCAACATGAGCACACTTTTCGAAATCTCGATATATCATGCATAATGTTATAGGCTAAACCATTAAGGCATTCTACTACAGCTACCATGTAACCTGCTCTGTGGCGAAGGGGTGACGGACGCAATTCACAATCCCGCACAGCGCGTTCGAAACACAGCTGTGGGCGATTCAGCAATAGACCATCTTGCGTTGGTTTCAAATGTGTTTTTTTTTTTCTCCGTTCGCTCCCTTTTCCCTCGTGCGAAGTCCTTATAATTCTAGTGTACTGGGCTGATTTGTATGTGTGTATTAGCTTTCCGTATTATCAATGTCCCTCGTCATCAGGCAAACCCATTCCAACTTCTGAGGTAGTATTCAATGGTATGAGTGTAGGTCGTTCAGAAAGCAATAGCAAACTACTGCACGTAAACTTGCTCAGAAATCACAATCAGCCAAATAATGCTGGGGTAGACTGCGACGCCTGTAATGGATATGCTACTAACTTTAACCACGTTGTCTGTGGTTATCTGCCTGTCAATTTGAATAAATCCCTCCATCCCTCACACTGTTGGACGACCAGGTCAGTCTTCACCAACAGTTTGTGAACGTCCTTGCGAGACCTTATCCACACACTTATGTACCGCCCAGTTGTGTAGTACCCAGATGTATACCGTCCAGTTGTGTAGTACTCAGATGTATACCGCCCAGTTGTGTAGTACCCAGATGTATACTACCCAGATGTATACCGCCCAGTTGTGTAGTACCCAGATGTATACCGTCCAGTTGTGTAGTACTCAGATGTATACCGTCCAGTTGTGTAGTACTCAGATGTATACCGCCCAGTTGTGTAGTACTCAGATGTATACCGCCCATTTGTGTAGTACTCAGATGTATACCGTCCAGTTGTGTAGTACTCAGATGTATACCGCCCAGTTGTGTAGTACCCAGATGTATACTACCCAGATGTATACCGTCCAGTTGTGTAGTACCCAGATGTATACTACCCAGATGTATACCGCCCAGTTGTGTAGTACTCAGATGTATACCGCCCAGTTGTGTAGTACTCAGATGTATACCGCCCAGTTGTGTAGTACTCAGATGTATACCGCCCAGTTGTGTAGTACTCAGATGTATACCGCCCAGTTGTGTAGTACCCAGATGTATACCGCCCAGTTGTGTAGTACTCAGATGTATACTACCCAGATGTATACCGCCCAGTTGTGTAGTACCCAGATGTATACCGCCCAGTTGTGTAGTACTCAGATGTATACCGCCCAGTTGTGTAGTACCCAGATGTATACTACCCAGATGTATACCGCCCAGTTGTGTAGTACCCAGATGTATACTACCCAGATGTATACCGCCCAGTTGTGTAGTACCCAGATGTATACCGCCCAGTTGTGTAGTACTCAGATGTATACTACCCAGATGTATACCGCCCAGTTGTGTAGTACTCAGATGTATACCGCCCAGTTGTGTAGTACCCAGATGTATACCGTCCAGTTGTGTAGTACTCAGATGTATACTACCCAGATGTATACTACCCAGATGTATACCGCCCAGTTGTGTAGTACCCAGATGTATACTACCCAGATGTATACCGCCCAGTTGTGTAGTACCCAGATGTATACCGCCCAGTTGTGTAGTACCCAGATGTATACTACCCAGATGTATACTACCCAGATGTATACTACCCAGATGTATACCGCCCAGTTGTGTAGTACCCAGATGTATACTACCCAGATGTATACCGCCCAGTTGTGTAGTACCCAGATGTATACTACCCAGATGTATACCGCCCAGTTGTGTAGTACCCAGATGTATACTACCCAGATGTATACCGCCCAGTTGTGTAGTACCCAGATGTATACTACCCAGATGTATACTGCCCAGTTGTGTAGTACCCAGATGTATACTACCCAGATGTATACTACCCAGATGTATACCGCCCAGTTGTGTAGTACCCAGATGTATACTACCCAGATGTATACCGCCCAGTTGTGTAGTACCCAGATGTATACTACCCAGATGTATACCGCCCAGTTGTGTAGTACTCAGATGTATACTACCCAGATGTATACCGCCCAGTTGTGTAGTACTCAGATGTATACCACCCAGTTGTGTAGTACCAAGATGTATACCACCCAGTTGTGTAGTACCCAGATGTATACTACCCAGATGTATACCGCCCAGTTGTGTAGTACCAAGATGTATACCACCCAGTTGTGTAGTACTCAGATGTATACTACCCAGATGTATACCGCCCAGTTGTGTAGTACCCAGATGTATACCGCCCAGTTGTGTAGTACTCAGATGTATACTACCCAGATGTATACCGCCCAGTTGTGTAGTACTCAGATGTATACCGCCCAGTTGTGTAGTACCCAGATGTATACCACCCAGTTGTGTAGTACCCAGATGTATACTACCCAGATGTATACCGCCCAGTTGTGTAGTACCCAGATGTATACTACCCAGATGTGTACCGCCAAGATGCGTACCGCCCAGCTGTGTAGTACCCAGATGTATACCACCCAGCTGTGTATCACTCAGTTGTGTACCGCCCAGTTGTGTACTATTGTGCACTATCCAGCTGTGTACCACCAAGCTGTGTATTTTCCAGCTGTATACCGCCTCGTTGTGTACCGCCCAGTTGTGTACCGCCCAGTTGTGTACCGCCCAGTTGTGTACCGCTTTTCGCGAAAAACACTTGCCACCATAAACAGACGTGTCTTTGTGAATATCTTGACAGTATCTTGACATCTTTTCTTCAGTGGTGCGATTTTCGATTATGGTCGACATTGTCATCACTACGTGCGCGTGAAACTGTATGCGCGTGTGTATACGCATGCCCCGCATGATGCGGTAATATCAAGCTGGATGGAGATACCACATAAAGACACCTTTCTCAACTACCAACAACTACTTCTCAATTGCCCTATATCCTTCTGTGGCATACTAAATGACATATCATAGTATGATAGGAAATTAACCTGAGAAGTTAGTGATAAGTAACAAACCTGACGAAAAAAGAAGGGGTACGAAATAACCAGGTACTTACGTGTATGGCTTTGCCTCATGACATAACTGGTAGAAGATCACGGAGCTGATCCGAGACTTGAAAGATAGCCTTTGCATGCTTCTTCCGGGAAAACAACAACCACAACAACAACAAGGGTGGGGGGGGGGGGGGGGCTCCCTTGGCTAAAAGATTAAACCGTCGGTTTCTCGTTCTGAAGGTTGTTGGTTAGCTCTCTGGATTCCGTCAGTTAGAGGACTAGTGCAATTTTCCTCCTGAGTATCATCACTGGAGCTACGGAGTTCGTGCTTTGTGCGATGCCTTCTGCCGAAGGCTGGTCGTTCTGCAATATGCCGAGTCGGATGGAGTAACACTTAGTGCGATAAGTCAGCACCCTGGATTTGAGAGATTTTAGACTTTAGCGTAAAAGTATACTGCATGATAATTATTCACTAACGTTACGCCAATATTGTCTTCAGGTTATCGCTGCTGAAGGCGAGCAGAAGGCATCTATTGCTCTGAGGGAAGCTGCCGACGTTATCAGCACGGCTCCGGCTGCCCTACAGCTCAGATACCTCCAGACCCTGAGCGGTATTTCTGCAGAGAAGAATTCTACCATCATTTTCCCTATCCCCATAAATCTACTGAATCGGTTTTACAAGAAAGGGGCTTCAGACATAACTTAAGAAATTCTGACATCATTTAGGATGTTGTGATATACTTGTAACGTAGGAAATTCTGACATGACACCGTGTAAAGGTCAGCTTCCCAGAAACCCGATTAGTGATTAGTGAAAGATCTTTATCATTGCACTTCGGACAGGTCCATATTTGCTCCGATCTCCTCCTCGACATCTCCGCCAGCGTATATCGGCTGGCTGCAGCAGTTCTGTGTTGATAAATGTCAGGTCTGTGCCCTTGAGAAAATAATTATGTCTATCGTCATTTTTATGTCATTTTTCAATGAATACAGATCAAATTTAGTGTTTCCTGTTGTATATTTAACCTTCTTTAGCTTTAATTTTAATATGCATATAATCAATCTGTGATCACTGTAACCGTCTGCATTTGGAACTATTTTTGCGACTGTCAACGCCTTTCGAAACCCTCTACTAATCAGGATGTAATCAATCTGGTTTCTAATCGGAACTAATCCTAATGTCAGGACTCCTCTATGCCCATTATCTTTTGCCCATTCTAGAAACCTGTCTCCTCTCTCATTTCGTTCTCCCAACCTATGTTTACCTACTGTGCATCCATAGCCTTTTTATTTTAGCATTAAAGTCTCCCGTTATGATGTTTATTTCTGAATTTTTTTACATTTCTTCAAAGCGTTCTCCGTGCCATTATAAAATTCCTCTACACTATCGTCACTGCTTTCTCCCTGTCGGGACATATATTTGAATGATATTTATGTCGAAAGGTTTGCCGATTGACTTTACCAACAGAACACTGTCTGATACTGCCCAATATCCTTTAACAGATTGTGATAATTCCAGGTCCAGGATAATTGCTACTACACCTCTTTGCCTTTCCTCTCCAGAATATATAATCTTTAAATCTGACATTGTCTTAATCCCTGTCCCTTTCCATTTTGTCTCAAACATTCCTAAGATATTAGTACTCGCTCTTCCCCTTTCTTGTTTGATGTTATCCAGTTTTCTATCTGAGCTTAAAGTACGAACAATCATGTTGCCAATTGCAGTTTTGACGTATTACACAACTTAAACTCCGGTGCGCAAATACTTGACTTCAAAACGTGCACAGTCATTACAAATACATCCTATATTAGTAGCACGTGTGTCGACCACTCTTGAGTTCAAAGTGAGCGTTGGAGAAAAGGCTTATGATTCCTGAGCATAAACAAAAACAGAAAGTCTAAACATCTCCGTTGGTCTTTCATCGAGAATACGTCACGCCTGTGTCCAACTTGGGTATCCTTTTGTGTTAGGTTTGATCCTCTAAACAGATTCTATCCTAGGTCAAGCGCTCTTTCTACTCCTGGCTACATTTTTTTCTTAACAATTCTGCCAGGGCAGCCACCTTTCAACCTTCTCTTTGCCATTTCCAACAGCAGTAGGATTTTTAACCCGCGCGTCTTGCACACAGAACCTCCTGTTTTTCGCCTTTATCTGAGAAGGATTTGCACCCTACCTCACACCTAAGGGATCAGAGTCACGTGTGATGCCATTAGAAGCAAATGGTCTTAGAAGAATTTTGGAAGAGGAGTCTTAAGCAGGAATCGAACTCATGATTTTCTAAGCCTGAAGTTGTCACCGCAATCTTTCAGTCAAGATTTGGTCAGCAGAATCTGAAATACCCAACAATAACACTGATCCCGTAGTGTAAAACACCTCCCACCCCCACCCCCCAACTGCAAACAAATACAGATGGACTAAACAGGATCTGAAACACGCATTTGGAACATTTGTCCCATTGACCCCACGGTGTAAACATATTCAGATGGACTATACAGAATCACTAACATACACTTTGTTGCCATTTTCATTGGATATGTTCAACAACCATTGCATGTTTTTGCAACGCTTTCGTTTTATGCATACATGTATCGTAAAATAAATCTATGTTATCAACAGTTTACGCTTAGCTGTTGTTGTTGTTGTTGTTGTTGCTGTTGTTGCTGCTACAGCTGCTGCTATTGTTGTTTAAACCGGACTGTTTTTCTCCAGTTACCCCCATGGACAACCCCCTTCAAATTTATATCCGAAACGAGGCTGATTCAGTCACAGGATTATACATCTAAGGCTATGATGAGCCCTAATTATAACTTCTCTTCTGAGGGTGAAGGGGGTAGGTGTAATGGAAAAACAACCATTGGTTTTCTCTTTAATCATCTTTGTCCGTTGGGATTAGTGGACAACGCTGCAGCAGAGCAGGGCACTCATTTGTCCTGACAGTCGGAAATGGCTGTCAAAGGCAGAGGTAAAAGACCTCCCCCCCCCCTCCCCCATGTGGATGTGGAATTAAGAAGAAACCACCACATTATCTTCCCACGTTGTCAAACATATTCACAGTTAAGAGTCATCTTTATCAAGTGCCATCTCAATCCGAATGGGTTGTAATACAATGGATCTCCTCACCTTGCAACATACCTGGAAATGAAGACGCCGACAGATTAGCTAATGAAGTAGAAATTAACCTGAAGTAGACAACCTATATTGAGATCAAGGGAATATATAACCAAGTGGGAATCAGGGCATCCAGGCCATCAGAAAAAGGTACTTTACCAACTCCAGCACTATCCAGTGCCACCCATCGGGAGCTGGAACACCAACTAATCCTCCCCACTACACTTGACGGCAAATGTTGCCGACGATGATGATGATGATGATGATGATGATGATGATGACCAATCCCAGCGAAGAGTAAAAGTATCAATCTTCATACTCCGCACAGGACAGCAGGTTGAAAGAACACGTTTTAATAAACTAAAGCGAGCAAGGGGTAGACAACGAAACAAGTGGGAAGATAACATCAAGAAATGGACGAACATCAGTCTGACAGAATGTACAGTCAGGGCGAGAGACAGACAGTGGAGATCTATTGCAGCCAACCTTCATTATGGAGACGGCACTTGATTGATTGGTTGATTGAATAAACTAAAGACAGAAGATACTGATGGATGCAACTGTGGGACTGGTAAAATAACAGTTAAACATTTGTGGCAGGAGGGTTGAAAATATCCGATTTAGAGCCGAAGGATAATATGTCGTCCTATGTGATCTCCCATTTTGGACAGAAGGACGATATATCGCCATACAAGGATAATCGTGTTATTTGTTTTGTTTCGTGGTATCTTCCGCAATTTCAATGATCAGAAAACGGAAATTAACATTATAGTACTTGTTCATTTGATTGCTTACCATGTTTGGTCCACATCTACTTTTAGTTAGGCACGTAATCAGCTATGCAGAACAGAGACAGTTGTGTTGACCCACACCATCTCCATTTGAATACAAACTCTATAGAAATGTTCAGAAGCTCGAGTTGAATACTACTTTCCCGGTATATACTCGTATGTGCATATTGACTCATGACGGTGCCCAAAGGAGTGCAAACTACAGATTGGAAAACGACTGTAAAGAGTCTCCGACAGATTTTTTTTTGCGCATCTTCACAGTACACTTCTACACGCTTCTTCCAGCCCATCTCTGGCTTTTGTCGACCCACATGAGACGCCGGGACCCTGTTTTGGAGTTCGTTGGCAGTGAAATACTTAAAACCTGTGGATGAAACATGACCATCCACGGCCTAATCCCAGCTAGTCTGAATGTGCTGTGCTGAAACACGATCTGGCACACTCTAATATATGCATCTGCAGATATAATGATTCATTGCTATTCCCCATCCGTTTATCGGCTTGGAGGGGGAAAGGAGAGCGATGAAACACCAGTTCTGTGGATAAGGTACTGTAATATCGGGCCGGGAGAATAATATACTTCATCTACCTCATGCTGGTAGACGAAGACTATTTTCGGGACTCAGTCGAACCGATCGCCAAGGCATCGAACTTCAGAGATAACAGTCTTTGAGAGGGTTCACCATCGACCAACCAACCATTTATCCCCAAGGAGCGTTGTCTTTCCCTTGCACGAGTTCTCTCCGCTTGTCCCAAGCACATCCTTGTACGAGAATAAGGGGAACTGCAGTAAAGCTTAGAAAGGCAATTGGACGTTGCGGCCAAAGCCTTCGTCAGCACAGGACTAACAAACACAAACCAACACATAACTACATGAAACACATGACAATATTAAACTAATTAAAGGTATTTATCTGTATCCTTTATAGGAGAGACTGACACGCGTTGGGCTGTCAGTGGATTGTATAAACCGGATGTATGGTAAACGGGTCAAAGGTCAAGCGGGATGGGAATGGGGGTGGAGAAGCGCCCATGTGAGCGGAAAAGTGAAAAATTGGGACCGGCAATATTCAATTCTCGTTAAGCGCTCGAAACACAGCTGCGGAAGATTACATTGTGTTGGTCCTCACAGAGGGGCATGAGTCGCGGTCGTTCAGAAAACGATAGCAAAACACCGAACGCAAAACTGCCAAGAAAGTTAGACTGCTACGTCCTGCAAACACATTAATAGTGGACTGTAAACTAGGGGGTGGGAGGGGGTGGGGTTTGGAAGTTACATGAAACTGTGTTGGGCATTGGGGCCGTGTGCCCAACTGGAAGATGAGACGGTGTTCCAATGTCTTCCGATCCCGTTCGTGGGATACGCATGATTTGATGGCCGTGACCTATATGTCGGCCACGTGACAGTGGTCAGGACTGTTGAAATGCATGGTTACTGGTTTGTGGGCGCCACTTGTGATATAAGAAAGATGTTGTCTAAATCTGTCACCAAGACGTAAGCCTGTCTCACCGACATATGTCATGTCACAACGTGTGCAGGTAATCGCATAGATGACGTTGCGATTGATGCATGAGAAACCCTCACGGATGTGGAAAAGTCTGACATTCCCTAAGGCGACCTTCCATATCCGTAAGGATTTCTCATGCATCCACGACTTTCCTCTTTTTAACCTGCTGCTCTTCACCTTCATGATTTCACTATGCAGTGGATGTTATGTGTTTGAGTTAACTCTGAGGTAGGCACGTGCTCTGCAAATGTGTATTCTGTATTCAATGGTTGGAAAATCAAGAAGGTATCGCATCGCCCAGCATGCTGTATCTCTTGTACATCCAAGAATAATGCGCATAGCTTCGTTCTGTATCCTTTCCATCCGTTCTATCTGCTTACGGCTGAGAGTCAGGATCGCCATCGCATACTCAAAAACAGACATGACCAGCCCCTCGTATAGAAGACATAGATGGCGCTGCTCACAGTTTGCTGCCGCCATCACCCGCATCGCAGCCAAACCCAGCTTGGCCTTTGTTATCACTGCTCTATGTGCTCATTATAAGCAAGGCTTCGATCAAAACGTATCCCCAGGTAATTCATTGCCTGCGTTCTTTCCGCAGTCTCTGAACACAGATTTACAGTTGGTTTTGGAGTGTTGACAATATGATTATTCAAAGAGAACCTTGCCACTGTTGCCTTTGTTGGGTTGACCATTGCCCCAGCTTCAACGCACCAAGTACTTATGCAACTGAGTTCGGTTTGTAGTTCCACAGCAACATGATCTCTATCCTTACCCTGACGATACACTAAAACATCGTCGGCATATGACAATGTCCTCCCCGGCCCAGTGATCTGCTCGCTGGTAATTCTCACTGTGTACGCGTTGAACAGCACCGGAGATAATGGTGATCCCTGTGGTAGGCCAAGATATATTGTTGTTGGTTCCGAAGTCCAACTGCCACATCTAAAAACTACTTTCCGTTGGAAGAGGGCGTCAGCGATCCAACTAAGGGGGGAAGGACTTATCTTTAGTTCAAACGCATTAAGAAATCCAACTGTACTCTGTTTTACGCTTCCTCAAAATCAATCACTGCAGCAAAGGTTTCAATGTTAGTTAGTTAGTTAGTTAGTTAGTTAGTTAGTTAGATAGTTAGTTAGTCGAGGTTCTAACTTCACGGCAACGGGTCGTCCCCATTATGCTCCGTTCCTGTGCCAGTGAATATCACACAAAATGCTCCCCACTGTCCAATCTGAAAAGTGGAATAGACCGGAGTCGGCAATCCAACAAGCCCGCACAGGTACGCTGTGCATAATGCCGCCGTGAGAATGCCAACACAAAATTCATCCACGAATACCACAGTTCATCGTCGATGGACTCGGCAGTTACTAGAAAAACCTCATTGACCCGGGTTTTCTCATATGGCTCTGTCTTTTACTGCAGGGCTACCCGCCGAAAGTGTCGCACAAAGCACGAACTCCGCAGCTTCAGCGCCGACTCCCAGGGGTCTCCCGAAAATGCACTCGTGAACCGAAAGGGCAAAACAATCAATTCAGCAACCGCCGGTAGCCATTGTTCCAAACATGCAGTTCACTGTACAGGACAGATGTAAAAGCATTCCACGCGAATTTCACAGCTCAGTAGCAGGGCGACGGAACCATGTAACCATGGGCGCGTGACACATTGTACGAACAAATGTATGAGACGTAACATACCACATGATACATTGTACGGAAAAATGTATGAGACATCATATACCACATGATACATTGTATGAACAAATGTATGAGACGTCACATACCACATGACACATTGTACGGAAAAATGTATGAGACATCACATACCACATGATACATTGTACGGACAAATGTATGAGACATCACATAACCACATGATACATTGTACGGACAGATGTATGAGATATGACATATCACATGACACATTGAACAGACCGATGTATGTCTCCAGAGCCACGTATGGTAGGTTATATTGCCACAAATTAAGTGAATATTATGACATACATGACATGATTTATGAACAGGATAACAAACAACATGGGTAACGAACTATGGAACAATGCCTGAGTGGAAACCTTCATAGACGTCAAGGGCAACAACTGCTGCATTGATCCAGGTTTCTCTTTTTGGACGGTACCCTCCCACTGTAGGTGGGAAAAACCCTCGCCTCTCTAGCTGGCTTGATATTTTTCTGGCGATTAACTTCTCTAGCAGCTTGCCTATTGAATTATGCATGGTTATTACTCGATATCCCTGAATTTTTGTGTGGTCTTTGCCAGGCTTCGGCAAGAGAATCAGATAGCTGTGTAACCACTCCTCCTTGATGCTAGCACTCCCTATACTGTTGTTGTACATGTCTGCTAGTTTCTCTAGCTCGTTGTCGGTACACCTATTGATGTCGCCGTATTTTATGCCATCAGGTCCTGGAGCGCTGTTTTTTTTTTTTTTTTATCGTCGAAGCACAGCCTTGATATCTTTCACTGTCACTGTGTCTTCATCCGAAATGTTCTGGGCCTTACACCTGTCTGAGGTGACCTCCTTGGCAAGATTTCGGCCTCTCATGTCTGTCTGGTTGCTCTGCTCTAGATAGCGTTCGGAGAGGGCTTTGCCCTTGTCCTCGTCAGTCCTCTGCCAGATGAGGTCAGCACCTTGGAAGTCAGAAATACTCTTATTCTTGACTACCCCACTCATGCTTTTATGTAGTCGCCAGAACAATTTCAGTGACTTGTCTGTGCTTACTCTATGACATACTTCTGCCCATTTTTCACTTTTAACCTCCTTAACCGGCTGGCCGAGTGGCTAGTCCGCCGACTCTCCTTCGGGAGACCCGGGTTCGATCCCTCGGCAAGGTGTGGGATTTTTTTCTGTCGGGGGCAAAAAGAAAATCCTAACCTGCACAGTTCGCGGCGACTGCACTAGCCAGACGGCCTTTAATTTTATTCCTCAGGCTCAAAGACCCCTCTGCCATACACCGCGACAGTGACAGAACCGTTTTTTTTTTATAGCTTATTTTTGTGTGCATCTCTCTTTCTAAGTGCATGCAGGGATATAGCAGATATAAGCAACTCCATGTAAGAAAGAATAACGAGATACAACATAAGGGCCCCAAATACAACGAATTCGGTACAGCCTATAATTGAACGGGGACATTCGCCCTGTGAGCAAGCAAGCGCTGAGCATCCATACCGTCTTTATTTTCAACGAACGATCCCGGGTGTATACTTCCGGTTAGAAAATGGCGTTCGTGAAGCATGTAAGTTCTGTCCTCCTCAGAGGACAAACAACAGATCAGCTAATAAACGCTTTAAAATATACAAATGTCCAGAGATTATGTCTGTTCAGTTCGTTTACGCGAAGTGACAGTCAGCTGTTTCAGGAAATCAGGAAGCCAACGTGTGCTGTACTACCCGTAAATACGCTGCCTTTGGTAAAATTCTTTCATAGACGAGGGCGTGAGCCCCGCCGATGGAATCGGTTCAAACGGCAACGTCAACGAGATGATTCTATAGAAAACGGAGACACTCCAGCTCCACCGTGTGGATTTAAATTTAACCCTGCGTTAGTGGAGGAACTTCTTAGCAAAATGGATGGGGATATGCCTGTTACTTCAATGCCCGATCCTTTTGAAAAGGACTATCCTCGCTGTTTCATTTGCAGATATAACATCGAAGTTGACCACAAGAACATACGGCTGCTGAGTCAGTTTGTTTCACCGTATACAGGACGAATCTATGGCCGTGCAATAACGGGTCTGTGCATACCCATGCAAAGACGTATTTCTCAACTGATCATTCGTGCTAGAAAATGTGGATTTATGCAAATTGGTGCAAAGGATGCAAAATATCTACAAGACCAGCTGCCGTATGATGTTATGTCAAGACAGAAACATTAATAATAATAATCATATGAATGATTGATATGGAGTTTGATGAATACCATTTACCATTTTTTTGTGATTTCACTTTGCGAGAATAATGTCAGAAGTGTGGACATCTACGCAAGTAAGCTAGTAATCAACATAAGGAATGCAGCAAGAGCTAGTCGTATTATTAACAAATCATTGTGCAAGAGTGTGGTCACTTGTGAAGCATCCAGGACTGCAAGAGCTGTGAAGTAAAGGCTGGATTTAAAAAAAACCACTGCAGGAGATCCTCCGTCTAGAACGTCAAGCACTCTTTACCCACATTGTCAAAGAACATTTCGAGTCAAAATAAGTCTTACCAGCCATCTTAGAACTCACGGCTGCAAACTTTCAACCCTACTAGATTAAATGAATGGTTATCATCATTCCTGATGGACAAATACAATGAACAAACTGACGTGTTAGTGTTCTTTTAAAAGTGTGGATAAAATTGTTTGTATTCTCAATATGGACACCAGTATGATTTAGTTGCCTAGAAATGTGCCGCAATCCAAGTAAATGTGGATTACTTTTACAATAATGTTCGAAACATGTATCAGTTTGGAATTATGTAGTTGGCCAGCTCAGTATGGACTTATCATCAGTCAGTGCATTCCGGTCTTAATACAAACTTGCATTCTGGCTATACAGATATCACTCACTTTATCATCATTTTCTAGAGAATTTATGATATTATGCTTATAAAGCTGGCCAGTTCGCGACGACTGATGACGATCATCATTACACCGGAGGTTCCACACGAACTCTGACATTTTGGCTGTTTGTGTCAGTTCATTTGCTTAGCAAGTTTTATCATGTTCTAGAGAGTATAAAGTTAGTTACACTTCCTTTATAGGATGTTGCAATCAATCCCGTCATGTATTGGCTGTTTGTGATGTAGTGGGTAGTTTTACATTCAGTTTGCCATTGTGAGCTGTGAGTTTCGTGTGAAGTGCTTTTGAATCTGCCCAAGTTTTTTTTTGGAACGTGACTGCATGTTCGGAGCGATCGCTGGTGGCTATGTCCCAGAGTTGACCGGTTTTTGCCATATGCAGAAATGCGTGGCTGCTGGGCTTCTGGTTGACTGCCACTGCCGTCGGTGATGAACTGTATTTTTGTGGACTGTGTGGGTGAACATCTAGGAAACATCCAGATAGGAAAATGACTGCCGATTCCATCAGAGATGAATTGGGTGTTTCATGGGGGACTGGTGTGTTGACATTCTGGCGGCGGCATTATGCACAGTGTATCTGTGCGGGCTGTTGTTTGTCGAGACTCCTGTCTTTTCCACTTTTCACATTGGGCAGTGTGGAGCGTTTTGTGTGATATTCACTGGCACAGGAACGGAGCATAATGGGGACGACCCGTTGCTGTGAAGTTGGAACTGCGACTAACTAACTTGCCATTGCTTTCTTAACCATGACACCTCATACCATTAATATTAAAATCAGTGCAAAGTGTCAGCTTCCAAATAGTCCGCAGCTGGATTCGAACCCTCAACCCAGTGTGACAGTGAATTGTGAAAATGCATTTTGACTATCCCCAGAGTCACAGATGAAAGAGTAGTATACACGAGATTTAAGAATCTTTTTTTTTTTAAAAACAGTTTGAAGATGTTATGAGATAAACATCTTGTAAACAGAATGATATTACAGTATGTCTTGTGGAACTTGAGAGTTTGAAAAATATATGACAGTTTGTACGTACAGGAAACAGCTGAAATGTGTGTTTTACCTTTACACAATTGGCCAGTGGTTGTAGGAACTTTCTTCTGCAGACATACTCCTGTGTGCAGCAGTCTCAGCAAAATAATATGTTGCCTCCATGTGTATAGTCTTTAACAGGAGGTTGTCACAAGCGCCACAAAACTGCTGATTTCTTCTGTTGTATTGATGTATACGCGGGCACCATGTTGCCTGGAAATTGTTACCTGGCACCTGATTTGGGGTCCATGTTAGTGAATGGCCAAATCCTCACCTGCCATCCTAGTGGTCTGGTGGTTCTATATACACTGCGGTGGATTTGAATTGTTAACATTGACACTGACTCCAAGGTCGACCTAGCCTAAAATGAGTTTCAGAAAATGTCTTAGGAAGTAAAGGCAACAATAGCGATAATGACGACAACTTTGAATGCTGATTGGTCAGTTAAAATGTGTCTGGCAACATAAGCCCAATGCGTCTTAAAGTGTGTACAAGGGACTTTTATGGTTTTTACTGCCGGAATGTTCAGTTGTTTTTTTTTTACTGCCGGAATGTTCAGTTGTTTTCGTTGCCAATATAGTACACACACAAATAATGTTTTTTTTTTTTCCATTTCTGGACAGTTATGTTTAGTTAGTATATAATTTCACTAATCTGTAACTGTTGTCAGTCTATGGAAGTTTCTGCTTTATTTATTTGTCTATGCTTTTTACTGTTGGAATTATTTCACAAAATTACGTGACATCTGTAAAATAGGAGTAAATAATGGTTGCATTAGTTGCATGTCCTTTACAGGACGTCGCAGTCAACACCAGCCTTTTTTTTTGGCTGTTTGTGATTCCCGGGCAAGTTTATATTCAGTAGTTTGCCATTGCTTTCTGACCAACCGGCTCTCCTACAATTTTATGAAAACCAACACAAGGAGGTCAGCTACCGAATCGCCCGCAGCTTTGTTTCAAATGCAGTATATGGGATTACAAATTGTGTCCATTGTCTTTCACCACAGGGCTGGCTAAATAAACAGGTGCTGTATGGAATTTGTATGCTTGTGGCTCATGAGCTTTCAGGGGTGACCAGTCACAACGCTTGCAATAGCAACCAAAACATAACATCATGTGCACAACCACAAGATTTTTCATGTCTAGGTTCTCTGTTGATGAACAATAGAAGTGTGTTGACAGATGACAGAAAATATAAGAATTTAAAAAAACATTCCTTTACAAAAACTACGAGGGTAAGTTAATAATTAAGCCACAAATGGCTGTAGAAAAATAGCTAAATATGATAACAACTTGAAACCAGTTTAATTTTATGATACATTGTCCCTTTATTTCTCAACATAATTTCCACCAACATTGATGCACTTATCCCATCGTTTCATCAGTCCTGTCAAACCTGCTGCATAGAAAAGCGTGCCCTATTCTCATTTACCTGCCATCCCATAGAACTGTGTGACTTACTTGTTGACTCTCCCTCGTAACTTTTTCTACCCAGCTATGCACTGCTTTACGGGACAAACATATGTCAGCATAAACACTGTAAACCCACCTTGGCGGGAGACATTTCGCGAATGACGCCGAAGTTGAATGTGAAGTGAAGACATGGTTTAGACAACAAAGCATGCAGTTTATGCAGCGGGTTTGGGGGGATTGATAAAACGATGGGATAAGTGCATCAATGTTGGTGGAAATCATGTTGAGAAATAAAGGGACAATGTATGTATAAAAATAAACTGGTTTCAAGTTGTTGTCATATTTAGTTATTTTTCTACAGCCATTTGTGACTTCCATATTGACTTCCACTCGTAAAGACATTAAGAACTTTATGGGGTGGAACAGAAAGAACAACAGAGATCAGAATACTACATAATAGTAGGCACATTTCCTGTGACGGCATATCATACCAAATCTGGATATGAACAAATTGGCTGAGAAATACATCTGGCTGTGTGCAAAATACTTACAGAAGAGTATGCAAATTCATTGGATGGGAAACAGAACAGATAGATATCCAGATATCCAACTACTGAGCATTGAATATTGTTCTTCTAGCACTCATTCATGTTTACACAGACGGACAATTTTTTGTGATGTAGTCAACAGTTTTTGGAGCTCTTCTTTTGAAGATTGATTGTTAAGACATACAAAACAGGAAAACGAAACATTTTGAACATGTAAAAAGCAACATGTAAGTCTAGAAAATATAAATTATGGAGTGCAGTGTATGGGGCGGGCTGAGAAGAGGAAGACCACAGCTCAGGGGTAGAAGAATCCAGGCGCCATGATGCCTGAAAATGTCCTCCTTGTTCCTGAAGTCTTAATCATTTTCATAGTCTCTATTTGCAAACATAAACATGCTGGCTCCTGAATTTTTTTCTTTTCTACCTCTGCCACAGCATAAATAGCTTCAGGATGTGATAGGTAATGAAAGGGTAGAAAATCCAGGTGCCATGGTGCCTGAAAATTTCCACCTGGCGCCTAAATGTTTGAAAATTTCTATTTGCAAAAAATAAATATAGGGACTCCTGAGAAAAAGGGGTTGCCTCCTGAATTTTGTTTAGATTTATCTACCTCTGGGTAATGTATTCATGACAGCAACTGGGACAGGACATCATATTATAATTTTAATTTTGTAAAGCTAATCCAGGCCAGCTGTGGTGAAGGAATTAAGGGACGCAATCTTGCATATCACTGTTTGGAAGCAGACCGCCTTGCACTGGTTTCATACGGGTATGAGTGCTGGTCGTTCAGAAAGCAATGGCAAACTACTGAATGTAAACCTGCCAAGAAACCACAAACAGTCAAAAGATGCTGAGATTGACTGCGACTTCCTGTAAAGGATATGCAACTAATTTTTTTTTAAAAGAACCTAGTGTGTCCTGGAGGTTTGACTTCTCTTGAATCCTGAAGAGTGGTTGTGCTGTCTTTGAGATAGCCTACCATTCGTGTGGGTGTCAATATGTTCAAATATCACAAAACTATGCGGTGTATGTGCATCCAAGGGTAGAAGAGGAAAGTTTTAATGAAAGATGGCTTGTATCTATTGTATGCTTAAAGTTTTCATTAGAAATAAACCACCAAAACTATTTACAGGTACAGCTTGTGATGGTTGTCTTTGTGCGTGTTTTTTGTATTGTAATGTATTGTTTTGTTTGTCTCCTGAAGAGTATTTCTAAGAACATACAATCATCGTCATCAAGTGCCATGCCAGCTGGCATAGGCATTCATGTCTCTCCACAGATCTCGGTCTTTGGTGTTCTGGATCAACTCTGCTGATGATATTCCTCCATGCCACCGTCTCAATCCATCCAGCATCATTTCTCTTGGTCGGTCTCTGCCTCTCTTCCCCTCTATTGTTGTATATAATGTTCTGGTTTCATTATCCTCTTTCAGGCAATCGTCGTTAGTTACTCTGGCAGTCCGAGGAATTTGCAACATTCACCTTAGGAGCCACATCTTCCAAGTTCTTCAGCAAAACAGGTTCCATATAATGCTTCAGCACTTTCTTTCTTACATTCAGTGAAAGTGACCTATTGCATAAGATACTTTTCATTTTCTGAAATACAACTTGTGCTTGCCTTATTCTGCTCTTAATCTCTGTAGTTCACCTTCCATCTGATCTTATAAATGCCTCTAGGTATTTAAACATACACTAGACAACAGAAAAAAAAGTTATAAGCACACAAGACAAGATGATTATATTTGTGTGTGTTCTCTAGTATTTGTGTCTTTCTGTATGTCTTTATGCAAGATGGAAAACATACTGACCAATAAAAAGATATAATTTGCAATGAGAAAAAGAATGTTGAGGTGCTACATAGAACCTGTACTTTTGTATGGATGTGAAGCTTGGACAGTGAGACAACCATCTGATGGCTGTGGAAATGTGGTTTATGAGGAAAATGCAAGGAATACCATGGACAGACAGAAAAACCAACAAGCAAGTCTTTACAAGAAACAATTGAAAACTTAAGTTTATTAGAGAAATTAGATGTAGATAATCAAAATGTTTTGGACATGCTATGAGAATAAATAAATTGGTGAAAGCTGGCAAGATTGATGGGGAAAAAAACAAGGGGAAGACATAAGTAAATATCAAGATGGCTTGGCCACGTGGCATGGTTGAGACAGAAACATGGAGCTAATCCACGACTCTGGTGATCGTGTGAGATGGCGAAACATGACCGCTCATGCTTATCTGCATGACACGTGATGATGATGAGTCCGCCACTACTTACATATAATTGTCTAAAAATATTGGTTGCCAGGACTAAAAGTTCACCATCATCTTGCACTTCTACCATCAAGCGGCGTGGGGAGGCATATTTGACGCTCCAGCGATCGGTGGGTGGCACTGGATAGTGTCATTCCGTGTGATTATGCAATGTCTCTGATGTCAATTCATTTTCTTCTCGGGCGTGCTCTTGCAGCATATGTTCTCTAATGTAGAGCCAGTGCTGCTAGTTGATGGTGTTTCATTCTAACGAGGTGGCCAAACAATTTGATCTTCTATTTTTCATTATATGTTGGCACAAAGTGTTTATCCCACGTCTGACATTTCTTATTCGGCCTTGCAAGGTTAAGCTGGCAGCGTTCCTCAAGTGCCTCATCCCACAGGTGTTTATTGTGTGTAAGATGATATGCTTGAGGAGAGTTGCCAACTTAACTGTCCGAGGCCGAATTCAACAACATTTTTAACATAATCTGATCTTTGAGTGTGCCCATGTGTCATCAGGAAAACAGACACCTGAGCCAGTCCGTCACTAAATGCAAGTCAAGAAATGAGTTTAGGATTGAGCGGGAAAACACGTCAGTGGAATGGCCAAGAAAAGAACTTGAGTTCCACAGACTGCTCGTATAAGGTTGAAATGTATAAAGCCTGTGGAACGAATAATGTGTAGAAATACTTGGAAAATGGGAACAAAAGCGTAGACTATGCGGAAGTCAGTGTGGCAGAATGTATAAGAACGCACGTTCTTTAACTTCCGGTGTGATGATGCCGAGCTAGCTGGCTCAACTCCTATACCGGTCAGTTGGGATTAAAATGTTAACTTGGGGAAGTAAATTGCAAGTATCTTTGAAGTCGGGGTGGGTTCGCCTGATGGTTTCGGACACTGGTAATATGGAAAGCTAATCCACACGCAGAAATAAGTCCTTAACATTAGAAGTAGTAGCACATGTATGAACTACCTTTGAGTTCAAAGCGAGGGGTGGGGGAATCGCAATTTCAGTTTCTCTACCACACCACATAACAGGTTCGATAGTATTTGTAATGACTGTGCAGTGTTTGAAAATATTGCCGTTCCAAGTTTTGTATTTACCTTTTATGGTGCATGAACTCCACAGAGTGTGAATACAAAACTTGGAATGGCAATATTTTCAATTACCCCACAGTCATTAAAAATACACCTTATAATATTTCAGTTCTCTCCTACGGTATCATATCACATGGGTTTGGCAGAAGCAATGGGAGAAATTAATTCCCCTCCCCCTCCGAGTTTGTGGCTTGAAACAGAGCCCCGCCTAGCTGCAAGGTGAAAGGGTTTAGTAAACCCAACTCTGCTGGTTCTTTCTTACCTATCTTCCTACAAACTGAAAGTCTACAAAGCAGTTGTATTATCCACACTGCTATATGCTTGTTAAACCTGGACTGTTTATCAGCGACACACTAGGAAATTAAACCACTTCCACACAGTCTGCCTTAGGAAGCTACTGAAGATTAAATGGCAAGACAAGGTGTCAGACACTGAAGTCCTAGAAAGAGCGTCCTTTCCCAGTATCCACTCTCTATTAACGAAGAATCAGATTCGCTGGGAATTCCAGATCACAGGCTCCCTAAACGAAATTTTTTCGGTGAGCTGCGTTATGGTAAACTCCCCCAAGGTGGTCAGAGGAAACGCTTTAAAGACATTATGAAGATCTCGCTAAAAGCTTCTGGATTTCATCCCGACACCTGGGAGACTGCTGCCAAAGACCAAAATTCATCGCGTAATCATTAAATAAGGGTGCAGTCACTTGTGAAGCAAACAGGACTGCAAGAGCTGTGAAGAAAAGGCTGGACAAAAAATCTACTGCAGGAGATCCTACTCCTGGAACGTCAAGCATTCTTTGCCCATTGTCAAAGAATATTTCAAGCCAAAAATAGGCCTTATCAGCCCTCTTAGAATTTACGACTCCATACTTTCAACCCCACTGGCAGAAATGAATTGTCATCATCATTCTTGATGGACAAACATGTATTATGGGGTGGATTCGGATTTGTTACAATGGTCCCAGTTCCCAGGTCGACACAGCCTAAAATGGGTGCCAGGAGATTTGAAAGTAAAGTTTTCCGGTACAATTCTGACTCCATCAGTCACCGGGTGCCGATTGGTCTATGAAATGTGCCTTGTACCATATTACCAATGCATCTTAATGCTAAAGGGCCTTTTGTTTGCATATCCCTTACCAGCATTTTTCAGCTGCTGTTGATGTACTAGGCAAGATTACGCTCAGTAGTTTGCCATTATTTTCTGAGCGACCGGCTTACATACCCCGTAAGTTACCAACGCGGCAAGAACAGCTCCCGATTCTCGCGCAGGTTACGTTACTCACGAGAATATACGGGATTACAGAGAAAGACGTTAACACCTAGGCCAGGGAGGGCGGCCTTACATTACCATAGCTGAATCACACCTGCTGTAGTTGTTAGGTACTTGACGGCGGGGTGGCGGGTTCATCTACACGGTCAGTCTAATAAGGTAGCTGAGTGGTCTCGAGGTATGATGTCCGCCTCGAGCGCTGGAGGTCCCGGGTTCAAGCCCCGGGATTTTTTTCTCACGTGGACTTTTAGTAACAATTTCCCCTGGTCACTGGGTAGTAAGATCGGACGCCCGTGTGTATTGTTGCGCACGTAAAAAAATCCGCCAGTTGGAAATCGAAAAAAAAAGAGTAGCCTAACGGCGCTGCCCGGGCAAAATTTCGAGTTAAAAATCTACCCAAAGTATTTCAGGATCATCGCCGCTGCTACCGAGTTCGTGCAATGAGCTGAGATTCTCCGGCTTGAGTTAGTAGAACGGAGCGCTTACGGGTTACTCCTGTGTGCCGTGATGTTGATCCGTCGACTAAACTAGTCTAGAAAGCTTGGAAACTTACTTCAGTAGCAATAACTTCAGTACTTGCACAACTTCCCTCCCACTTCAACCGTCCGGTAAACTACTCGTTCAATTGGAAACTACTGAATGTAAACTTGCCTAGTAAGTTAACATGTGGGTTGACCGCAGCGTCATGCGAAGGACATATATCACCATGTTCCTCTTGTACCTTGCTGCGTCGAGGTAAAGTATAAACAGCGGGAGAGTGCCCGCTTATGTACTTCATGTATTGACATTCACATTGACTATTCACCCCGTCCGTTTACGTGATCGGCCTCTTCCCGCTTCCATCTGGTCTGTGCATCATTGCTTCTTGTGGTATACTGTTGGTAACCTACTTGTATGATCAAACCATGTGACTTGCTGCCTTCTAATAAAATCTAGCGCAACTATAATCTCCACTTTAGTACCGATTTGGCATTATTAACAGTTGGTAGCCGGCTTCGTGGCTTAGAGGTTGTGACTTTTCTCCGTAATCTCGTATACTCTCGTCGGTAACGTGATGACGATGAGAATCAGCAGTGGTTCGAATCGTATCGGTAACTTACGGGGTATGTGAGCCGGCCGCTCAGAAAGCAATGGCAAACTACTGAGCGTAATCTTGCCAAGAAATCAACATACAGCTGAAAGATGCTGGTGTTGACAGCGATGTCCTGTAAAGGATATGCCCCCCCCCCCAAAAAAAAAAAAAAAAACGGTAGGAAGATTGTTGTAAACAGCATTCTTTGTAGTTATTGATACGTGTTTGTTCTTAGATATTGGTGCCAATTGTCCTTTGAGTTGGTGTGCCTTATTGCATCTATTTTCGGTCTCGTCTTCAGATTTGCCATTTGATATACTTCCTAGGTACTTTACTTATTTCAAGGGAAGTTCGGTTAGGTGAATCGTTGCTTTTTTTAAGTTATAGTCAATACCTCTGTTTTACTTGTGCCAATTTTCATGTTATGTTCCTTGCACATTTCGTTTAGACTGCAACGTTAATTTCAAGTTTGAAATTTAGACTGGGCAGTGGACTATCTGCCCGTATTTTAGTTCCAGTTGGAGATGAGATTTTAAACATCTTTCTCTCCTATCCGAGGCCACACGTCCGATCGATAACCATCAGGGTCAAGGGCGAGTGGCTTATATTATCTTCCAGCCTATCTGCATGAGTTCATACAGCCACGTGATACCAGGAAAAACTTTCCCGGCGGCATTGCTAACGTGGAAAAGGAGTGACCACTGCCCATATATATTTTTAAATTTTCCCGACACTCACTTGTGACAAAGTCATCTTATGCATTCACATTTATTTGCCGCCATCTCGTCACGTGCATACTGAAGAGTATATACCATATGAAGTTGCCTTATACTTGAGTAAAATACATAAAACGCAGCCACTGTTCAGTCACATAGTTCAGTGACTAATATTTCAACCAAATTGTCAAAATAGGAACATTGGCCACATACTGCTTCTAGCCCTCAGCCCACACAAAATAATCACTGACCGATAGCAGGAAACATGCTTCGGGACAAATTTATAATTCACTTATTTCACTTCACGTGACAACTCTGCTTTACGCATCTAATTAGATGCAGCGAAGTATGTCGGATAATAATGGAAACGCTTTTTTTGCGCTCGCTGGCTTTGAGCTCAAGCGTAGTCCATACACACTATAGTAGTAATGGACTGAATTGTGCATGTGGATTAGCTTTCCCCATTAACAAGGTCCCCCGCCATGAGGCGAATCCACTCAGACTTCAGAGGTACTTGTAATTTACGTCCCCAAGTCAAGGACGACAGGTCAACATTTTAGTCCAGCTGTCTGGTGTAGGGGTTGAACCGCTTATCTCGGCATCAGCACACCGGATGTTTAAGAACACGCGTTCTTAACCCTTTCGACCATGCGGACCTGCGCTTATGTTTAAATTCAGTAAGTGAATACATCCTTCTCCCCCTCTCTCCCTCAATCTCTTCACTATCTCTCTGTACGCCTGCTAAAAACAACACGTTACTATTGGCTGCATTAAACATTGCTAAGAGCAAGTTTAATCGACATTTTGTTAGAACGACAAACACTAGTAGCCATTAAACGGCTCCGTGCTGTCCAAATGACTTGGGAACAGTGCCTGGGCTCGATTCCTGAGCTTGGTTGCGAGTGCCGTTTTATCCTTGGCGCTGATACTCCGCAAGTACAGAGTTGTCACTTCTCTGGTCGTTATCGGAGATATCTGCCAGATGTAAAAAGCATGTGCGTCAGTTATAGGATATTGAACACATCGTATACCTGCTAGATATTTGTGTTAAGTTGCACAAAAACAGACACCTGCCAGAAAAATACAACCCCCACCCGCCGCCCCACCCGCAAAAGAAAAAATCTGTCAGGTACAGGTGTTAGCACATTCAGAAGACAAGCATGCGTGCAAGTTGCACATAATCAGAGATTTACTAGATACATGCGAATGTCAACTGCACAGGAAAATAACCTACTGAATATAGCAACAGGAATTAGGCGGAAAATCAACGGCAGCTTTAGATAAAAAAAAAAGTTAGACAATTTTGAGAACAAATGTCTTAGAATTCTAACCGTCTACTGGACAGACTTCAGAACCAATATGCAAATAAGACCGACTAAGCAAGACATTGTATCCAATTTTATAAGAAAACGCCGTTGGAACTACATCGGCCATGCACTCAGAATGGACAAGACTCCCCAACCATGTCCTCTTATGGTCACCAGTAGGGAAAAGAAAACGGGGAAGACCAAGAGAGACCATGCGTAGAACCATCATCAGAGAAGGCTCATTCAACGGCCAAGTGAACATCCAGGATCTACAACAGGTAGCAGCGAACCGCCAGACATGGGAGCTATGACTTCTGAACTATGCGCCTCCTTAGGCTCAAGAGAAAGGACTAACTAATCGTAAATTAGCGCAAAGTCAGATGATCATGTACCTGTAGACATAGTACATAAATCATACCAAATGACAATTGACACATGCAACGATGTGTGCTCTTACTGTGATCAAGACACTAGAATTGGATCATAAATATTTGATATATTTACGGACTTCGAGTCTTTCAAACAATTAGCGCAGACATGTAAGAACATTAAAGCGGTAAAAGTTATTTTCGTTAACATGAAATAAATATAACAAACTGCCAGCGAGACATTGATCACTACTACTTTTAGAATAATCATGGAACACTGGTGAAAGCAAGGACAATACAGTCTATAAATGTGTCTTCGGTGGACAAAGAAGCAACCCAAGAACAAGGCTTCTGTAACCAGGACGCTAAAGGTAAGCTAAGGGAAGTAAACACTAATCTACCATTATGTCGTTAAGAGGAGACATTTAGCAAGTCGAAAGTGGATTGAGGTGAGCTGGTTCAAGGCCTATGGCCAATGGAGGAGTAAAAGGTTAAAATACAATATAAAAATGGCACTGCTGAAAATTGATACTGGGCACAAAACCTGGCAAATTACCGAACAGCGTAATGCAGAGAAGTTTTGAAGGCAAGAGAGAGGTCTTCAATGACGTAATTGGGCGGACACTAATATACTGTTGGTACCTTAATAGCTACCGTCTGCATTATTTGGGGTTATTTCTTACAGTATGCAGTGTAATGCCGGCTTCCTGGTCTACAGGTTAGCGACTTCTCCGTAATCTCGTATACTCTCGTAAGTAACGTGACGACGGTGAGAATCCAGAGGTTCGTATCGGGTCGGTAACTTACGGGGTATGTGAGCCGGCCGCTCAGAAAGCAATGGCAAACTACTGAGCGTAATCTTGCCAAGAAAACTATCAGCTGAAAGATGATGTTGACAGCAATATCATTTAAAGGATATGACAACAACAACGCATTGTAATTCCCCTTTAAAGCATTTGTCTCTTTGTAGCTGGCAAATGTTTCCCTAGTTGGTCATAGTGACCTTATGTAGCAATTTGGAGGTATCCACTGTGTCAATGCCACCCACTGCCAAGTCCTTGTGAGAGTTGCGTAAATGTGGGCGTTTACTTCTGGAGATACTCTACCAATCGATTCCTAAATTTTGTTCTGCTTTCACAGTACTTCATGTGTCAATGTTTGGGGCTTATTTTAGCAATGAACCATCCGTTTCAAAACCCATCGTGGATATTCTACTCTTGATTCTCTTGTCAAGTGTTCAGTATTAATGATTTCATCTGAGGAAGGGTCACTCAGGTGAAAACAGTTACTTTTTTTTTTTGGGGGGGGGGGGGGAAGGTAAAGAGCAGGCAAAAATAAAAAATGTAATGGCAGGGTAGACCAGAGTGCAAAGAGAGAGAGAGAGAGAGAGAGAGAGAGAGAGAGAGAGAGAGAGCAAGAGAGCAGAGAGAGAGCAGAGAGAGTGCAGAGAGAATAGAGATAGTGGACACTGAACGTGTAAGACGTCAGATTTTGTGGCCACAACTCTGCTTATATCTCACAGCATCCAGTTATGGTATTGGTATCATCATCAGAAGCAGCAGCATCATGCAGCAGATCCGTTGCCTAGCGTGTCTATCGTCGCCTCCTGTCGAAGATGGTTTGCCATTTCTCCTGCCTCTTATTCCTAATGCCCAACATGTATGCAATATCCAGTGTCTACTAAAACCCTGCCTCTACCGGAAACCCCGCCCCCAATCCGTTCTTTCCAAGTCACTGGCTGTTGACAAAAATGTTTCTGAAACTTTTATGAGCAAATTATCTTCACTGTTCAGATCTTATGTAAAGATTTCTTGTTAGTCTGCGATATTTTAAGAACTTTTCTGTAACATTGCTCGAAAATACGTTTTTTTTAAAATTTAGTGACTGCGAATTATCCACAACTCGCGTGCATATCTTGACCCAGGAAAGATTCATGTTGCTTGTAGCATAATGAATGTGCTGAACAAGGCTGCTACTACTGACTTAAGTGTCTAGCCGCCATCAGCGCACCGAAAGTTTAGCCGCTGTGCTTTAGTTCTTTCGGCAACATTGACGTCTATAATGACTGATGTATCCTGCAAAATACCTGCAATAAATCTCTCCGTGGAGAGCGCGCGCGAGAGAGAGTGCACAGAGAGAGGCTGCACAGAGAGGGTGCACAGAGAGAACAGTTCACAGAGAGAGAAGAGTGCACAGAGAGTGCACAGGGAGAGAACAGTTCACAGAGAGAAGAGTGCACAGAGAGAGTGCACACAGTGCACACAGAGAGCACAGTGCACACAGTGCACACAGAGAGTGCACACAGTGGACAGAGTGCACAGAAAGAGAAGAGAACAAGAGAGAGAGAGAGAGAGAGAGAGAGAGAGAGAGCAGAGAGTAGACAGAATGCTACTTAGTTGTGAGGAATTTTGTTTCAATGCTGCAACTCTGCCATTTATCAGCTCAGTAACGAAGTGATGGATGCAATTCGTAATCCTGCATACCGCGTTCCTCACAGCTGCTGGCGATTGGCAGCCAACAGACTTGCGTTTGTTTTCATACAAAGATGCGCGGGCTGGTCGCTCAGAAAGCAATGTCAAACTACTGAACTTAAACTTGTCAAATCACAAATAGCCAAAGAATGCTGGGATTAACTGCCACTAACTGCCATTTCCTGTAAGCATTTCTCAGTTACTCCATACTGCCATTTGCTTTAAGCATTTCTAAGTTAGTTACTCCATACTGCCATTTGCTTTAAGCATTTCTAAGTTAGTTACTCCATACTGCCATTTGCTTTAAGCATTTCTAAGTTAGTTACTCCATACTGCCATTTGCTTTAAGCATTTCTAAGTTAGTTACTCCATACTGCCATTTGTTTTAAGCATTTCTAAGTTAGTTACTCCATACTGCCGTTTGCTGTGGGCATTTCTAAGTTAGTTACTCCATACTGCCATTTGCTGTAAGCATGTCTGTCAAGTTACTCGATACTGCCATTTGCGTAGTTAATTTGGAAATAGAGCACTTGACTGATTCAGTGACACAGGAAAATAAATACATCGCCAAATGTGAACCATTTGGACAGAAGGACGACTTATCACCATACTAGGGTCATTGAGATGTTTGCTTTGTTTCGTGGTATCTTCCGCAATTCCAAAGCAGAGTGAATGGAAATTTACATTACAAAATTTGTTCATCTGATAGTAAACATAAGAAATAAGTTGTCTAGTTGGTCGTGCGTCGAAGTACACTTGTTCCTGCAGCAAGGCCCCATCGTCATTTGGAGGCGACAGGTTCGATCCCGGTCGGCAACTATTATAGCTTTCAAATTTTAAGTTGTCTAGTGCGTCTTCTAATCTCTACTTTCTTCTCCTTCTGTGAGTGCCAAATAATACTGTGTGTGTTTATGTAATCTGATTTCGCACCATGTCAGGTCGAAACTGTTTGGCACTGAATCAGTTAAGAAGCAACATTACATAAAACACTTATGAAAGTAATTTTAACTTGACGTTTAACTAAACAAGTAACTAACCTTGTTCAGTGGAATTTGATGCTGAACCCTGGGTTGAATCCCGAGCTCGTCTTCGCAAGTTTAGCTCTTGCTGAATCATGCGGGATTTCATCTCCACTTCTTGACGCTTGAGAAGCAAGATTTCTCTCAACATTTCATTTTCCTCTCGCAGAAATATAACCTGACGCATCAACATTGTACGTTCTCTCAAAAATGCGCGGCGGTCGCTACTTTCATAAGCATCATCTTCCTGGTGGTCAGAAATGGGACTTCTCTCTTCCGGAGATGTGTTGCTGTCAGCAGTTGAGTTATTGGCATTGGCCATGATTGGACTGACGATATCTGACAGAAAACACGTTATGTCAAATTAAAATGCAATGAAAACAATGTACATACAGTGACAACAGGAATTGAAATGCCGGTCAAGACGTAATAAAACTATTCTTGCTTGAATAATAAGTGTTAATATAAAACAGTATATGGACACAGTTCACTGTTAGAAGCCTGACAAAACTAGCTTCCCAAATGTCCATTAACTCAATACAAGTAATTGGAAGAGAAATGTTGGAACTCGATCACTGAAAGACGATTCGTGTGACCATTGACAAAATTGTATTGACACAAGCCACACACACGCACCAGCCACAAACAAGCAAAAGATTAGTACGGACAGACCAGAGAAAAGTATGCGCCTCAGAGCAGGCCAATAGATTTAATCACATAGACAATTCCAAGATGTCGAATCACCCATGTGCACATGTGGATTGGCACCATCACATAACCCAAGGCTGGCCCGATACGAAGCGTTTTTGCAGGAGCCAAGCGTCTAGGCAGGAAACCAGCGTCTATGCGAGACCATTGCCATCTACAGGTAAGACTAGCGTTCAGACGTGTCGGTCCAAGTAACCAGTCGACCCAAGCTACCAGTTGGTCCAAGCAACACGCCTGCCCCATCAACGGGTGTGCTGATAAAATAAGCCTCCCCCGATGTGTCTCCACCTTGCCGCGGTGGGGGAGTTTGAGTGTCCCACTGACCCCAAGCGCTGTGCCAATGGATATAAACTACATATTGGTCAGCGCTTGGGATAGGGACCAGACTAAGACAACCTGCTGCTCTGCAGGTAGACAGGATAGCAGTCAAAATTTAAACTCAGGCGCACGAAGCCACAAACTTGGTCCAGACACTTACACAAAGGCCTCCACCTGAGAGATGTAGCTGAACGCCTCTACGCTACTATGCTTGGATGAGAGAGCCGGGCCGATACTCACCTACCGAAAAATGGAGGTGAGATACTGAGCACGCTACATGCCCAGTTCAGATACTTGTCCGAAGGCTCTCAGCTGGGGGATATGAGGGATCCCCGGATCAGAGGGCCTGGCCGTTTCTCGCTCACTGCTGTACGGAGGTAAGGTGCTGAGCCGGCAGCACATGTAGCCTACCTCGTTGGCGTACTAAAAGGTTGAAGAAGTACCCCAGTCGAATGAAATTGTTACGAAAACTAAATCATTTTCATCATGAGAGTAGACAAAGGTGGGAAAACGTCTCAATAACACGAAATGGGACGCACGGCTAGCGAATCCATTGCGTAGTCCGAAGTCCGAAGTGAAAGCTTACCTAGTGGATGTCGCCTGCAGACTGACCGTTCCTGGTGTGTGCTTGAGCGACCATTGGCAAGCGAGATGCCCAACACATGGAAGTGAGGAACTAAAGCAGCCATGAGCAGGACGAGGCAACTCCTCGGGTGAGCCCAGTCTTAGAGCAATATGTGCCGGCTCTGCAATTATGGAAGCCTCCTTGGATAGCGAGGGAATGTCCATGGTCTGCCCCTGCCTTCCCTTGAGGGCTGACCGTGATGTCATTGATGTGTTCTATCTTGACCAGCTGAGATGTGGGCGACATAATAAGTCTAACGTGCCTCGAAACCAGAGGAAGGCTAACCTCATTAAAAAATGCCCGCCGAAGCCGGAAGTGCCGTCCTACGGGTGGCAAAATAAAAATTGGCACTACGCATTTACGCCCGAGTGAAATGTCTCGTCCGAATGTCTCTCGTGTTAGGAACAGCTCCGACTACCTAGTTTCCGAATGCCGCTCTTGTTCGTAACAGCTCTACTAGGTAGTTTTCCGAATGTCCGTCGTGCCTGGAACAGCTCTGATGGGCACAAAGACAAGCACATGTCCGAACCGAAAACTTGCTGAGTGGATTTCATCTGCAGAACGGTCTGGTTTGTGCGGGAACGGCCCGTGGTGATCAAAATGCCCAGTATATTAAGTGAGGATTTAAAGCAGCCATGAGCAGGACGTGACGATTCCCTCGGTGAGCCCAACACCAGGGCGCTATGTGTCGGCCCTGCAACTATGGAAGCCACATTGGATGGCGAAAAATGCTATGGACTGTCCCTGCCTTCACCTGAGGGATGACCGAAGTCTTCGACTGTTCCAACTTGACCAGCTGGGATGTGGACGGTACCACAAAAGTGAGTCTCCCAGGAATGCTAACCTGGTCAAAACAGCATACTAAAAGTCGGATGTGTTGGCCTGAGGGTTTCGATTCAAGGGTGCCTAACCAGACACCGCAATCACATCTGAAAAAACACTCTGGATGAACGCAAAGAAGAAATAAGCGACCTGTCTGCCCGAGCGACCTGTCTGCCCGAGCGACCTATCTTCCCGAGAGGCGTGTATGCCGGTGAGACTAGGCGAGACAAGTGTGTACCGTTGAGTCGTTTGTACAGGTGATAATTTTGTACCGATGAAAGTTTTGATGAACACGTACACGTGGGACAATGTATGGGTGTGACTATATGTACACGCAAGACAAGCATTTTGTGTACTCGTGAGAAGTGTTTCGTGTACAGGTGAGATGAAGCTAATGTGTGTACAAACAAGACAAGGCAAGTGTTTTGAAGATAAAGTATACACGCTATCTTCAACAATACAAATGTGGTGAACATTTTCTGGACCATCTCCTTGAGAGAACTTATGTTCCTCTTGTAACTTGCGGTATCGATGTGATGTATAGAAAGCGGGAAAGTGTCCGTTTATGGGCTTCATGTATCGATATTCCCATGGACTCATTCCCTGCGTCCGTGTACGTGGTCGATCTCTCACCTCTGCTTCCATTTGGTCTGTGCATCATTGCTTGTGGTATATTGTCGGTAACCTACCTGCATGGCCAAACCATTTGACTTACTGCTTTCTAATAAAATCTAGCGCAGCTGTAACACCCACGTTAGTCCTGATTTCATTTTCTGATCTTATCTCTTCTTGATACATTGAGTATTCTTCTCAGGAATCTCATTTCTGTTGTGATTTTTCTTTTCTCTTTTTCTGTCATTGTTCAGGTTTGGCATTGGTAACAGAGTTGATATGAAGATTGTGTTGTAAAGTGCTTTCTTGATAGTTATTGATACATGTTTGTACTTTAGTATTGGTGCCATTTGTCCAATTGGTTTGCCTTATTGCATCTATTTTCGATCTCGTCTTCCGATCTGCCATTTGATGATATACTTCCTACGTACTTGAAACTCTTTACTTGTTTCAATGGATGTTCATTTAGGTTAATAGTTTTTTCTCTTTAGTTATAGTCATTACCTTTTTATTTTTATTTTTTAAAACCCAAAAATACACTTTGGGAAGTTCAACTAGGACATTTTCGATAATACAAAACGCGCCTGGACACCATAAATAGCTGCCCAGCATTGTGTCATTTACCACAAGTGTTGAGGCCTGTATTGGCAATACACAGAGAGGCCCCTTTAGTGATTTCGATAAGTACCCAGGCGAAACCTTTGAAATGAGCGACTCGTGTGGTAAAACCTGCTGATGAGCTATGAAACAGGACTTGAATAAAAATGCATTGAACAGCCGCACTTGCAGTTAAATTGTGGAACAAATGCCATGTGATGGCATTTTCATCGTTGCCATGTCTTTCCTGGTGATACTGAAAATTATAAGCAATCCCCAACTTGACAACTCAATACAGTTAAATAAATACACGTATTATTCGGCCCTTATAGAAGGGGTAAGAATTAGAGACTAGTGGACGCACTAGAGAACAAAAATTGAAAGCTATAAGTTACCGACCAGGTTTCGAGCCTGTCACCTCCAAATGACAGCCTTGCTGCAGGAATTAAGTATACATCGAAGTATGATCAACTAGACACCCCTAAAAAGGTGTCTTCATTAGCCAAGTCTGCCACCCACATGAAGCCATTTGCAATATGGACATAATTCTTATCCAACCATTGAAATAGCACCATAGGCCTGTGAAATTTATATTAAACCAGCATAGGTTTAAAAAAAAAAAAAAAAAGCACAGAACGCAATGGTGTGTTCAGCATAGTAACGAACATTTAAAGAAGAGAAATGATTGGTCGGTTACGATGTTCACGTATTATACAAATATCAATTGGGGAACCATTTGATGCATCAAGACAAATAAATACACACGTATTGCATGGCCCTCGGAGGTAGGGGTAAGAATTACGAGACTAGAGGACGCACTAGACAAAATGAAAGCTATAGTTACCGACCAGGATTCGAACGTGTCACGTCCAAATGAAGACAGCGCCTCACTGAAAGAACAAGTACTTCGTCACATGACCAACTAGACACCCCTAAAAAGGGTTCTTCATTAGCCAGATCTACTATCCACATGAACTTTATGGAGTATGGACAGCATTACATTGGATTTCCAATAACTGACTTCATGGGGAAAAAGCTAATAGACTTGCTAAAGTAGGAACTACAAAACAGCAGATGGACAGACTGCAGTATGAGACCAGTGAAACATTCTCAGAAGCAAGAGAAAATTGGTAATCAGAAGGGAAAACGAGGAAATAACTAATGAAATGTCCCACAAAAAGTAATAGTATCATCAGCAGAAAAAAAATGTGAGCCTAATTTGCAGTTCGAACAGGGCACTCTAGCAGTATGAGACAGGTCAGATTCTTAGAAACATGAGAAAATTGTAAATCAAATAGGCAAACGAGGCAATAGGTCTAACTAACGAAATATTCTATAAAAAGTAATGGTAAAAGTAAAAATGCTAGCCTAATTTGCAGGTTCGAACAGGACATTCTAGAATCGGCCATCCAAACCGTTTAGATTCCAACACGCACCAATGTGCAATCAGCCTATGAAACCATCTAATCACCCATGTGCAATCAGCCTATGAAACCATCTAATCACCCATGTGCAATCAGCCTATGAAACCATCTAATCACCCATGTGCAATCAGCCTATGAAACCATCTAATCACCCATGTGCAATCAGCCTATGAAACCATCTAATCACCCATGTGCAATCAGCCTATGAAACCATCTAATCACCCATGTGCAATCAGCCTATGAAACCATCTAATCACCCATGTGCAATCAGCCTATGAAACCATCTAATCACCCATGTGCAATCAGCCTATGAAACCATCTAATCACCCATGTGCAATCAGCCTATGAAACCATCTAATCACCCATGTGCAATCAGCCTATGAAACCATCTAATCACCCATGTGCAATCAGCCTATGAAACCATCTAATCACCCATGTGCAATCAGCCTATGAAACCATCTAATCACCCATGTGCAATCAGCCTATGAAACCATCTAATCACCCATGTGCAATCAGCCTATGAAACCATCTAATCACCCATGTGCAATCAGCCTATGAAACCATCTAATCACCCAAAATGAAGTCAACTGGCCACCACGACATCTTCAAAGTAGCATGTACTTTCAGACTTGGATAGATCTTGTTTCCTCTCATAACATATCAGTCAAACATGTTACAGAAACCTACGGTCAGTGTGAAAACAAGGCAGCGCCTATTGGTCTAACACGAGGAGAGGCTTGAAAAGGCAAAATGGCAATTAAAAAAAAAATAAGCGTACAACGTGGGTAGCCGATTAAACTTAAGCTGCATCAAGAATAAGAAAAAGATTTCTGGTACAACATGGGTCGCTCATTAAAGTCATGAAGCTGCATCGTGAATGAGAAAAAGCTTTATGGTACAACACAGTTTTTAATCGCAGTAGAAAATGTGCATAAGTTGAATTAATTAAATCTAACATCAAACATTGAATAACTAATATCAAATCAACACTGCTGTGTGGATAAGAAAACAATGGTGAATGATTAAAGCAATTACTAATAAACTATACACTAATGCCTGCATAGAACAGGACAAAAGGCATGACAATCGCTAGTGTTGAGTTGATAGGGAGAATTAGCCTCGGCGAATCAAGAGGTTTGTATCTGCAGCAAAGAACCTCAATGGCTCGGAACGCTGAAGAAGTAGAAGAAGAAGAAGAATCAAGAGGTGTCAGTCAGGACACATTGAGAAACAACTAGATCGTCTTCTCTTTGAAAGCCACAGTGAAACAGAAATGGCAACATAACAACATGGAGAAAATAACGAGAAATTATCTTTGGAGAATATGGTGAGAGCTACAGGAGATGGCAAAAGATAGGCGAGTTTGGTGTTATTCGGTTGAGGACATATGCTTCACTTCGGTTCACAAAGTAGCAACGCGGTTATACTTACAGCTCGAATCACAGTGCAGTGTTCAATTTTGTAGAAATTGGACTCGCGTACAATGACTTTATATATGTGAGCCAAATCTCAACACATCTCCGTGCACCCCGTGTGAGATATTACGTGTGGAGGGTGGTGTCTCAATGTCCCGTTGGTGGTTTTAACTTAGGAAAAAAAAAAAAGTTAAGTTAAGAACTATTCACCCGTAAGACATCTCAACCCCCCACCCATTCTCTTTCTCGTAACCCCAGCAATGTCTGGCCTGACTGAACCGGACTATGGTAGAGCATTGTTCAATTTTCAAGGCTGCTCACGAGGGCAGTTATGGGGAGGGGATGTGTGTGGGGGTGGAGTGCCTTAGTAATGGAGTTGTAAATTCGTGTTTTTTGTCATCTGTTGCTTATCGGGTCGGGTTGCTAACTAACTTAAAGGCATTTAAAGTATTGTATTAAACAATAATTAATTATGAATAATTGACTACATTTATAGTTTTCATATTGAACTAACTTAAACCCCCATCTTCCCCACCCTCCTCACCCCAAGTATTCTGACCTATAATTACGTTATAATTAATTTGTTACAAACCAGTCGAGCAATTAGCATGCAAAGTTATACAGTAAATCTGTCGGTAGGCCTCGGGTTGACCTTCTGTTTGTCTTTCAAAGAAGGCCACAAATCGTGAAGCATGCATTACACGGCTGAGTCCATGCTTGCAGACTCATTGTTCTGAGTGTGTCACGTAGACAGATCTACCAGTGCAGGCTTGGGGTCGACCCAGCCTCATCAACATGGGTACCAGCTATTTCTAGGGGGAGGGAAGGCGACGTGGGGGGGGGGGAACTGATCACTCAACTTCATATGTCATGAAATAAAATAAATGACATAACTTCACAGATAATGATAGGCCCTGAGAACACTGAATTACCACAAGACATACATTGACATACACCGAAGGGAACAGACCAAGGGGAAGACCGAGAAGTAAATACCTGGATGGCTTGGCCACATGGCATGGCCGAGACAGGAACACTGAGCTGATCCACGACTCTGGTGATCGAGTGAAATGGCGAGTCATGACCGCCCACGCTTTTCGGCATGGCACATGATGGATGGATGGATACATTGACAGACACTGATGGGCACTGATATAATACCACAATACTAACAACTAACAGTATACCACAACAAGCATTGATGTACAAACAAGAGGAAGCAGAGGGACAGGCCGACCACGTAAACGATGGACGGAGGGAATAGCAAAGTTTATGGTAATATCGATACATGCAGCCCATAAGCGGGCACTCTCCCGCTGTTTATACTTCACCTCGACACCGCAAGGTACAAGAGGAACATGATGAGATAGATGAGATGAGATGAATACATTGACACACACAGATGGGCACTGAGGTAAGAGAAATAGCATGCGATATACATTGACAGACACTGATGAGCAGTGAGATAAGTGAATTACCATGAGATTTACATTGATGGACACTGAGATAAGTGAACTACCATGAGATATACATTCACAGATACTAATGGGCACTGAGATAAGTGAACTACCATGAGATATACATTCACAGACACTAATGGGCACTGAGATAAGTGAACTACCATGAGATATACATTCACAGATACTAATGGGCACTGAGATAAGTGAACTACCATGAGATATACATTCACAGACACTAATGGGCACTGAGATAAGTGAACTACCATGAGATATACATTCACAGACACTAATGGGCATTGAGATAAGTGAACTACCATGAGATATACATTCACAGATACTAATGGGCACTGAGATAAGTGAACTACTATGAGCTATACATTCACAGATACTAATGGGCACTGAGATAAGTGAACTACCATGAGATATACATTCACAGATACTAATGGGCATTGAGATAAGTGAACTACCATGAGATATACATTCACAGATACTAATGGGCACTGAGATAAGTGAACTACTATGAGATATACATTCACAATCACTAATGGGCACTGAGATAAGTGAACTACCATGAGATATACATTCACAGACACTGATGGGCACTGAGATAAGTGAACTACTATGAGATATACATTCACAGACACTAATGGGCACTGAGATAAGTGAACTACTATGAGATATACATTCACAGACACTAATCGGCACTGAGATAAGTGAACTACTATGAGATATACATTCACAATCACTAATCAGCACTGAGATAAGTGAACTACCATGAGATATACATTCACAGACACTAATGGGCACTGAGATAAGTGAACTACCATGAGATATACATTCACAGACACTAATGGGCACTGAGATAAGTGAACTACTATGAGATATACATTCACAGATACTAATGGGCACTGAGATAAGTGAACTACCATGAGATATACATTCACAGACACTAATGGACACTGAGATAAGTGAACTACCATGAGATATACATTCACAGACACTAATGGGCACTGAGATAAGTGAACTACCATGAGATATACATTCACAGACACTAATGGGCACTGAGATAAGTGAACTACCATGAGATATACATTCACAGATACTAATGGGCATTGAGATAAGTGAACTACCATGAGATATACATTCACAGTCACTAATGGGCACTGAGATAAGTGAACTACCATGAGATATACATTCACAGATACTGATGGGCACTGAGATAAGTCATTCACAGATACTAATGGGCACTGAGATAAGTGAACTACCATGAGATATACATTCACAGATACTAATGGGCACTGAGATAAGTGAACTACCATGAGATATACATTCACAGATACTAATGGGCATTGAGATAAGTGAACTACCATGAGATATACATTCACAATCACTAATGGGTACTGAGATAAGTGAACTACCATGAGATATACATTCACAGACACTAATGGGCACTGAGATAAGTGAACTACCATGAGATATACATTCACAGATACTAATGGGCATTGAGATAAGTGAACTACCATGAGATATACATTCACAATCACTAATGGGTACTGAGATAAGTGAACTACCATGAGATATATATATTGACAGACACTGATGATCACTGAGATAAGTGAACTACCATGAGATATATATATTGACAGACACTGATGATCACTGAGATAAGTGAACTACCATGAGATGTACACTGACAGACACGCATGAGCACCGGTAAAGGAAATAAGTAGAGAACAGAGACCACTGTAGACAATATACACATTTAAAGTTATAGGCACATGAAGATTCGCACTTGCCGCCCCCAAATACTATATCTCTGATGAGATTATTCGGGGTGGGGAGAGGAGTATTGAAGTTTTAAATTCGTGGTTTTAAGATCCGTTGGTTATCAGGTTGCTAACTACCTTAAAATCATTTAAAGTATTGCTAAGTTAGTTATGAATAATTGACTACATATAGTTTTCATTGCGAACTTCTGACCAAGTAAAAAGACCTACCACTACGTTCGAATTGGTTTGTTACAAACCAATGGAGCAATGGCCACTGTAACTTGCAATTCACACGCTAAGGTAGACAGTAAAGGTGTTTGTATGGCGGGTGAGAACAGACAGGGTACTGCTCTCGCTGAAGGCTTGCTTTAGTCGGATGTGATCTGTATAAACAATGGGACACCAACTAGGCTAGCAATCAGACCAGGGGACCCTGACACGGCCATTAACTTCGCACTTGTATCCAAAGAGGCGGCATCAGACATAAAATGGAAGCGACCATCTTCCCTGTACTGTACTGATATCTAAGTGCGGCACAGCTAATGTTATAAGACCCCGTAGGTCATTTAATTATGATTGAGATCACTCTTCGCACATTGGGCGCCTTGGATCACAGGGACGGTCTGAAACAGCAAGAAGAATCTTCACTCGACCACCATGGTGGACACCAGAGATGAAGCAATCATGGAGGGAAAAAGGGTGCTTATAAGGAATTGGCAGAGGGTGCATAGAGCAACCAATATTCGGCTAATCACAGAATTGGAGGAAACTGAAAAAAAGTAAAGGTGCAGAATTTTAAATTCCAGGTAGAAGAGGCAAAGCAGATTAAGTGGGAACAGTTTATAAATGAAGTTGGTGGAAATGTGACATTGGATAAATTCTGGACTGTACCGGCAGATGAACAGACAGGCGATGCCCAGTACGTATCATTCAGGTGCGGTCTCCACAATGAAGGTTGGCTGCAATGCATCTCCAACACTGTCTCTCGCCCTGACTGTACATTCTGTCAGGCTGATGTTCGTCCATCTCTTGATGTTATCTTCCCACCTGTATCGTTGTCTACCTCTTGCTCGCTTGCCATCAACCTTGCCCTCTAGTGTGGTTTTTATAAGAGTATGATGTCTTTTAACGTGGCCGAAATATTTCATTTGCCTTCTCTTTTATTTCTGTCATCAACTCTCTCTTCATTCTCAGTGGTTCTAGAACCTCTGCATTTGATTGTTTTTGTTTCCACGAAATACGACAAATTCTTCTACATATCCACATCTCTAGGGCATCTATGCGACTTTCTAGTTGCTTGTTCAATGACCAGGCTTCCGCGCCATACAATGGCGTTGAATATACGTAGCATTTGACAATTCTCATTTTTAATGCGTTGTTAATCTCTTTAGATGTGAATACCGATTTCATGCCGTTGAAAACATTTTTGGCCATTCCTATTCTCTCTCTCTCTCTCTCTCTCTCTCTCTCTCTCTCTCTCTCTCTCTCTCTCTCTCTCTCTCTCTCTCTCTCTCTCTCTCTCTCTCTCTCTCTCTCTCTCTCTCTCTCTCTCTCTCTCTCTCTCTCTCTCTCTCTCTTTTTCTATTTCACTTCTGCCATCATCTGTTATTATATGTCCAAGATAGAAGAAACGTGTTACTTGCTCTATCTCACCGGTGAGCTGGGGAATGAACAGGCGGACAGATTGGCTGGCTCGGCAAAACTTGGTGGAGTATTGATGCATGACAAGGCAGACGTGGTTGCGGCCTTGTGGGAGCACGTGTACACCTCGGAGGAGCAGATGGATCACCAGTCTGGTAAGAA